>OU015753.1:97741218-97792665 GCA_907169655.1 Acomys percivali | reverse complement strand
CACACACACACACACACACACACACACACACACACACACACACACACCAGCTAAGAAGGCCTTTTCTGGGAGAGACAGGACGATGGGGTAAAGTCTTACGGAGATCTACTGCAACAAAAGACTTAACAAAAAGGGCAGCATGCTCCTTTTCCTGCTGGGAAGGGCTTGGAGATGTGTGCCCACTGTTTTCCCTGATGGATGCCAACTCCGAAAACATTAGTTTTCATCCCTATGGGCTTCCTGTTTGGTTGCAAACAAGTATATCGAAAGAGCATAGCTTTAATCCGTGTCCTTGACAATGAGGTTTGCAAGGATGCCACTCGGCTGCGTTACTCTCAGTGCAGCTGTCCTCTGACATCTTCCAGCTGACATCTTCCAGCATCTCCTTCCCTCTTGACAAGATGTACCTTATCCCTTCATGCAGGATTTGTGGATCCTGGCCATGTGGCTCAGGCTCAGTGATCTCCTCAGATGTCTGAAGGTCCAGAAGACACACTCATCAAGTCTTTCTATGCCAACAATGACGTTTTGTCTCTTACCCCCTCACCCAAAACCAGCACCTAACACGCAGAAATCCATCTAAAGGGGAGTTATGCATTTCATCCAGCTACTCTTGTAAATGTGAGGGGCTGACACAGACCTCCCACCACCTGGATCCATGTGGGAGGAAACAGGCGTCCTAAGATGGGATTGTCTACAAATGAACAACTCTGATCATTCCATGTGTTCCTTACACGCATGAGAAGATGAGTTTATCGTTCATCCTACAACCTATTCAGTAGACTCCTCAGGGACTTTTGGAGGCAATATTTAGAAGAGGGAAATTATTTTCCTCATTTGGGGGATCTCACTGCAAATCTAGACAATATTCAATATTGTCAATTCAATATCCTGTTGGAGCTAGCACATTTTAGTGAAGGGATATCAAAAGAGATAGCAAAAATTACCTCTGTTTCTAGGCAGCAAGATGGCCAAATGCACAAAAGTGCTTGCCATCAAACACAACAATCTGGCTTTGATGTTAGCATCCCCATAATGAAAGGGGAGAAAAGTGATTTCTACTCATTGTCCTCTGATCACCATGGCATGTGTCCACATCCACACAACACGCACCACAGACACACCACATACCCTTCCCATAAAAAGGAGCATCTTTTTAAAAAAATTTTATTAATTTATTCTTGTTACATCTCAATGGTTATCCCATCCCTTGTATCCTCCCATTCTTCCCTCCCTCCCATTTTCCCCTTATTCCCCTCCCCTATGACTGTTCCTGAGAGGGATTACCTCCCGCTGTATATGTTCATAGGGTATCAAGTCTCTTCTCGGTGACCTGCTGTCCTTCCTCTGAGTGCCACCAGGTCTCCCCCTCCAGGGGACATAGTCAAATGTGAGGCACCAGAGTACGTGAGAAAGTCATATCCAACTCTCCATTCAAGTGTGGAGACTGTTCTGACTATTGGCTAGATCTGGGTAGGGGTTTAAAGTTTACTGCCTGTATTGTCCTTGGCTGTTGCCTTAGTTTGAGCTGGACCCCTTGGCCCAAATCTGCCTATCATAATGTTCTACTTGTAGGTTTCTAGGACCCACTGGATACTTCTACTTTGCTATTCAAAAAGGAGCATCTTTCTCAAGACATTTTTATGGCCGTTAGTTGACAAAAATATGGTAGTAATATTATTTTATGCCTATTCTATAGCAATGAATATGGAATTTTAAAAGGTCAAACAGCCTGTTCAAGATCATATAACTAATGAGGAATGAAGACAAAATTCTAAACCAGTTCTTTCTCAAACAAAGCTTTGCAATTTGACTTCTTATTTCACATGGTATAGATAGTAGCTCATATCACCCACTTACCTTAGGCTAATCTATTATCAGGTGAAATAGATAGCCTCATGTTGGCATGGCTCAGTATTTCTGTGTATGTGCTTATACGTGTCAATTGTGTGTGTGCACCTGTGTATGCAGGTGTGTGTAGAGATCAGAGATCAGTATTGAATAAATTTTCCTCAGTAAATCTCTACAGTACTTTTGACAGTCTTTCACTAAACTTATACCTCACAGATTTTATGTTGCTAATAAATAAAAAATCATAGCGTTAGCTTCTCACACAAATGTTATTTGGTCATCAATCAAAATGTATAGATAACCTGTATGTCTAAATGATCAATCATCTGTATATTGATACTTCACTTTGAGTTTCAGATCAATTTGGTAGAATAGAGAATCCATTTTCTTGCTGTATGAGGAAAGCCCACAGCGAGTTCATTTCCAGTCTAAATACATGCAACATGAGACTCACATTGCCCAACCTCTAATAAATAGGAAGACTGCTCTAGGCCTATTAGATAATAGGAAAAATAATTAGTAAGCTGAATCTAGCATGTCTGGTTTTTCAGGCAAACATTCTACAAGGAGAAGTAACCGATCAGATCTAGCTTGACCCTGAAGAAATGTATCCCCATTTGTTCATTGTATCGTATGATACAGCACACAACCCCACCACAGGTAAATCTGAGCATTCTCTCCAGGAATATCCCTGGTTAATGATGCACCAGTACAGCCATCTTTTATAGGCTACATAATTTTCAGTTTCATCCTGGCCATAATCCAACTCAATGTCAAATATCAATTTCTGTGCCCAAAAAAACAGCCTGTGTTCCTCAATAAACATTTGAGATGGAACAAAAGCATTGAGAATTATATTCTGCTCAAAGGTGGCAAAATTTTTGCAGTTCTATGTCTTAATGCCTGTCCTAAAGAGACTTGGAAATTTAGGTATGGGTGGCAAATAAAAGACACACCCAAGGATATTATAAGAGTACTTAAGGATGAAGGTGATGCTATTATTTATGAATAAGAGGAATGAACACAAATATTTCTCTTTTTTTTGCACTTTATATAAGTGCTTATAGATGGTACGATGTAAAAACTGTTAAGTATTTTAATACTATAACATTCATTGATTATTTCAGTTGTGATTTCCTCTTCTGTATCTTGTATGTGAGAGAGAGACAGAAGAGAGAGAGGGAGGGGCTGGGGGGAGGAGAATCACTATGCAGTCCAAGTTGGCTTCAATTTCATGATCCCCTACTTCTGCCTTCAATTACTAAGAAATGAACATTTTTCTTAAAGAATGGAATCTGAGACCTGGATGGATTACCAGTAACCTGACTGAAAGTTTTTTTAAAAATCTGAATTATATTGATCATTTCAAACCAAAGAAGGAATTCATGGGGGCATCCATCAGTGAAAGAAGGCATTGTGCTTATAGCAATTTTGATTTACAACAGAAAACACCACAACCACAAAGTTCTATTACAAACCCTTTGAATCAATATATATACATGTTCTAATTCTGTGATCATCAATAAATATTTTGATATCCCAGATCCTTATGGGTCTCTTCTTTAGGAAGATACTTCACCTATCCAACAGCTTTCCATTATTTTTATAAATTGGTAAATTATACTTTCTGATTTTATGTGTAAGTCTTATATCACTTGGGACTCTCTGGATGAAATCATTACAAATTGACTTTGGCTACTGTAATCAAAGAAGAATTCATGAGAAGCATACATTATTGACAAAGCAGAGTGTGATCTTAGAGAAAGACATAAGAACCAAGGCAGCTTCAGAGGCCAGAAACCAAGGTGGTGCCATGGTCCTGGAGTGGGGCAATCTGCACAGAAAGCACGCAGTAGGATACTTAAATTCCATCTATCTTTCATTCTTTCACATCATATGCTGAAAATCTGAATCCTGGGAGGACTGGTCACGTTCACTCAGATAACTGTTCCGGGCCATGACAGAATAAGAAATGATAGGCATGGCAGCAGAAGCTGTTCATCAATTACAGAAAGAGAGCAGGTACTAGGACTCACTGTACAAAGAGAACACGCAATAAAAGAGAAGAATTATCCTTTTTCAAATTAAAAAAAAATGTGCTTGAAGAAAGAAGGAAGAGACATTTAATAGCCCAAATCAACACAGCAAGGGCAGGTTTCAACAATTATTTTTCATGTGACCCAGAAGGCCATAGTTGGCTTGCATTTGAAATAAAACCAATTTAAGTTCTTAGGGTTGCAAGGGTGAAGCCTGGCATCTGAACTGAGGTGAACTCACAGGGGTAAATACCACTTTATGGGTTTCAGGAGAAAAGACTTGATAGGTCATGCAGCCTAACTCTCCACAGCCTCTTAATCAATTACCGGTACTCTATTACAGGTTATGTCTGGAAAAGGTTGGGCAGCCTGGCACTTTCCAAACTCAGTTCCCTAATAGTATCACCTAAGAAGGTAAAAAGTGTGCAACTTGCAGACCCCCAGTGGTGGGAGGGATTCCCTTTACCTCTGTGTGTCACTCTGATATAGTCCATTCCATCTGAAGACCATTCATAATATTGGAAAATTACTTACTTTTTATGGATCCCAAGCATATTGTACTGTAGATTAATACTCACTGATGCTTACCTAATTCTCTACATTACATTAAACCATGATTATTATTCTTTCTCCTTAACAGTGTACAACCTCTCTTTTATCCTATCTTCTCCCTTCAAGCCATCTCCAAGCTAATTATTCCCAGCTTTTTCAATTTTTCCTCTTATGCCTATATATCTGTATATATAGTATTTATGTGTATATATATATATGTATATTTAGTATATTGTTCCTATATATTTAATTTTTCACACTTTGTTCATTTGGGCACAGGTATGTGATTACATGTGGAAGGCATGTATACTTGCATGTGCACATAAGGACATGTGGAGTACAGAGGACAGCTTCAGATGCATTTCCACAGGACAGGCCACTCTATTTTTTGACTAAAACTCTCACTGGTCTGCTGACTCAGGTAGCTGTCCACTGAGCCCCAGGGATCCTCCTGTGTCCACACCCTCACCACCGGGCATGCCACCACGTGCAGCTTTTCACACAGATTCTGGCCCTCAAACTCTTGTTGTTATGTTTGTGTGACAAGCATTTTACCAAACAAGGCAAGCCATCTATCTCCTCAGCCGTTTGTACCAAGACTCTAAGACTCTTTACCTCCCAGTTGCCCTGAATTTATGATGTTTTTCTGAAGTATAGATGATCGCCTGTTAGTATTCTACGATTTCAACTTTACAAAGTGAGATCACGTGAGTTTGTGAGTGACTATGTCTCATGTGGCACTTGGACTGTGCTCACTAGATTACACGTTGTGCAAAGCTATGCCTCCTGCCCCACGCCTTTCCCCCTAAGTAATTCGAGCATCACCCAGATTACACCCTGATAATCCTTCCAGGTCATCAACATCTGCATCTATAGCAAATCTCCATAAGCCTTTTCCACTTAGTGACCCCTTTTGCCTCAGAAACTGTGCATGTTCCTGGGTACATAGACGTGGGCTTATAAATCAAGCATTCTCTGTTCATAAATCATGAAGAAATTTACCATAAAGTAATTCTTTGATATTCATATAATTGTACTACTTATTAAAGATGAAAGCAGACTTGTACATTAATGTTATAAACGTGCTTCTGTGCTTTCTGTAGAGAATTAAACCCTGAGTGAATATTTGGTATCATAGGGCATGAACCATTGTCAACATTTTTTAGAGCTGACCAATACTTTTTATTTTATAATCATCAATGTTGAGAACATCAATTAGCATAAACACATGTCGCTAACTAAATGGCAGAAATGCATTTAGAGCCATTTCAGAAAGGGTTAGAAATTCTGCCTTAATTCCAAGCCAAAATTCATTCAATCTTTCTTTTTACAAAATCAGGCTATCAATTCAAACAGTGGTCTTTTAAATCAAACATTCTAATACGGTACAGTCCTAAGATGTGGTAGTTTGATACTTACATGCTGAAGATTGACGGTAGGAAAATATTAAACATCTTTGCTTTCTAAATTTAAGCCATTAAATAAGAACAGAAAGTCATGTGCAGCAGAAACAGTTGCAGTTTATTACACAATAAGGTGAAGTGCTCAGGCAGCATTACTGTGCTGGATGACAGGTTGGTGTGAACGCACAGAGCATGTTGTGTGTTCAGAAGCAAGGCTGCAGTGTGGTTGTGCGACTCAGCGTAGGTGAGAGCAGTCATAAACACCCCAGGTCCATCACACTTTTGACTTTTTAATTGATTTTGGTCATCACATGTTCAGTGAATGTTTACTGTTTATGAGTATTTTGTAACCTCCACATTCTGTCCTATGACTCTGATTTATGGAGCCCTGATATCCATACTGCCAAATTTGTCCTTGGGATTAAAATGACTACATAATTTTTACACAAGAGATCTTTTGAAAGTTAGATGGGTTACACCCATCCTGAAGGATGCCTAAAGAAGCATTTGCCAAACATTACCCAAGACAGATATATCTGATGGAAGCCAAGGAGATGTGGGAGACCAGCTTCCAAATTTTTTCTTGATGTTTCTGCACATCAAATATTTGGAAATCTCCTCAGCTTCACCTTGTTAGCATGTCTGAAAAATCATACCTTTTATATTTTCAAGGAAACTATTAACAGCATGTTACGCAAAACATGTTTGAAGATAGAAATATTATAAGCTTGCTACATATTAGTATTGATTAATTTGACAGAAATATATATTCGCTCTACCTGTGATGACAATACCCAATTTTACTTCAAAGAAACTTGTCTCAATTCAACCTTACTATAATGCAATGGAAAAAAAAGTCAAAATAAAAGAGTACATTTCTAACATCTTCCAGAAAAATAACTCTGACACAAAAAGAACTAGGGGGGGATATTTTGATTTTAGTGAAAATCCTTGCATCAGCCCAACAACTGTCCTGTTATTCTGCCTGGACCTGGCATCAGTTTAAGTTTATCTCCCTGAAGATGCCCTGAGGTCAGATCGTCTTAACAACCTTGTGTCCTGAGAACCCTTCACAGTGCTCAGCACACAGCAGGCATCCAATAAATGTTGATTACTTTTCTACACTCTGTGTGTGTGTGTGTGTGTGTGTGTGTGTGTGTGTGTGTGTGTGTGCAGGTGCAAGTGCACTTGTATGTGAAGGCCAGAAGTCAATAGTGGGTGTTTTACTCACTCTCTGCCACATTTTTGTAGACAAGGTCTATTATTGAACTTGGGGGTCAGCAATTGGCTAGACTGACTGGCCAATGAGCCCCTGTAATCTCTCCTATGCCCAGTATCGGGGTTGCATGTGAAACCATACTCTGTTTTAGCACTTGGGATCTATGCACTAGAGGACTCAGATCCTCAGGCTTATGTGGCAGGTACTCCCTGTCACCTCCCACCCACCCACCCCCACTCTTGCCCTGGGCCCATTTTCCCAAGGATTGAAATAGCCAAATGAGTTTTGTCTATTTCTCATCCTCTTCCACCATTTGTCAGGTTGTCTATCCCATATGTGGTGTAATGATGCCCACTCATGGCCAAGATCACTTCCAGTAGGTTCTGAAACAATTGCAGCTGAGTTGCACACCTTGTGATTCCTTCATGAATCCTGACTAGCTAAAGGAGCCCTAGCTTTAGTCCCTTACTATGATTCTGCGCACCGTTATTAGACTATGGTTTCATACAGGCCGGACCACCCTGGATTGATTTGTTGAATGGAGCTTAGACTGGCCTGTATCCCAGGCTAGGGTTCTGAATGTAACTCTATTGCCAGCCAGAGAACACACATTGGTTCTGATGCTTCCATCATTAAGCCGATGTAACTCTTTGACTTACTAATTACACTGTGTTGTAGCAGGAAGCTGGAGGAGGAAGCGGAAATGCAGGCCATGGGGAAGTGCTGCTTCCTGAATGTTCCCGTATTGGTCAGTTTAACTTGCCTATATGCTGTTGGACCACCTTCCCAAGGATGGCACACAGTGGGCTAGGCCCTACTGCATCAGTCATCAATCAGGAAACTGCTCCATAGGCTTGCCGACAGGGACATTTTCTTAGTTGAGGTTCCCTTTTCTCAGATGATTGCAGCTTCAGTCAAGTTAACAGCACAGCCATTCTCCACAGTAGTGGACATGGGCAACTGTTGGAGCAGGGGGTCCCAACCTGTGGGTCTCGACCTCTTTGAGAAGTGAATGACCTTTTCATAGATCATCTGCATATCAGACATTTGCATTGTGATTTGTAAAGTAGCAAAATTTCAGTAATGAAGAAGCAACAAAAAGAATCTTATAGTTGAGGGCCAAGTCACCACAACATCAGGGGCTGTATTGCTGTATTAAAGAGTAGCAGCATTGGGAAGGTTGAGAACCACTGACCTTGAATGTACAGGTCTCCAACTCTGTTCTCACAAGGTATTTTCATTTCTCCTACGAGTAAATTAAAAGACTGAAAGTTGGTTTCCTTGTCAGGTAACATAGAAACATAAGCAATATAAATATCTGGTTTTATTTCTTTTCTATTCATATTATATTATTATTCCTAACTATAAAAAACTCTCAGTGTTCTGGGTTTTAGTGCAGTTAATGTTATTAATCTGGGTCTTTAGCTCCTTTTTACATGTCCCTTTCATTCATTTACTCCAGAAGCATTCCTGTATACCCGATAACCGTTGGAATTTATTCCAAATGCAGTGGAGACAGCCATGAATAAAATAAAGGTCTGTTCTCCAGGGTTACATCTAAGTCTTAAGAAAGGAAAACAAAAGGAAAAAGTAAATACAGTCTCAGGCAGTAGAACGTGCTGTTGTAAAAGAAAATTAAGGTAGTGAAATACTGACAGAGAATAAGGGTGTTAATGGAAGGCCTTGGAACATCACACATCAGCAGCCGGAGGGGAGGCTGCAAGTTACAAGGGTGACTGACAAGAGAACGCGATGAACACAAACAATACAAAGACAAAGCATGAAGTGAGAGTGGGCTTGGCTTTTCACTGGTGCGGATAACAGAGAGCGGCTAAGTGAGGGTGGCAGGTGAAATGCAATGGAACCTTGAGAAACAGGAGAGAAATACGGAGAAAACCGAAGAAAAGTAAACAGATGGGACAGGTTGAAAACAAACAGCATGATGGCAGATGTAACACAGCCATTTCAGAAGCTACATGCAGTAAATGTGGTCACAATCAATTATAATCAGAGGTTGCTGCAAGACCAGGAGGTGGGACCATGATACAGCACATGTTTGATTCATATCATGCACTGCAAAAAGAAGGAGAAAGAGAGCAATGAAGGAGCAAAAACAGGGGAGTAGGGTAGAAAAAAAATCAGAGATTAGCATCTAGTTAAGAAAGTATGATAAAGCCAAACCAGGCACTGTGGGGCATGCCTGTAATCCCAGCACTCAGTGAGGACGCAAGAGGATCTCTGAGTTTGAGGTCAGCCTGGTCTACAAAGTGAGTCTAGGACAGCCAAGGCTACATAGAAAAACCCTGTCCCAGAAAAAAAGGGGGAAAGAGAAAGAAAGAAAAAGGGAGGGGGGAAGAAGAAGGAGGAGGAGGAGGAGGAGGAGGAGGAGGAGGAGGAGGAGGAGAAGAAGAAGAAGAAGAAGAAGAAGAAGAAGAAGAAGAAGAAGAAGAAGAAGAAGAAGAAGAAGAAGAAGAAGAAAGTATGATAAACTGTCTATAAGAAACAGATTTGAAATCAAAGATTCAGAGTTTAAGTACAAATGTTCAGAATGCTGAAAATCATAGAACCATAAATAACCTGATATGACTATATTGACACTTAACTAATCTGAGAGAGGAAATGACAAAACTTAAAAAGTTGGACACTTTGTAATATTAATTGGTAAATCCACCAGAAAGTATAATAGTTTTTTTATTATCACATAACATACATTACCATTTCAACAGTGGAGCTGCTCAAAAATAGGGACCACCACTCTCCACCAACACCCCCACACACACACACACACACATAACAGCCAAGTGAGGCAGCTCAAACTACAAACTTTAAGATCTTAAAATATATCAGACTACCAAATAGAAATAGAAGCCAAATTAACTAAACACCAGAAACTGAGGCTCCACCATCTGCCTGCAGGAAAAGGCCGACAGCCTCTCTTGCCTCACACAGGATAGGCATAGACTCTCCCACAGGTGAAACTAGCAATAGGTGATGGAGACCATATGTTTCTATGTTTCTATAGCCTATGTACAAACACATTTTATAGTTGTACCAAGACTGGGCAATATTTGGCTATGCCTTTAACAAAAAAAAATACACTGTCTATATATTAAAAACTCAAAAATTTCTGAGACATATTAAAGAAGTCTAAGTAGGTGGAGAGATAAACCACATCCATTGTCAAAATATGTGATGATGTTCAAGTGGTAACTTTACTCAAATTGATGTGTAATTTAACCAAAGTGATACAATCAAAACCCATAATAATTTCACAGAATTTGACACGTTCTTACATTCACATGATAAAATAAAGGGTTTGAAGCGGACTAAAAGAACCTCCAAAAGAAACCCAAGTATGATAAGCATTAAAATAAAGATAAACCTAAAATATCCTATGAAACAAAACACGTAAGGAAAGCCTGGAAAGATGGTTCAACCATCCAACGCTCATGCTGCTCTTACAGAGAACAAGGGTCCATCCCCAGCATCCAGAACAGGTGTCTGACAAGCAACTGTAACTCCTGCTCTAAGAGATCTGACTTCCTGTGTTGACCTCTACAGGTACCTGCATGAAAGCACACCTATAGGTATGTAGGCACACATACATAAAAATAAAAAAAATGTGTTACATAAAAATGCATGAGAGTTTTTTTTTTTTATCAAAGTGCTAAAATAACTCAGTAGAGGAAGAAAATTCCTTTCAACAAATGATGGTGTAGCAATGGGACATCCTTCTGGAAAAACAAATGATCCCCGACACCTGTCCCACTCAATAGACAAAATCTAATTTGTGATGGGTTACAGAATTAAATGTAAGAGCCATAACTTAAAACCTGGAGAAGGAAATATAAAAGAACACCTCCATCACTTTGTGACATTTCCAGACTTTTTACATGAAACACCCACAAAAGTAACGGCTCAAAAATCCATAATGACAAAATCACTATCAATAATAAAGTTTCTTTAACAGTATGCATCATTTAAACAAAAAGAGAGACTCCTAGGATACAAATCTAACAAAGAATTTGCATACAAAATGCAGTTCACTACTATAATCATAAGAACCCTTTCAATTTTAATTTTTTTTTTTTTTTTTTTTTTTTTTTTTTTTTTTGTAATTTAAGTCTCTGGAGCTGGAGAGACAGTTCACCAATTAAGAGCTCTTTTTGCTCATGCAGAGGGCCCAGGTTCAGTTCCAGCACCCACAGGGTAGTCCACAACTATCCATAACTTTATCATGGTTCCAAGAAACATGATGCCCCGTTCTAGACTTCACAGACACTAGACATGCACACGGTTTGTATATTTACAGGCTGGCAAACATTCACACACATAAAATAGAGAAATCTCATGAAAATTGTGCATGTGTATGCCCATGTGTAGTGCATGTTTATGTGTGTGCAGTAACATACACCCATGCTGGTCCATGTGGAGGCCAAAGGTTGTCTTTCTTCCCCATTGCTTGAGACACAGTCTTTTTTGTTTTGTTTTGTTTTGTTTTTCTTTTTTTTTTATTAATTTATTCTTATTACATCTCAATGGTTATTCCATCCCTTGTATCCTCCCATTCTTCCCTCCCCTCCCATTTTCCCCTTACTCCCCTCCCCTAGTTTCTCCGTGTAGCCTTGGCTGTCCTGGACTCACTGTGTAGACCAGGCTGGCCTCGAACTCACAGCTATCCACCTGCCTCTGCCTCCCGAGTGCTGGGATTAAAGGCGTGCACCACCACCGCCCAGCGACACACAATCTTTACCCAATCATAATGTGACTGCCGGTTCAGCTTGACTGACACGAAGCGCCTAGGATCTGAGTGCCTCTGCTCCTCAGCTGAGAAGGAGCTTCTACAGCAAGCACTGTGCCCACAGACCAATGCGATCCCCGATTCTTCAGTGGTCAAAAGGCCTACACAATTTTTACAAAGTACAAAAATAGACAGTAGGTACCTGAATACTTTTCATTAGTAAATGCGAACTCAATTCAAAATCCAGTACAACTGCACATATTCAAGAACTGCCCAAAACTTCAAATGCTGATACCACCACAGATGGGAGAGACTGGGAAACTACTGGAATCCATCCACGGAAGGCACATGTACTCTGTCCAGAGATGCCCACTCAACCGACTCCCACCATCTCCCAGCCTCCCCGCCTCCCTACCTACCTCTGGCCCCTCCCTGTTTCACTATTTCTCTCCCAGCCAGTTCTCTCCTTCCACCTATTTCAGATGTCTATTTTATTTCCCATTCTGAATGAGATTCAAGCATCCTCCCTTGGATCCCCAGGAGCAGAGAGAGTCACAGCATGATGGAGCATCTTTTGGGTATATGCCCAGGAGTGTTACAGGTGGCTGTTGAGGTAGAGCTCTTCCCAATTTTCTGAGAAACCACCAGATTTATTTCCACTGTGGCTGTACAACTTTGTACACCCACAAGAAGTTACTGGAAGCCTATAGGGTGACCTTAGCTGAGACTTCTACCAGCAAGGGATATGGAGCCTGAGGAGGCCACCTCCTGTAGCCATGGGGGACTTCCAGGGGAGAGAGGGGGACTCCAACCCATTCACAAAACCTTAGACTAAAAATTTGTCCTGCCTACAGGTAGTGTAGGGGTAAAGATGGAGTAGAGATCAAGGCACTGGCCAAACAATGACTGACCCAACTTTAGACCCACCCCATGGGAGAGAGACAAGCCCTGGCATTATTAATGGTACCCTCCTATGCTTGCAGGAAGGAGCCTAGCATAACTGTCTTCTGAGAGTCTCCATCCAGCAACTAATGAAAACAGATGCAGAGACCCACAGCCAAACAATAGGCAGAGTTCAGGGAGTCTTGTGGAAGAGTTTAAGGAAGGATTGAAGAAGCTGGAGGGACCACAAGAAGACATACAGAGTAAACCAACCTAGGCCCATGGGGGCTTACGAAGACTGAATAACCAGACAAAGAGCATGCAAAGGCTAGACCTAGGCCTCCTACTCATCTGTAGCTGATGTGGAGCTTATTCTGCATATGGGTTCCCTAACAATTAGAGCAGGAGCTGTCTCTGACTCTGCTGCCTGCCTTTGGATACCTTTCACATAGCTGGGCTGCCTAGTCTGGCTGCAGCGGGAGAGGATGCTCCATTCCTGCTGCGACAATGATGTACAGAGCGAATTGGTGCTCATGTGGTTCCTTCTGCTTCTCTGAGGATAAGGGGATGGAGGGATGAGGGAGGGGTGTGAGTGTAGGACTGGGAGGAGAGGAAGGAGGTGGGTTGCGGTCAGGCTGTAAATGAAATAAGTAAATAAATAGGAAAACAAAACAAAACAAAATAAAACAAAAAACACACATGTACTCTACTACCTGGCAGTTCCTTTCCCAGAAAGTGACCCCAGAGAAATAAAAATACACACCAAGACACTTGTGTGAAAAACTCTTAAGGAAACTTATTCATCCTAGGCAAAACAAACAAACCAACAAACCCAAAACAAAAACAGAAACAAAAACCAGCTGTGGGATTGCCTCACAATTACTACAAATAACAAAGATGGAGTATTGATTCAAGCAACAACTAGATGAATCACAAAAGTGTGTTGAAATAAGAAATTTAAAGGCTTAAAAAGCATTACCCCAACTCATAGGAATTCTCAAATAGCCAAGAAAAAGCTGAGGCTTAGAATCAAAACAGTGATTGTCTGTGAAGTGCAGGTTTGCCAACAATAGACACAAGAGACCTCCGGAGATTAGGAGAAGTCTATATAGAAAGGAAACTATATTGTTGGTAGTCACATTGGTCAGCAACATACATTGGGTACTTATAAAATGAGTGGGTGTATAGTGCACAACAGTTTTTTTTACATGTGAGTAATATCAATTTAATAAAGGTTCCCTGGGGTTTGCGGTTAGAGTTTAGCACCTGTGGAACACACACACACACACACACACACACCTCACTAAAGGAAAGCATGTTTCCACTGGATTCAGTCCTCATTACAGTGGCATTGAATGTTGGAATCTTTGCAAAGTCAGTAAATTATGAGGGCCCTGATCTCATTAATGGATTTGTGCCTTAAAAGGGGAACAGAGGGAACTTTCTTAGTCTTCCATTTTTACCTCCTGTCCCTCTGCCACCTTGGAAGCAGACAACCCTCCTGATAGCTTGATGTGGGCCTTCCAGACTTCCAGAGCAATGCGGAATAAATGTCGCTATATATATATAAATGACTCTGACTTTGTATTGTGTTCTAGCAATACAATGAGAACTGAAACATGGAGGCAGGATGTGGTGATAACTCTTTCAGAAAGTTCTGCTGTTCAGAGACTCATAAACACATGAAGGTAATGTTGAGTCAAAATAAGAACTCCTGCTAAGTTATGACATATCACAGCACTTCGCACCGTGTGTGTGTGTGTGGGGGGGGGGGGGGGACTCAGAGAGGGAGAAACTTATGGAAACGCAGTGAATGAGAGGTCGCAAACACCAAAGTGATGTTTGCAAGGAGCTGAGGAGGACCCAATATAAAGATAGGACATTCTCAGAAAAGCCCTTGAAGAAACATCCCAAGACATTAAATTTTCCAGATTCAGAGACACAGTGGGTTAAGTATTGATGCCAGTGTTGAAATATACACAGTTTCAAGGCAGCTACTGTCTGCAGCTCTTCCTCTGTCCCGTTCTGTAGATTATACACAGTGCGTGATGCCTAAACAACCTGTACCCTAAGCATACAAAGAAAATGTGAATGGTAATTAAAGATATGTAATGAATTTGGATTCAGAAACTGCCACAAAAGATTTGAGGATCTGGTAACTTTAACAGATATGCTCAAAAGGCAGGCACAGCGAGGAGTGGAACCTTATAAAGCATCGAGGGCCAGCCCTGGTTCAAGAGCAGAGTGAAACAGTTGTTAACCATCCTTCCTTCGTCATCTGGAGCTGGTTGAAAGCTCGACTCTTACGTAAATGCCACAAATATCCTAAACTGCCTCTGATTCTCCTAAGCCTCACTGATGTAGAATTAATATCACTAGAGCTCCCTTCTCACCGCATACAGGACTATCACACACACGCAAAGAGCCCGTGCTCAACATCTACAAATACCCGCAGCTTGAGATTAATAGTCAGGAATTAGGAGGGCGGGAACCTTCAATAAAAGCCACATGTGAAGGCCAGAGTGGATTTTTAATATTGGGAACAACAAGCATTAACTAATTTCTCCTACTGGAGTGCACTGTCCTTTAGTCTCTATTTTTGCTCCTAATTGTTCCTGCAGGTAGCAGGTTAACATGGACCACACTTAGAGAAGGAAGCAATTGAATATGGCATAGATACTGAAAGAAAGGGCTCCATAAAAGAGCAGCATGCGCTCTAATCTGGCCTTTTACAACATCCACTATCAAAGAGCTTTGGGGGTTTAAGGGGATTAGATACCATAACCCATCTGTCAGGTCATTATGGAAGGAAGCACTCCCGCTGTTTTCAAGGGAAGATGCCCTACTGTATATTATTATCATTAAGCATTTACAGAGTACTATAGGCGGCCGAAGCGCTTTCAAAGCATTTTTATTTGTTGTTCCTCATGAAACACTGTCACCTCTAAGAATTATCTACAAAATGAGGAAACCAAACTGTGGTACCAAGAGATGGTGTCAAATGTCTCATTTACCCAGAACACAGCAGGATCTGTAAGGGGGTGGGGGACTTAAAGCCTTGAAAAAGGAAAAAAAAAAAAAGTTCCCTTTTCAAGAAATACCAAGGGCAGGAGATGAGGACCCAGCACAGAAGTGGGTGTTCCGGTGTGCTATGTTAAGGCCAAGTCCAATCTTCGTGTGTTTTCCTGCAGTCTTACAGACGATTCCATAACAAACACCTAAGGGTTGTTTTCTGTAGACACATGATGCATCTTAACAACAGCTGTACACTGTGATTGACACAGTTCCATATGGGAGGAGAAGCAGAAAGCAGTCAAGCATGAGTGAGTGCAGTGACGGACTGATGTATTCCGCTCTCATTTACACAACTGGAGATCCCAGATCTAATGCATAATGAGGCAGAAATGGAATACTACATGCCCACTCATCCATGTTGCTTGTAATTTTCTAGGAATAATTCAGCTTTCCAGTAAATCCTAAGCATAAACCTAAAAAAAATACAGGGTCAAAAGTTCAGGTGCCCACCGTGCCCCAGCAAAGCTGTCTGCCCCCAGGTTCCCCGAGAAAAGAGCATTTACATTGTGTGGTGGCCCATGGGTCTATTCTGACAGTGGTTTTGTTTTTATTTCTTTGTTTTTCTGAGGTGTTCCCTGCTCAGAACAGAATTATGAGGTTCATTTTTGTGAATATTACTACTGAAGGGGCTTTCATTTTAAGTAGAATTTATTTAAAATAAATAACAACCTTAAAGTCAGGAGTGATATATCTCTGTTATAGACAATTGTTCAAACAGGCTCATCAATTTGGGTGACTTACTGAAAAGGCTACGTTTTATATCTTTTAAAATTGCTACTTATCACCCTGTTTAAAAAATCCTTGCCCCCCCCCCCCCGCTGTGTGTGTGTATGTGTGTGTGTGTGTGTATACTTCATTACGTGTACACAAGTGTGAATGTATGTGTTTGTGGAGGCCAGAAAGTGACTTCCAGTTTCTTCTTTGATTGGTGTCCACTTTACATTTTGCAGCAGGATCTATCACTAAACATAGAGCTCATTGGTTTGTCTAGGTTAGGTAGCAAATGAGTGTTGGCATGTTTTCTTTTTATTTTATTGGGTTCTTGTACCTCTACCTCCCTTCCAACCCTTACTCCACCCTAATCACTTACACCCCACAACACTAGGTAGGAGAGAAGTTTAGAAGGGAAAGAGGACTTAGATCTCTTTAAACTACTTCCTGCTGATTAGGGACATCAAGGTCCTTGGGGCAGAGTTATCTTTGAAGACAGGGTATTTCCAACTTCTACTTGGTCTCTTAAACTGCAACAACAGCAACCAGGAATAGCTGCCTCCTCCTCCTCCTCCTCTTCCTCCTCCTCCTCCTCCTTTCTCCTCATCCTCATCCTCATCCTCATCCTCATCCTCCTCCACAACCACCTCATCTGCCACTGCCTCCTACACCACCATCACCACCACCACCACCACCACCTCCACCTCCTCCTCATCATCTTCTTCCTCCTCTTCCTCTTCCTCTTCCTCCTCTTCCTCTTCCTCCTCTTCTTCTTCTTCTTCTTCCTCTTCTTCTTCTTCCTCTTCTTCTTCTTCTTCTTCTTCTTCTTCTTCTTCTTCTTCTTCTTCCTCCTCCTCCTCCTCCTCCTCCTCCTCCTCCTCCTCCTCCTTCCCCAGCTTCTCTTGGTGATCTGGCATTTATATTCTCTCCAGAGTACTCAGAATTAAACTATCTGAAGCTGGTAAAACCACCACACCTCCTGCTAGTGCACGAGGAAAATCATAAACACATGCTGTGGAGCAGCCTCTTATCCCACACCTAGGATTTTTAAAAAAAAAAAAACGTATTCATATAACATTACTGGGTTTTTGAAAGAAACCAAAACTCTCACTAAAAAATGACATTCAAGGATCTGCTGGCCGTATCCCATGCCCATCCACCCCTGGTGGTTATAGATTCCTGTTGTACCCAGCTGTTACATAGGTTCTTGGAATCCAAGCCCAGGTAGTCATGCTTGTACATCAGGCAGCCCAAAGTGGTCCTAATGTTCTTTAACCACCAGTCAAGAAAAATGATTTTCAATATTCACTCATTATCTAGTCATAGCCTACCATGTACTAGGCATAGTCCTTTTCAAAATAAGCTCATGGGCTCAAGAAAGCATGTTGACATAGGTTGGTGACTCAGTGTTGGGGGAAAGCTCAGTGTCGGGGAGGGTCATTACCTCATTCATGGCGAGGAAGGAGGAGGAATATGAATAAGTAACCCACAATATATTTCAGCAGAAATGCTTCTTCAGGTTGTGTATAGATAAGGTGAATGGGAGCAGCCCAGAGGGAATGAGCACATGTAAAGTCATCCTGGCAGAGATGTTTATACTTTGCAAAGCTGCTTATACAGGAATCAAGCCTGTTGGCTGTAGTTCTTCGTTATCTCCGGTTGAGTCAGAAGTTGACAAGACAGCCCAGCCAGTGCCATGGCAACCAGGCCACCATCAAACGGCTTCAATTGGCTCTGATTCAAGGTGGTTACAACCCTTTAATGGCAAAGTTTAAAGATCCAGAGGATCCTAGAAACCTACAAGAAGAACATTATGATAGGCAGATTTGGGCCCTGGGGTCCCGCTCAAACTATGGCACCAGCCAAGGACAATACAGGCTGTAAACTTCAAACCCCTACCCAGATCTAGCCAGTGGACATATAGCTGATTTGAATCATACACAGGTGACTCAGCTACACTGGAAATCATTGGTTACCTTCTTAGACTTTCTTTTATTCAATTTATCTCTTCATTTCATACCAACTTCCATATCTGTCCCTCAGGTCCTTCTTAACTCTCATCTAGATGATTACAATGGCCACCTGGCTTACTTTCTCGTCATTATTAGAACATCCTGTGTTAAAGCCTTTATTGACTCCATATCATCTAACAATGGAAACAGTTTCTCATGAAGCTTACTTTTCCTGCCATATCCATCCCAGTCCTCAGACCAGCACACAAACACATGATCTTAAGCTTTCCTAGGCCTGCCCAGGCTGTATTGGAATGTTCTGTACTTCCTTTCTCCCCAAGAGGAAATATTAATAAATGTTAATGGCATGTACATCTTCATGTCTTGGAAGCTTCTCTCTCTCTCTTTCTCTCTCTCTCTCTCTCTCTCTCTCTCTCTCTCTCTCTCTCTCTCTTCTCTGTATATATATGTATGTGAGATTGGGTGTATCCTTCCTCCCCTCCCACCTTTCTATCTCTTTTCTCTTCTTTTGTCATTTCTCACCTCACTGGCATTTCGGTCCCCATTGCTTCTGTGCCTTAGTAAACGATGTTGCCTCTGCTTGCCTGCTGCCCACTGGATGATCCCTGCCCCCACCTTGCTCTCTACTTGTTTGTATTTCACCCTTATATGACCATGTCTGATGTCCCTCTCCCATGGAATCGTTTACCTTCTGCTAAGCTATTAACAATTCCATTCCACTAGACTTCAGCTGCACCTTGAACCCATCTCTGCCACTGTGCTCATAAACATTGAATTACATAACACATGGGCTTGAAAGCCCATCTCTTTTTAAACCCCAAGGACTCACAGAACAAGAAGTATTTCTTGTCTGCCTATGGCTTTGTCATAAGCATTGAGATGTCTAGCATTTGTGAACATGGTAATAAGTGGAGAACTAATGAAAGGCCACATCAAGAACATTTCGAAGGCTGTTGTTGACATAGAACAAGATGGCTTAACTATTAGCATATAACAGTGAAGCTAAACAAGGCATTCTGGGCAATTCCATGCCTAGCTAATGGTAAGGATGGCCTTGACCAAAGAACAGAAAAGAGAAGATGAGAAAGAGGCTAAAAAGAGAAGGAAGACAAATTCCCACTGTGACTCTGAATAGGACAAGCAGAAAATGTTTCCTAGGTACCAACTCCTTATATGTGGGTGTGCTCTTCATCCTCTGGCACTGGAAGTCTTGGTATTTCTGAGCTCTGCCTGTGGTTATTCTTCCTGTAGGTCCCATGCTATTGAGATGCAGGGTCAGTAGCTATTAGCCACTGTACGACTACCTACGATCAAGAGATGTATAACCAGCATATTGAGCATGAAAAGTCCAAATAGGAAGCAGCTGTTTTCCTCCTCCAACTGCCTTTCAATGTGTCAGGATCCCTGACACTGTGCCTTCATGACATTTCAAGTAGCAATCCATAGTCATCCAGTCATTTTCAATGGCAAAACAGAACCCTGTCTTATCACCATAACTACAAAACACTTCCAGGTAGTAACAGATTTTGTTCAGCGTGAATGTCTGATTCCCAGGTCTCATTCAAAGCTTCCCTCTCTCTCATCATATTGGAGTTAGTCCCTTGGGAGTGGGAGAGAGCTATGTTCTTTCACTCTCGCTCTACCAACTCAGCCAGTTCTCTCTAGTGTTTTCAAAATCAGAACAAGGAATAGGCGCTGAAGGAAAAGAACAAAGCACTCTCATTCAAATGTTATTGCTTATAGTTCTAACTGACTGCTGTGGGCCTGCTGTACACGATCCAGTATCCAAATGCTAACTTCTTGCAAGGACTGTTTTGCTGAAGAGCCTACAAATTTCTTAACGTGGGCATGTCTCAACAGCCCGTATATTCACACACACAAACAAAAGCATGCAAATACATACTTATACATATACACACATATACGTGAATACACAACACACACATACACAGATGCACCCATACACTTACACAAACACAATCATGGACATTCTCATTCAGACACATACATTCATTCAGATACAGACACACTCACATACATATACAATTGCACACTCGCACATGCATATACACATTAGTACAATATACACCAATATACAAACAATACTCAATCTTCCACACACACTCATTCATACACAAACATATACAATCATACTTATGTATCTGCACTAAAACATACAATCACACTCTCACTCATTCTCACATACTCATATACTATCACATACTCTCATACTCACATAGATTCACACTAATACTCAAACTCATATTCTCACATTTGCACACTTATGCATAGCCATACACACATTCACACACTTTCATGTGCACACTCACACATGCACTTAAATTTACATGTACAGTTAAAAGTACACACACTCTCAAACTGGTGCACACATGCAAACCTACACATTCACACACTCTCACATATTTACACACTCACATTCACATACACAAACATACATACAAATAAATATACATACAAGGACAAACACCCCCACACACAAATACACATGTACATTGGAGCCCAATACACAACTACACACGCATGCACACATATGCACACATTCTCATTCTCTCTCTTTCACACACATGCACACTCATTCACATTCAGACCCAACATGCTTATTTCTAATAAATCCACAGAAAACACTTGTCCTTTGGCACCAATGGTGGGAGCGGTGGCTGGTTGTAGTTCCCCAGCACAGCTGCAAAACTCTTGATGAGTTCCCTAACATTCATAATGAATGGCCTTTTCTTTACCGCACAGATATTAGACTTGTCATAACAAATCTGAAAAATGTGGAAAGAAAAGAAACAACCAATGTTCAGTTTTGAAATTTAAAATGAATTTATAAAGCCCATGGACAAAAGAAGAGTGTGAGTAGAAAGCTTCTACTCACAAGAATTATTTTGCCAGCAAGAATTTTTTTTTCTTAATACAGAAACATAGCTTGGGAAATTGGTTAAGGAATAAAAGAAAAGAAACAAGTGCTGGAGCCCAGGCATAATATTATGTCATAAACACCAATTAGAAAGACCAAAAAGTGACAGGTTTAGAAGATTCAGAGGTCTAGAAGAGACAGAGAATAATGATGACAATAGCAATAATGAGTGATGGGGCCCAGAGTCCCTGAGACCCTGAGTGACCAACGGAGCATGCAAGAAAAATATGGTGTGCCTAGAATCGGCCCAGCCTGCACCAGCAAAAGTCAAATGTCAACAATAGGCATAAAGAGAACTACAAGAAAGCATGCCATCATTCCAAGACCATTTGGTACCCTAAGCATCCAATGGTCCCTGCACATAAAGTGTGCTAAATAATGATGCAGGGTGAACGTGGTAGGTTGGATAAGAATGAGCCCCTGAGGCTCACATATTTGCGCACTTGGTTCCCAGCTGATAGATTGTTTAGGAAGGACTAGAAGCTGTGATCTTGTCGGAGGAGGTGTGTCACTCCTGCTGGCCTTCCAACATCCAAAAGACCATGCTAGCCCCAGTTTTGCTCTCCCTCTGCCTTGGGTCTGTGGATGAGGTGTGAGTCTCTCTCTGCTCCAGCACCATGTCTGCTTGCCCACTGCCGTGCTCCCAACACGAGGATTATAGACGCACCTTCTGAAACAGTAGGTGATGCTCCTAGCAAATGCTTTGTTTTATAAGTTGCCTTGGTCCAGGTGTCTCTTCACAGCAATAGAACAATAACTAAGACAAGTCAAGGTTAAGTTTCCACTCTGCTCCCTGTACATGCTTCACTCTGGCTACCTAAACTCTGTCGTAATTTGAATATGGCGGGAAATGGGCTTTCAGAGTAACTGGACTTCAGACAAGTTTCTTTGTTGGTCTCCTGTGCTAAGAGAAGTGTTACAATGCTTCATTCTCTTGTAGGTCAGTTATGTCAGATGGAACTCCAGCCTTGTTAAAAAAGAAACACCAAAGGAAGACTATTTGGAAGTGTTGGGATAAGAAACTCCAAAGACAAGTCAACACAAGCATCTGGAGACACTGTGTGTTGAATTTGATATTGTTCAGTTTTCAAATTAAATGAGTTATGCTCTGCATAATGTGATTCAGTCAGCAATGGACCACATGTATGATGTAGCTGTACCATATAGGCCAGGTGTGTGGCAGACTGTGCTATCCAGACCTGTGTATGTGCACTCTCTTATGCTCATACTACCATAAAAGCACCACGCACATGTTTATCTGGACTTAGGTCTTTGCTGGTAAGTGACATATGCCTGCATTTAACATTTGCCAGGCCACACAGTGTTCACAATGCATTCCACATTTCCCAGGATGGTCACAGGCACTTCAGTCAGCCTCTGAGAAAGTTTCCAGAACTGATCAGCACTGGCCTCAACCATTCAAAGCAGAGATGTACCCTCTATCCATCAGGTAGAAAATCCTCAACATTCAATTACGTTCTTACAGAGCTTGGAAGAGTGAGTTGAAAACACTGCTGTGTCTACTCATGATCAGATTTTCAAAGTGTCTTATGGGGCTTGAGAACAAATATTGCTCAATAGCAATTGATTTTCAGTATTTTAGCTAACATTTACTAAGAATAAACTTTGGTGTGTTAAAACGTGACCAAGATATATGAAAGCTATTCCTTGTATGAGGGAAGCATATATTTGTGGGGTATGTGTGTGCGTGTGCATGTGTGTGTGTGTGTGTTAGCCCCTTCTTTTCTCTGTTCAGTTTCTCTAGGCACATGGTGCACATGTGTTGAAATCTTACATTGACACTCAGCCTCGCTGCGTTTGAGGGAAGGCTGCTTCTCCCTGTGGCTTCATGGTTGTCCATTTGACTATCAGACTTCTATTTATTTTTGTAATTCTTCCCCTTTCTCTACTTCAAATCTCATGTTCCATTGCTTACTCTTGGTAAGTTTAGTAAAGTATATTTTGCTAGAGGTGTTAGATTCTTATGTTCTCTGGCCTCAAACTTTTAATTTTTACATTCTAAAAATAGCTGCTAATAGGATAGAGAGTCAGTTTCTTCAAGAGTGTGTCCTCTCATAGTTTTCACGTGTTCCAGTGGATGACCATGACCACATGCATACAGGAAGCACTCATTAGCATTGGCGTTTACAGGGAGTTTATGAGGAGAAAAAAAAAAAGAGGATTTGAAGTTGTGAGGGAGATGTGGGGAAGAAATGAAGGCTAAGTAAGATTAAAATACCTTATGCACATGCATACATTCCTCCTCCTCCTCCTCCTCCTCCTCCTCTTCCTCTTTTTCTTCTTCTTCTTTGGCTTTTCAAGACAGGGTACAGGGTTTCTCTGTGTAGTCCTGGCTGTCTTGAACTCACTTTGTAGGCTAGGCTGGTCTCGAACTCACAGGGATCTTGTTGCCTCTACCTGCCTGAGTTCTGGGATTTCAGGCATGTGCCACCACACTCAGCTCTAAGTTTCTTAAAGAATATGTAAAACAATATTTTAACCCTGTATGTTTATTTATGAAATGTGTGAGTGATAGTTTCACTTTTACATGTCAGGAGTTAAAAGAAAAACAAGTTCTAAATTTCCTGAGATAAGTCTCAGGTAAAATAACATGCATGCACATGTGCACACACATATAAACACACAACACACACACAAACACAAACACACACGCACACACGCACACATGCACACCCTTACCTTAGATTTTTGTACTTAAAGAGATTCTTATGATAGGCAATGGTAATAATAAAAAAGTTAAAAATAATGGAGTAATTAAATTCTTATCTCCTTTTATTTTCTTTAAAAACTAGATTTGTTTGTTTTATTATTGTTTCTTATTTCATGTGTATGTGTGCTTTGTCTGCATGAATATATGTGCACCACATGTGTACAATATTCATTTAGGTCCAAAGAGGACATAGAATCCCATAAAACCATAGTGAGCTGCCATATAGGCGATGGTAACAGAATCCCTGGAAAGGCAGCAAGCGCTCTTAACCACTGTGCTGTCTGCCTCTCCAGTCCCTTAACTCATATTTTGGTGTCAGAAATCTCACTATGGTTTTTGTTAGAACTGTATAAATGTTTTTGCTTCAAGTGTTTTAGGATCTGTCTGTGCTAACCTCAACCAGAACCTCAAACCAGGAAAAAGTGTCCTGGGTTTCTGTTGTTTTCCTTATTTGTCAGTTAGAATGTATATGGCTAGCCTCACTATTCAATAACTGTCTACGGCCCTGGCTTGATTTAGTTTTCTTCATAGAACGTGCACCATACTGATTGATAAGAAGAAGACCTTAAAGATCAGACTATTTGTATAATTTGTGGATCTCTGGAAAACAGAATGCCAACAATCTAGCCCAATCACCATTTCTCTTTATTTCATGGCCGTTCATAGTTAACTTGCCAGTATCAGATGGAATCCAGTCTTCGAGATATCATAGTCATACCCTGTTTAATGAAGCTGTGACTGTTATAAATCAGACAATTCACTTTACCCATTCTAATTACTAAGCCTTAGTCTTGCCTCAAAGAACCAAGTGATAAATACCATCCGCTTGCATTTCCTCAGTAGCTGAACACCATACCATGGCTTTGAAAGCCCCAGACAAGTATGGCCTTTCCCGGCCACCGTCTGAGACTCCTCATGCTAGTCTCAATGATCTGCCTGTACGTGAACCACACCAGTGCCTCTACGCTTCTTTGGTATTGCTTCTCCTAGGTTTTTAGATTTCACAGAAACACAGCTGACATCTGGGATGTGTTCAATAAATACTTGAGGAACTGATTAAACAATTAACTGATTGGTGACACATTAGAGTAGGTAGGAGGATCGCTGAAGACATTTGTTATATTCTGATAAGGGGGAGGAAATAGGATGAAAGCAGGAGGCAGGGAGGGAGGAACGGGAGGATACAAGGGATGGGATAGCAATTGAGTTGTAATCTGAATAAATTAATTAAATAATAATAAAAAAAGAAAAATATATAAAACATAATACACACACATATATTATTTAGGGTGCTATTTACCATATTTTATGTTTGAAAAAGTAAATATGAAAGGATGAGGAGCCACAGGCTGTAAAAGTGCACAGAGTAAATGCCTCCTTGCTACACTGACATGTTTTATTGTCTGTGTGTATGTGCATACGTGTTCTTATATGTGAGTGCAGGCACACAGGTGCCAGTGTGCGTGAGGAGGTGAAAGGACAACCTTGGAGCTCCATCCTGGCTTTGTTTAAACAAGGTTTCTGTTGTCTGTTGCATTTTCCAAGCAAGCTGCCTTAGGCCTTCAGGCACTCCCAGGTCTTCACCTCCCATCTCCTCATAGGAGCACTGCCCGTACACACTTCTGTCCCTGGCATTTTAAATATCTCAAGTCTGGGGATTCAAACCATGGTTACCATGTTTGTGCAGCAAAGACTTTGCCTGTTGAGCCACCTCACCAACCTACATTGGCATTCTTAGCGCACACTGTTCAATGTAAACGCCAGAAAATAGACTAAAGTCTGCACAAAACGTTTCAAGTCCTATTGATTTAATGGTGTAATTTAGTTACACGTAGTCCAACTACATTCTGACCTTTCTAAGTTTAAAATTGCACAACAATGTGTTTTCTAAAATTCAGAACTATTACATATATTTTTAATCAGGAGGGATTTTGTTTTTTCTTTTTCCTTCCCACATGACCTCCCTGCATCCGAAACTGATGAATTTACAAATCCGTAAAAATATGTGTTTAATAAGTATGGTAAGTCATTCGTTACTGGCATTTTTAAGATCCGGCCTTCCTCAGTTTTAACTGATATGAATTGCAGGCAGCTCTGTCCTGCTGCTGTGTAGAAAGAATATGAGTCTAATATTTCGTCCCTACAACGTAAAGATGCTGCATTTTATTAAAACATGAGACAGTGGAGATGTTTTCCCTAATATTAAACTACAAAATCCAGCAGAAAATTGCTAATTAAAGATAATTATAATTAATTGTTTAAAAGTTCAAAATCCATAGCAAAAATCTCAGTGTTGGGCAATCCACTTGGAAAGGTGATGGTAGCTTGCTGGAAGAAGGGCATCTCCTGGCGGAAGTGGGTTTCAAGGTTTCAGTGCCTGGCCTCTCGTTTGCAAGTGTGGCTCCGCTTGTTGAGTCCTGCCGAATATGATCAAGCAGCTTTCAGTTCCGGGTTCCTGTTCCCACAGCCCAAGGTACATAATAAACTGTATCCTTATAGAACTGTCAGTCCAAGTAAACCCTTTCTCCCATAAGTTGTTTCTATTGGGGTATTTTATCCCAATAACAGAGACTAAATTAATAAACTAACAAAATTATCCTAAAATTTCCAATCACATTATTCTCCAAAAATTGGATATTATAGACAGTCGTTGCTTTAAAACACGTAAAAAGTTAAAATCCGTCATTCGCATATTTAAAACTTTTTTTGAAACTCCGTTACAGCAGATGGAGAAAATGTGTCCCACTGAAAGCCATTTCTGACAGGAAAAACAACGTCAATTTTTAGAAACCCATAAATGCAAACCAGAAGTGAAAGCCTAATAGAGAAACGTCTTGTGCACAGACAATATCTGAAGACAAAATACAACAGCTATATGATGCCTCATCAACTGCCATCGCGGGGGCCCCCTGTTTAATCACAGCGCCCCCTCAATCGCTCAGACTAGCAAAGAGAAGGGTTCACTAATAGGCGGGTCCACGAAGCTTCTGCTTCCGTAAAGTATGCTTATGCTGCCCTCTGTCGGTGAAGGAGGAACACTGTTCAACTTGATTGCCGATTTTTTTTTTTTTTTTTTTTTTTTTTTTTTTTTTTAACTTTTTCAAAAGGTTTTCTGGTTAAGGGGAACAGCCTGTTTGGATACAACATTCTCAGTGTCATTTGCACAAATTAAAATGCTAATTTCTAACCTTAGAACAGCTAGAAGTGCTTGAAATAATTCTGGGTTTCTAAATTGATGTGACTTGAAGCCAGTTGGAGTACACACTCAAATGTTTTCATTTGTAGACTCCAGGAAATTCCATTTCGTAATAAACAAAGTACCAAATAAAGTGAAGAGCAGGAAGGCCCTAACTGTGCAGCTTGGAGAAATTCTCACCAAAAGGTGAAACCATTATGTGGCTCTTAAGTGCTCCATCCACTTTCTCATTTCGTGGGAAAAAATGTTTGACTCATTACAGAACAAGAAATGCTAACTGGGTAAGCATAAGTAGAAGCCCAAAGCCTTTTGTGACGATCAGTTTTAATTTCAGAACCAAAGGCGTGCTGAAGCCAGCTGGGCCAAGCTTGCGAGCAGTATCCTGTAGCCCGCATTCAATACCATAATTTAGACAAATGAAATCTGTCATGGTAGGAGTACAAACACTATATAAATTGGCAAACACTTAAATAAGAAGTTTTTCAAAGAAAGAGGTGGAGGGAGGAGAGAAAGGGGGCAGGGCAGAACTGGTTACTAAGCATTTATAGATACATTTTTTTAAAAACTAAAAAGAAGACATTTTCTTTTTACCAAAAAAAAAAAAAAAACAAAAACTGGCTATTAACAAATTTTCCTTAACCACAATGAATATAAAAGCTTTCTTAGAGGATCACAATGAATATAAACTTCGAGTAAAAGCTTTCTTAGAGGACACCACTACGTATGAAACATTGCCCACGTGAGAAGCACTAGTTTAGTGTCTTGGAACACAGAGGCACCCTGCCGCTTGCTTTTAGATGTGTACAAATGAAGCCATTCTACACGCTTTACTGTCAGAAGAGCAGCTAGCCACAATTAATATGTTCTCTCCCCGAAAGCAAGCAAGTCTTCCTGAATAGGCGCTCTTTATCTGTTCTCATTCTGCTGTGTTCCCTCCCTCCCTCCCTCCCTCCCTCCCTCCCTCCCTCCCTCCCTCCCCCTCTCTCTCTCCCTCCCTCCCCCATGTGTGTGCACACTTACATGTGTGGGTCACTTGTAAATAGATGCTCATGTATGCATGCACATGAAGGACCAACCCTGGAATCCTCTTACACAACTTTTCCATCTCTTTCACTGAGGGGAAGTCTCTCAACAAAACCCATAGCTCCTCAGTTGTGGCTGGTCTGGCTGACCGTCTTGCTCTTGGGACCCTGTCTCTCTTCTCATCCAAAGCTGGTCCTCCGCAACCACTTGCTACTTACACGGGTTTCTAGTTGTTCATGTTAAGCCATCTCTCCTGCCTCCAACATGATTTGCACCACATCTCTAAATTAACAGAGGTTTGAGGGGATTTTTTTTTTTTTACATATTCAAGCATCCCAAGCACATGAGCATAACAGAATGCTAGAGTATGGTTTTGTGTTGCATGGGAGACAGGTAGTCTATGTTCCATGGCTGACAATATGAGAGTAAAAGTTTATCTTTGTTCAACAACGATGTCTTAAGTCCCCGCTATTGTTTGAATTCCATCCACCAAGAGAAGGTGAAACTCCAGAGCCCTGTGGAATCTGCCTTTCAACCAAGAGACTCACCTGTAAGTTTACACAGTTCAAAACCAACTGAAGTGGGGCCTCCTGTCTCCAAGGCACACAGAGATAGCTTCAAAGATATATACAGCATTTTTTTTCAGTGTCTCACATGCCAGAGGCTTTCATAATGCATTCCTAGTGCACATTCAGAAAGCTTCCTCTTGAGTCAGATATAGTTCACTGTGTGGAGATTATGAGGACGAGACGAATTAATTATTATTTCCATTTCCAATCTACCTTTGTTCCCAGGACCCACTTGAAGATGCTATACATCAAGGGTACTGTTCTGTTGAAAACAAGCTATTAATTAATTAATGATCTTATATAAAAATAATGAAGAGACTCATTGAGTGAGAGTTCAGCTACACAATTCCAACACTGTCACTATCGGTGATAACAGAAGTAAGCAGTGGTACCAGCCCTGGGATGCAGAAATGGGGCCTTTTCAATGAATCTCCATTTCCTCATAATGAAAACCAATAGCAAAGCCATGTTTGAAATGAAAATGTATTAGAAAATATGGTCATTGAACATGGAAAATGGCCTACCTGCCATTTAAACTTCAAAGTGTAAAGATATCTAGTGATATAAGGTTGTTCCTAATGTTATTGATGGAGGGATAGAAAAATCCTCGTATCGGTAACACAGACAGAAAGGATCAACACCAGGCAAAGAACAATCGATGGGAATGCAATTTCCAGTGTTACAAGTCATTAAGTTGAAGATGTGTGAGAATCAGCTTTAAATACAACATATAATCAGAATCTTCTGTGAAACCACATAATAAAAATAACTTTTTAAAAAACTACACCAAGTCAATAAAGGTGTTTATTCAATAAAATAAAAAGCCTGAGCCCTGAGTATATTTATTTTGAAGGCTCTTCATCAGAGGGAATAAAAAGGAAACTACATCTCACTGACTACACAAATACACAACTGAACCTTCCCGGTGCCTTTGTAGCCTCTCCCATCATCACCCCCATCTTCCGGATAAGGAAAACAGAGGCAAATCATTGACTAAATAACTTACCCAGGGTAATGCAATGGCCCAGTTTCTGTTTTGAACGCTTTGCCTTGTTCTACGCCTATGCCTGTGTATCAGTGGACAGTAGTGGACAGGTAGTTCTGCAACATGCTAAGGAAGAGCCCACAATGCTCACAGAGTCCGGCCCTCCAACTGGGGAGAGGTGCTCCGTGCCTGAAATAAACTCTTGTTTTGTTGTTTTGTTTGTCAAGACAGGGTTTCTTTGTGTAGCCTTGGCTGTCCCGAACTTGTTTTGTAGACCAGGCTGGCCTCTACCTGGAGGAGAGATAAACCTGTTTCCCAAGAGTGGGATCCGACCGGTCTTGTGAGAGAACAGGTGAGGTTAATCCACTAGAAAACCAACCACCTCGTGCAGGAGCTTGATTGTTGCCAGCTGAAAAGATCCCATGACCATCTACCTCCCCGAGTGCTGGGATTATAGGCAGGTGTCACTTAATCAGAGATTAAGAAAGTATGATAAAGCTAGAGTGCTGTGGCACCTGCTTGTAATCCTAGCATTTGGGAAGGCAGAGGCAGGCAGATATCTATGGGTTCTTGGCCAGCCTGGTCTATAAAGCAAGTGTAGGACAGCCAAGTTTTCTACACAGAGAAACTCTGTTAGAGTAGGGAAAATCTACATCAGAGCATTGCAGATCTATAAAATGGGTTCCTTCTGGTTTACCAGGACACAAAAGAGTCTGAGCTGCCACCACAGCTAAGCAGGTTGGATCCTTTATCTGTTTCTCAGAGCAATAGGACACTGCTTGTCCGCTCAGCTGCTAAGAAAAATAAATAATGATGCAGAAATAGAATCCACTTATTCTAGCTTCATTTCTGTGGCTATGACAAAATATACTAATCAAAAGTAACTTGGCGAGGAAGGGTTTCTTTTAGCTCACAGTTCCAGGTTTCAGCCTATTCCTAAAAAGCAACAGTGGTGGCGGTATGAGGCAACTGGTCACGCCGTACCTACAGTCATGAGCAGAGTGGTAAATGCCTGCAGGCTTGTGCTTGGCTCCGTTTCTCCATTCTTAACACAGTTCAGGACCCCAGCCCCACCCCGAACCCCATGCCCCACATAGAAAATAATGCTGCCCACAGTGGGCTGGACCCTCCTACAGCAATGACAACAATTACCCACAGGCCAACCCAATCTTGACAGTTCCTCATGAGACTGTCTTCCAGGTAGTGTTAGGTTGTGTCGTCGAGGTGACAGCCAAGGAACCAGCTCGCGTCTTTCCCACTTCCGCTCTTTCAGACACACGTGAGCTCTCACTGTTTAGTTAGGATAAAGAAAGTTGGCAAGATTGGTGTCAGATTTTTAAAAAAGAGATAACACAGTTGTGCTTCACATGAGAGAAGGTGGAGGGGAGAGGAATGAAGTTGAGAGGTGACATAATTTGAAAATTAAATATAAGTAAGACTTGGGTAAAGAACCTGAGGCTTCAGTACCGGATGAACTCAAAACTGCTTCTGAGGGATGTTTGTTCGTTCTTTTGCAATAAACATTTCATGTCAAGCCTATAGCTTTGGCTTCAGAAGGCAAAACAATAGAATTAGCTGTTTGTTTGATTTTTTAAAGCCCTATTTCTTGCCCAAATTTGATTTTTTTTTCCCCTTTGTACTTTTCACATTATGAAGTAGAACAGTTACTGAACAAATACCAATTTGAGCTAAAATGATATTAGGTTTTGATGATCTACCTATTTTTAGCCTGGGGACTAAGTGATTTTCTGTACTCACGTTTTCATCATTTTAATGAAAATGAGGTAATATGCTGAAATGGTATTTTCTTAGAATGTATTAAGGCTTATATATTCTTGATTTTTTCAGATATACTGTGTCATATCCTTTTCCTCTAAGTCAGATGCATTATAAACACACAGATTAGCATTTTTACTGCTAACAGCATGCTGCAGGTTTCACAATTAATTCCATCCTTGATGTTTTAGAGGATCTTGTTCTAATACAAGCAGCAGAACAGCCATAACACAACAGAGCTTGACTAAACGCGTATGTATTGAGGTTATCCTTGAAAGTTTTGTTATTGCAGAGTTGATTTAATATGCAAAGGGTGTCTCCACTTACACTTGTTCTGAGGGCTGTTACGTTTATTCATCTGAGTTTCTATTATTGACTCAAATACTGAAGACAGCCATGAAATGATAGCTCTAAAGGTTGAGTGTCCCTTTCTGAGAAGAGCCCAGATAAAGATATTCACTACTCAAATGATGAGAATGTCAGTGGTTTGTTTTGTTTGTTTGTTTTACATAATTGCATAAAACATTTCAGTCTGGGAGGCTGGAGAGATGACTCGTCCTCGAAGATCACTGCCTGATACTGCAGGGGACCTGAATCCAGTTCCCAACAACCATGTAAGGCAGCTCAAAACCACTCCAGCTCCAGAGAACCCAATGCCCTCTTCTGGATTCTGTGGGTACCTGCATTCATATTCATATACCTACACATACAAACATATAATTAAAAATCAAAACTTAAATAAGAATCCTTAATTTTTTTTCAGTTTAGGCCGCGATACTACATTTCTGTTTATAATCCTTAAATACAAGCAGGGGTAGCTTTGTCATATTGCTAAAGAGGGATAATTCAGCGGTATTTTGCATGGCATGACAACTGTGACAGAACTGACTGTGGAAGTGCCACTGTGTTTCTCTAAATAAAACAGGCACAGGGAAACATCTGACATGATAAATATTGTCTCTCACAAATAATGTGACAAGCTTTGGATAAATTCCATCTTCCTATATGAGCAGCAGGCTTTTGTTTGAGAATATCGTTTCAGATGGCCTTCATGTGCTTCTAGACATACACCAAGATTGCCTGCCAAGCTCCTGCCTTCTGATGAGTAACGTTAGAATCACAATAAAGACAAAGACACAGGGACCAATTGATGTTGGATGTCTTGTCATTAGCCATTCTGGTGGCATCCTGACAGGGTCCTTAAAGCATTTTATACTGCTTTACACATCACAATTACGTTGCAAACGTCTTGCCTGGTTCTTGTGTACCATTGAGCTTATTTTATTTCAGGCCATGCCTGCTGGATTCAAGCCACTTCTCCTGAAAATCAGGTTTAAATGGTCTTCTGTAAGTGGCCAAATCTCAACTGATGAGTCCTAGTAAATTTCTTGCACCAGATTCTGGTTCTCTGTGCCAGTAAATATAACATCATTGTTTACCAGAGTTCATCAATGTGTGTCTTGATTATTTACTAAGGAGTAGACTGGTTTCTCTTTTCCAAAGTCAATAGAAATCGAGCTTTTGGAAATGCACTGCAGCACAAAGTACCAGGGTGAGGTTGGGGGATAACTAAGAATTATTCCAGGCTCTTCTTCCAAGAATCCTGGTGTTTGTCTGGTTTGGTTTTGCAGAGGTGGGACTGCAGGTAGGGACACGCTGGTGTGAGGCGAGCGCTGTGCCACCAGCCTGCACTCCTCAGTTCTGTCAGTCTTCGTTCTCCTGAGGTCCAGACAAAACATCTGACCTTTACACTCATTTTCTTCTCCAGTTTTGCCACAACATGGTGATGGCACTGTTGTCACTACCCTCTGTACATGTATGAGGAATAACCATGAAAAACTCGCTCCAAATTAGTTTAAAATTCTGCTATCTTGCTGGTAAGCGAGCATAAGGTTCATTTTGTTTTGAAGATGGTAAGTTTAGCTTTCTAATATTTAAATTATTTCAGGATTTTTTTTTTGCAATTAAAGATTTTCAGACCTTTAATTAAAATGAATTATACTTGTGAATTATATATGTATTTGATATATGGTTATTTCTTTGATAAAATAGACAAATGCATCCTTTCCACTGCAGAAAAAGTATAGTTTTATAGATTTTTTAAAAAATTATAATTGCATGGATTTTTAAAATATACTTTAAAAGTCAACTTTGGGGGCTGGGGAAGACGATGGCCCAGTGGGTAGGAGCACGTGCTGAACAAGCAAAGGCATCTAAGTTCAGTCTGCTTCATCCACACAAAACCTGAGCAGGACCTGTGCACCTGTCATCCCAACCATGGGGGAGGGAACAGAGACGGAGGAGACAGGATGATCCCTTGGACTTGCTGCTGGCCAGGGAGCGTAACTAAAAAGTGAGCTAGAGGTGATTGAGAGACCTTGTGTCATGAAATAGATGCAGAACAGTAAAGGAGAATGACACCTCCTCTAGCCTCTGCAACATGAGAGTGTGGGGAAGCTCATACACACATACAGGAACACACATACACATATGCATACACGCCTACACATATACACACACACACATATACATACACATGTACACATGCACATATATACACTACTTACACACCTACATCCACATATACATGCATGCACATACATACACATACATTGAAGTGCACATCCATGTACACACAGTTATTTTTATATCATTCGCTGGTCAATAACAAAAGTCAAGGCATGTCTGTGTTAAATGGAATGGATCCTTTCTTTAGCAATGCCTCCTTTCCTTAAAGAAAATCCATCTGATCTAGGGGTCCAGGGCAGTGTATTTCCCTTGCTGACTGTGTACAAGGCTTTGAGTTCCTCCTCCAGCATATCAAGCAAACAAAGAGAAACTATCCATAATCGGTTACATCTCAAAAAACAATACGGTGAACTGCAACAAGACTAAAATGTGCATTTTGAGGCTTTGGCTACTGCTAACAAATAAACTCATGCCTGAGATAATATAGTTATCATATGGGCTTCCATCCAATGAAAAGAAGTTGACAATTTTACTTTCTTGACCTGACTCTTAACAGCAGGTAATACTATCCCTTACAGCAGTTGCACAGCACCAAAAAAAGCAAAAAAAAAAAAAAAAAAAAAAAATTACTGTGAAAATATGTTCATCAGATTGAAAATTGGGTACCAGTCTTGGGTAGAAGTCTTCTCTACTACCAAAATCAGTATTGCATGCGTATAGTGTACACATACATGTGTAAAAACAGAAAACAAATAATGACATACCGTAGGCTTCTTGTGTTGACATTTTTATTATAGTAACATATCTGCGTGATTGAAGTAACTTCACCATACAGGTGTCACATGCTAGAGCACGCCATGGCAATGCCAACCGCATGTTCTGTTGACATTTCAAGCACATCCCCTGTAACATTAGTACTCATACACAGGAAGTAAAGCACACAGGGATAATTTAATTGATGTTTCATGTTAGCAAATGCATCCTCTCAGTCTCAAATTCAGACTCCTCTGCAAGTCCATTAAAGTTCAGATGCTGCGTCACGGACAGTAGCTCTGATAAGACTTCAAGGTCCAAAAGTGGCTGTTAGCCTTTGAAAGAAATAGAATAATTATCTGACCACTTTTCAAAGGCAAGCCTTCTTACTAATTTAGGAGTAATTAGTCTGTTGAGTGATGTGTTTGCCAAATCAAGAGCTTTCAAGTTCATGGGTGGAGATAAAATAGAAGCTTTATACGGCTCTTCCTAGATGACACTCATCATATCACAGTAGGTTACCTGAGCAAATTTCTTGCAGTACACCATGTACCGCCTCATGACAGACCCTCAGAAATACAAGTAATCGCAACATGTGCCATTTCAACCCATCAATTTCTATGGCAAGTTTGTTAAAGCGCATCTTGCTTCACATGGGTCCACACACTTCGTGTGTTTTAGGCATGCAGATTCAACCTTTTCCTGAAGTTCTCAGCAAACTGAACTGGAGCCAATATTCCACTGAAGTTTTATTGTTGGTGGGGTAAAAACACACCCCTATAAAAATTCAAGGAAGGCCAAGGTTTAAAAGGCAAGGTTTCTCTTTTCTTTACTTTGTCCATGCACAGCTAAAACTTCAAAGGGGGTGTAGAGCAGGAAGTGGGAGAGAGAGAAAGCAGTGTGAGGAATCAAGTTTCCTTTAGGAATATGTTTCTACAGTTTTCATTTATCTAAAAGCCAGCATTATTCCAAAGCAATTAAATATTTAATAATCGATATGTAGATAACATGGCCCTTTACACTTGAAGCTCTCAATTTAAAGAGAAAACCAAATGTCCAAAAATCACCAGGTCACAGAAACACAGTTGTTACAGTTATATTTTTATTGTTGATTAATGCTTAGAACCAAGTACATGAGATTCTGAATGTAAATTAGCATTGCAAATAGAAAAGGAAGGAATTTTTTCTGCCACTCTTGAGGTATTTACTATTTCTTAAAGAATATATCTCTAAGAATCAAACAGTGCTTTATAGAAGATTAAATAATGACATGTATGCAGCTATCTTTTTGGTATTTTTGAATAATGTGTATTGCATATGTTTAAAATTGAAGATAATGTTTACACAGAATGACACTGACATGTTGAAGAAGAAAGCATTACATTTCTATTCAAACATCTGAAATTTCCAATCAGCATAACCCCATACTCATCTGCTCTCCAAGCTAAAGAGAGAATTTGAATGAAATCACTTTCTTGAGGTCTAGGAGCCATTTATTCTCTGTGATTGCATAAATGTCGGGTAAGGGGAAGAGCCTTGCCTTTGGTTTGGTTTGAACTTCAGAAACAAGGAGTCACGGAAACTTAGGGGATTTGACCTAAGGGGATTAGGCAAACCCCTGCGTCTTGCAGACAGCCCAGTTGCTTAACTCTGTGCTCCACAGACAACTTTATGTTTGAATATTAAAGATAAATGAAAGCTAACAAAATAAAACTCTGGCGCAGTAAAATGAGTCACAGCACAACTTGCGACAGAGTCTCCTAACAGACTCAAACCCACCAGGCTGGCTTACTCAAGTGAAAACTAACTATGACTTTGCATTGTGTTTACAGATGATGATACAAAGCAAGCAAGTTACTACTTAGACAGTTTGGGAAACAACCATATCTTACAGTTTGAGGAAGCATCCCAGCCTTGAGACGGACCAGACGCCTGGGGTGGCCTGTCTATACTTACTCCCTTCCCTTGTAAGTAAACCAAAACCAACCTAAGAAAAACCCTGGTGAGATTAACTAGCTTCTGTGGGTTGTTTCCCCCCCCTCTTCTATAAAGGAGAGATTTATACTGTCTCTTATGCAGATATGTTTTAAGCATACACATAAGAAATTGATATAAAACTAAGGAATATTTCATACCTCTAATACCTGTCTATGGCCTCCTGAGATTTCCACGGCTCATTATCATATCTTCTCATGGATGCTCATTAGGGGATGGTGCTATGACAACCACAGTCCACAGCACACCAGGTAGTGCACATACATAATCAGCACATGGCTTTCTGCACAACTTCATCATATCCAACTAGTTGAAACAGGAAAATGTAGGCAATGAAATTCTAGTGCTCAAAATAAGGCCCTGCTTGAGTAGCTAAGAAAATGATGTTTGTTCACAAACACTTGGCAGTTTTATATATTTAAATCTGCTCTTGACTTTTAATGTATGTATGCTTCTAGGGTAAGAATTCCTAATGTTGGATGCTCTCATTTTTTGTTTTAAATGAAAATTCCTTTCCTGTATAAGGTAGAAGTGCCAAAAATACACTTTATTCAATAATCACTTTTGATTTCAGATAAAGTGAATGGCTGACAAACTAAGCTGGTATCATTTATCAATCATTTTAAGTCATCTCTCCATGACTTTTATGATTTTTTAAATCCTAAATTGAAAACAAAAATGACTACAAGTAAACCATAAGAAGGACTGCTTTATTATTCCCAGAAGGATTCTGTAATGTTCCAGCATTTTCCTCACTTGTTCTAAGAAATCTGTGCCATAATGAAGAATTCACAATATGGGCTCCTAAATACCACACTCATCTTTTTTATTTGGAGGCTTTATTCTCCTTCAAAAACATAAGATGTGGGATGTTTCCAGTAAGAAGTCTCTGCTGGAATGTGTGTGGGTAGGCAGCCATAAATAAGTAGCTACCAGTAATATATGTAAAAAATTAATATTATAGTAAAAAATATATTCTCCGAAGGTACTTTTAAAAGCAAAATGCATTTACCTTACAACTCTGAGTCATCACCTACCCAGCTTTGAATGAAGCCAGACCAAGAGGCCTCTCACTTCTGCCGCTTTAGAATCATTTCTTCATTTACTGGGAAATCAATTTTAGGATATGAGAAGGTGATGAGCATTCTTAAGTTTTGTAAATACTTAGAATCTGGAGAAAAACCACTGGAGGGAAGTTTAAGCAAAGATTATACTTTCTGAGTTCAAAACTCTGTGAAGGTGCGGCCTACATTTGTATGGAAAACTGAAAGCACACACATTGGTTTTGAAACTGCAGGCAAGAAAAGAGAGACTTGGCATGTGCTGCTCAGAAACACAGGCGTGACGCCTTTGGGCAGCACGACCACATCATATTGAACTTTGAATAAAAGATCCCCTCCAGGGTACATTGATGAGTAGTGACATGTGCTCATTGGCGCCTTCTCTTCAGAGTCTTTAGTTTATGAAGTGAAATGAGAAACTACTTTTTTAGACTTTGCAAGGTAAATTGGTCTCAACACTGCGAGACTTAAACAGGTCAACACTATGCTTTCCAAAGAGCTATGAGACGCAAAAGCCACACAGCGAAGGCTCTGTCATGCCAACACCTTGTTTCTTTTGTGACTCCCCATGAAGTCAAAACAAATCACATTCACATTTTATTCTTAACCCACTGGATTATCTCCCAGCTTTAGATCACACTATGGTCTTAGCAGATCTTTATTGAAAATGTACACTAGAGCAAGCAGCTAAATTTCCATCCAGGGGAATAAAGTGTTGGAGAGCCTGGCTGGGGTGATCTCTAGTATTTTACAGTGTGTTGTAGTAAGAACAAATCCATTTTACCCTAATCCTATAGTCAAACCAACCCCGGGCTCCTAAATCTTGTGTTTCACTGTTAAATAGCTACTATGAGTGAAAAGAAGTAATAATATATTATCAGTGCTTTCTCAAGTCAAAAGCTGTGTTATCTAGAAAATAATTTAACACCATGATGGACTCTTCAGGATCAATTTTGCTTTATATACTCTGCAGCAAAAATAACATTTCTAGTAGGAAGTAATTAATTATAAACCTAGCAAATTCTACACATTTGAGTATTTGTGTAAACAACCTTAACATGGTTTATTACATTTCCAGAAAGGTTAAATCTTATATTCAGTTTTCTGCTAATTCTTCTTACATATAATAAATATATATATTTATATGTTACTTGAATGCATGTGTGTATGTATTTCATACACTTATATGACATATATACATAAAACAGCACATAAGGGTCACTTCCTTAAGGTTCAACTGGAGGAAATAAATAAATTGCTATTATGCATAGCCCATGGCAATCTTCCATTCAGTTTCACAAATGGCCGTATCGGGATGTAAACAAAACATTGGAGCGAGTCATTCCGGGTGAATTATATTTCATGTTGTACAGTGGTGATCTCATGAAGAATTGGGCACTTCCTGGTAGCAAATATCTAAAAAGAGTAGTTTAAAGTTAGATTTTTGTGAAAGCTCATGAGTCAACATCTCTCATGAAATAATTATGCAACTAATTATTTGCCTATCTTATCTGAAAACTGATATTATCACAAAAATACAATTCATACAAAAAATTTCATCTTATGATTGAACTTCAAAAAGTTGAGCACAGATACACAGCATATGAACTCAGTGTCCTGTGGCATGCTGTCAGCATTGTACTCACACATCACGTTTATTGGCTCACGTTAAAAATTCATTATTGGTGCCTGAAAGTAACATGAGGAACCAAGCAAATGCCCCTTTAAAACATATTTTATAAGAAGCAGACACTTTGGCATCTCAAATAGTTAGTCTTTCATGAAAAAATTGGCAAGTCACATTGAATTTCTTTCAAGGCTATAGAAACATGGGTTCTAATTATATATAATTGCGTCATTGATTCATGGCACGCCTTTAATCCCAGCACTCGGGAAGTGGATCTCTGTGAGTTTGAGGTCAGCCTGGGCTACAAAGTGAGTCCAGGACAAGCAGAGCTACACAAAGAGAAAACCAAAAACCAAAAAAGAAAAAAGAAACTTTGTATTCTTACACAATTCATTGTTTAAAGTTACAGGTTGTATTTAATCATACAACCAAATGACTAGGTGATATAATTCCCCACTTTGTGATTTTAGAAAGTAAGAAAGTATATATGCTATGTAACATCTCTATTAGGATGCTGTCATTCTATAAAGAGAGCATTATTTTTATATAATAAAAGTACGAGTAGTCACAATTGATAATAAATACTGCAAGCAAAATTATGGCAATTCAGTCCAATTTGGCAAGAACCTGGACCCTCTTTTTTTAATGCCAAGCTTTGAAAACTGGAAATTACATATGTGTTGTGCACCTATATCATCTTTTCTTGTGAAAACCTTGATAAGTATTTTTGCCAGTCCAATTTATAGGTTTAGAGATAAATAGCCAAGGAAATCCATAAGTGTAAATGGAAGTTAACCATGGCATTTAAAGGCTGAGTGGTAGTAATGACTTGAGCAATGTATTGTAAAGTCAGGACATAGATATCTATGAGGAATTTCCAACAACAGAAGAGACAATAGAAGACCAGAAATTAGCTGTGGTTTTAGGAAAATAAACAAATAGCAGGAGAGCATCAGCTGTTTCTTTTCCTTCCCCGGACACTGGAGTCTTCTAGAGACACCATCATAAATGAACAAACAAGAAACAAAGTGAGTAGTAAGAACTGTCAGCTGTCTATTCTATGTACAACAACATGAGAATTATGATACATCTATATTAATGGGAAACTAAATTTACAATTGTTCCCTAAGAATCTTAGAGAAAGAAAAGAATTCATTATAATCAAACTGCAAACAGCATTCAGATTAAAATAGAATTTTCCATAATATCCATAAACATTATTTCATCATGAATAATAATACCTACTAAAGCTGTTACCTACTATCACAAACTATAAATAATTGCTCCAATCATTAAGTTAATAGAGCAGTAAAATAATACAAAACAAACTAAATTAAATCAAAATTCCAGAATGGGTGATGAATAATGAAACAACTGATTTCTCACATCACAGATTATATAAATTATTTTCTTAATATCACTAGGGCAATTTATATGGATTAATTATGATGTCAAGAGCTGGTGAAGTCTTAATGATTAATCTGATACCTTTTGCCATTAAAAAAAAGTTTCCCTTCTTATGTAGGGCAAGGTGCAAAATAACCTAAGGTGCTTCATCAAAACCCAGCAGCCAACACTGGGTGGGAGCTACTTTAGCCTCTGAAAAATGTATCAGGAACAAGACAGTAAACAGCAACTTCTACGTTATGTGTGTGTGCTTGTGTGTGCATGTGTGTGTGTGTGTGTATGTGTGTGTGCATGTGTGTGTGCATGTGTGTGTGCATGTATGTGCATGTGTCTGTATGTGTGTATGTGTGTGTGTGTGGTGTGTGCATGTGAGGGGCATATATGCATGTATGTGGTCGTCTGAGATATATGTGGTTGTCTGAACATAATCACAAAGGCCCTGAGTTGATGCCAATTGTTTCAATCACTTTCCACTTTACTCACTGAGAAGGGGTCCCTTGCTGAACCTGTAGCTCACCAACTCTAGGTAGCAGCTTGTCCCAAACATCCTCTATGTTCTGAGTTCTAAGATTATAGGTGGCCATTACACCTGCTGAGTTTCTGCTTTTATGTATTCAAGCCTTTATGCTTGTAGAGAAAAAAAAAATTATCCACTGAGCCACCTTGAAAAAAAAATGTTTTTCTCTTATCTTTCACTGGCTTGGGAACCCCATGATCTTCCTGTCCTTGGCCTCCTGGGTGTTGGGATGCCACAACCAGCCTTACAAAAGCTTTAAGCTTCATTTAGCACATGGAAAAAGAATCACAAAGTACAGAATTCTAGGTGATTTTTTTTTTATAATAAACAGTCATTTAAATAGTATTTTATATGCCACCACTATTCTAATTTCTTTATAAATGTTGACATATTTGATTCAAATAACAATTTATCTAAGATAACTTCGCTGATAGCAACATTTTATGGGTGAATAAGCTTTATGGTACATGAGGGGTCAAAGGTCTTACCCTGGGACTGGACTGGTTAGGGACTGGGAAGGGACTGGGAAGGGGCATGCAGAGCCCCATGCATATCTATAGCATGACTGCTCTCCAGGACACTTGTAATGGCACACAACACCTTATTTTAAACCTTGTATGCAATCATCATGTAAATATTTCCAGAAACATGAAGCATAAAATGACCTAGGAAGCACGGTGTTGGTATACACACCACAAGCCCCAACTTTTTAATAGCAGTGGAGGGTACTAAGAAACTGTTCTTTTGGACTTGAAAGAAAGAGAAGTGTGGCACGAACTTGAAAAGGCATATGGAATTACGCTGGAAAAATACTTGGCTTACCTGAAGCAAATGCTGTGGTATTGCAAGGCATTGTGGAGAAATGCAATAGTTATTTGCTTTGAAGTCTCCACTAATATCTCCTGGGGGACTCCACAGTAGCTGAACAGCAAAGATTACTTTTAAATTGTTCTTTGCATTGGAGTTAAATAAGACAATTTGATTTTTTTAAGCAGGAAGACTGTCTCTAGGAAGTGAATTTATAGACTCTAGCTGAAGACTTTGTATAAGTACCAAAAAAAATGCGAATAAGTTTACAGCTATTATCCTAGCCTATTTTTGCTTTACCAAAATAACTCATAGCTAACTGGTACCCAGGAGAAACACATCATACTGTCTCCATTCACTTCATAGTGATAGCCACATGCCTCATTTGTAAGGCAAGGCGTGGGCATCCTTCTATGCCCATTTTGGAGGTGTAGACTACATTGTTTTTTTTTAATTCCATATTGTTATAGAATTTTATATATCTTATTGCTAACCCTGCTGATCCCCAGAATGTCAATCACTCCAAAACTGATAGGGAATTCTCTTCAAAATGTGACACTCACCTTCCAGCATCTTTCTGTAGGAGGACAAGGACCCCTGAACTCCTTCAGGTAAACCCAGATTCCTGGTTTGAGGACTGCAGGGTAAATAAAATTCAACAGGCTATGTGCCCTGTGCTTTTGGAGGATTTTTTTTTTCTTGCTGTCTTGATATTTTGACATATAGAAATATTTTTTATCATTTTTTGATATAAAACTCAGTATGTTAAGTATAGTAATCTTATATTAATCACGTGCAGGTCTAGACTACTGTCAACATCCTAAAAAGAAACTCTACACCTGGCTTTCTAGCTTCTCCTCAGCTTGGCTTCAGAAACTCCCCAGTGACAGATCTTGCCTGGCACACGGACTGCCCTGCATTCAGTGCCAAGCACTAATAGAAGACTATTTTAGGGAGATCCTTTCCTCTCTCCTAGCCCCTTACTAGGTATCCAACCACTGTGGTTACTTGGGTTGTAGCACATCTATCAAAGGCTTAAAGCTAGCATCTATGTATAAAGGAAAATATACAATATTTGTATTTGGGGATCTGGGTTACTTCACTCGGGATGATTTTTTTTCTTGCTCCATCCATTTACCTGTGAATTTTATTATTCAATCTTTTAGCAGCTGAATAATATTCAATTGTACAAACATACCACATTTTCCTAATCCATTCATCAGTTGATGAACATCCAGGCTGTCTCCAATTTCTGGCTATTAGGAATAAAGCAGCAAGGAATGTGTGTGATTAAGTATCTCTGTAGCATGGTGTACCTCAGTCGTGAGATACATCCTAAGGAACAGATTCCTGAAGAACCACAGCACTAATTCCCATAGAGCTGTGCAAGTGTGCACTCACACCAGCAGTGGGTAAGTGTTCCCCTTACTCCTCAACCTCACCAACAGGAGCTGCCATTTGTCCAACTGATCTTGGCCACTCTGTTTTAAAATGAAATCTCAGAGTAGTTCCAACTTACATTTCCTGAGTGGCTAAAGATGATGAACATTTCTTTAAGTGTTTCTTATCAATCTGTGTTTAATTTTTTTTTTTTTTTTTTTTTTGAGAACTGGCTACTTACTTCTGTCCCCATTTTTCACACTATGCTATTTGTTTTCTTGATCTTCTGCCTGTTTTCTTTATATGCTGAAATAAGAACCTTCTATCATATATATGTGTGTATGTGTGTGTGTGTGTTTGTATGTGTGTGTGTGTTCTCATTTTGTAGGCTGCTGCTGCTGCTTTGTCTGATATATGGTTTTTTGCCATTTAGAAGCGCTTCAGCTTCATTAGGTCCCATTTATTAATTGTTGATCTTAGTGCCTGCGCTATTGGGGTCCCGTTCAGAAGTTCCTTTCCTGTGCCAAGGAGTTCAAGACTGTTCTCTGCTTTCTCTTCTCTCAGATTCAGGCTTTGTGTCTAATGTTAAGGCCCTTGCTGCACTTGCAGGTGAGTTTTTCACAGGGAAGGTGATAAGTATGGATCCACTTGCGTTCTTCTACACGCAGCCATCCAGTTTGACCAGCACTATTTGTTGAAGGTGGTGTCTTTCCTCCATCATCAAGCCCCTCACCCCAAGGATCAGGGAATGCGCAGAAGAGGAGGCAGAAAGATGTTTAAGAGCCAGAGGTAATGGATGACCATGAGGAAACAGTATCTTCCAGACACAGCAGGACTGATGCACTTATGAATCACAGAGACTGTGGCAGCACGCACAAAGCCTGGACAGGGTCAAGCCAGATGGGATTCCAGCACTAAGAGGGGGAAGTGGACATCGACCCCACCCCCACTCTTAACCAAGACCCTATCTGCAATTGATACCCACTGAGAGGAAATAGCCTTCACCAATGGAGCCACACTGGGTGCATTAACCACACTTCAGGGTCAGCCTCACTCCCAGGAGTGGTTGGCCAACACAAAACAATGTTTTTGTTGACTTTTTTTGTCTCATTGGTCTCCGGTTTGTACATTTGGATTCTTATTTCTGTCGGTTTTTCTGTATGTGTTTCTTGGCTTTTTGTTGCTTGTGTTTTCATCTTCCTCCTTCCTACCTAGGAAACTTCCATTTCACTTGCTGACCATGACATGACGTTGGCTCTTACACTTACAGATAGGATCACAGAAGCCCTTTTGTGTCTGCTGACAAACTTGGATTGCTTGCAGTGCTTCCCCCCTTTTCGTGTCACGTACTGGATTTCTTGGTTTCATGGCTATTATTCCATTGTATGACCACACATTTTGTTATATTTGCTCTAATTGATGGAGAGCTGACTTGACTCCGTCTCTTGGCTTCTGGTTTGTTTGTTTGTTTGTTTGTTTGTTTGTTTGTTTTTAAGTGCTGCTGGCTACACTGGTGTGCATGTATCTGGGTGCCTGGCCTCAGCTTCTTTGGGCCTACACTTACATTTGTCACTGCTCAGCCGTATGTATATTTCTAGTTAGCCTTCTGAGAGAATGCCGAACTGTATTCCACAGCAGCCACACACCCTCAGCACATCCTCAGCAGCAAAGCCCAGGCCTTTCAGCTCTCCATCTCTAACAACACCTGTCTATAGTGCACCCCCGCTTGGTACCAGCCATCCGCCATGAAGTACTCGGTAATTTCAACTTTGATTCGGAAAGATCGGGGACAAGGCCTATTTTCAAACCCTCATTTTGTCGCATGCCACTAACGTGAGTCCTGTTTCCTCTGCTCTCAAGAAATCCAATCATTTCTGCCCTGCCCGTCTCCCGGAGCCTGTGAACGTGCACAGGAATGAATGCTACCTGTAGCTGACATGTGATGGACAGCAGGCCCACTAGCAAGGCCATCCTTTGTCTGAGATAAATGTATCTTGTTGTAGTTTCAGGTCGTTAGTGACATCATATGCTTGAAACTTTTTAATTGTGTAGCATAACACATGCTTAGAAAGGGGTGTTGAACAGACTAGGCATTCTGAAGCAGTTCCTTACATAAAACCACCATGGTAAGCAGATGGCTGTCTGTAGAAACCCTGAGCTCAGGACGACAGCACCCTCTTTCCCCATGAAGTTAAGCCCCTCTTGGTCTTTATGGTGCTTACATCCTTATTTCCCACCCATATCCACCTTCCTTAAACACTGTGATGATCCTTTATTTTCATTAAAGAATCAAACAAAATACATGGTCTTTTGTACCTCGATATGTTTGCTCCGTCTCACGTTTGAGCCTTTGGTCCTGTATATGTAGGTCAACAGTTTTCCTTACCAATATTGAGTGCTGCTCCATTGTGTGATGTTATAGGAAATGTGTCTAGTCTTCTGTTGTACACTTGGGATTGTTTCTAATTTTTAAAAAAGTATTATGAGTAAATTAAACCATGACCATTGTTGTAAGGGTCTTTGTGTCTGAGCTCATACACTTCTACTGGAAAATTACTAGCATGGTGGCTATAAGAAGGTGGAGTCCAGTAGACAATGCTGAGCTATCACCCGTTTTTGCTGTTTCTTGTCATCAAGGTAATTCTCGTTTCTTGGTGTTCTTGGAAGGTCCTGGTGTGAAGCTTCAAGGATACTTTGTTCTATTATTTTGTAGTGTCCTAAATACTAATTTGCTCATCTATATTTTTCAAATATTTATTTCCCCTTTTTCCAAGTTATCCTCCCCAAATTTCCATTTAGTGATTTGTTTTGTTTTGATTTCTTAGAAGTTGTAGGAATTCATATACAATTTGTATCAGACTTTATTTTTGTCTGCATTTTGCTTTTTGCTTTGAGGTGGAATCTTACTTGTAATCCTAGCTGGCTTGAACTTGCTATGTAGCTGAGGCTGGCTTTGAACTCCTGATTCTTTGTGTCTACCTTGGATGTTATTACAGCCCTGCACCCCCATGCCTTGGAACAATTTACTTTCTTAGATTGACTGATTTCATCAAGATGGCTAATGTTACTTTGTTTATCTGTGTACACAGTTTTGTATGCACTAATAATGAACCTTCAGCTCTCCATTTCAAACTAAATGGCTTACTCCTGTCCTTATCATTAGTATTCTTGGGCCCTTCAATTTCAAGGCTGAGCAGTAGTGAGGTATCAGGCAGCTTTGCCTTGTTTCTCTTCTGAGAAGGAATGCCTGGACATTTAGGTACGTTTGTTACAAGGCTTCTGTGTTACATTGTATTGGATTACAAAAATTCCTTGTCTTCTTTTTCTGTCTGGAAAACAGTTTTCTAATCACAAGTCTCACAGAGTTTGATAAAGTGATTTCTCCTTACCTGGAACAGGGAACAATACTAGGACTCAAACCTGCCACACCCACCACAAACACTCCTATCACTGAGCCACACCCCAGGCCCCTCTCTGGACCTTTTGAAATGGTCTTCTATTATGTTATGCAGCAAAATACCTGTCACTTCTTCTTCAGGTTAAAGACTCTATCACCAATGCTACAAGCAGAAGCTGGATGAGGGAGTGCCTTAGCTAAAATGGTTTCAGTTTGCTAATATATAGTTTCGGATTTTACATTTATGTTTATAGATGAGACTGAACATTTGCTTTTCATTGATAACAAAGCTCTGTTTGGTATCAAAGATAGGTAACTAGTCTAATAACAAGGAGAAACTAAATTCCCTCTTTTTTTCCATTCTCAAGGTGGGGTTGATAGTGACCCCATATAAACCTAGACATCAAAAACCAGTTGGAGAACCCACAGTTACCAACTAATCTTAGTACAGTGGAGCATCAAGCTGGCCTCAATCTTTATTACCCTGAAAAGTACATAGTACATTATACTTCTAATGAATACTTTAGTTCCTATGCTGACTCCAATGGCTTAGTTATTAAGAGAATTGTATGTGCTGTGTCTCCCTTATTGATGTGTTGTTATTTTTGTACGGTTGCAATGTCAGAATCCATTCTCTTGCATATAATATTTAAAGCTTTTAAGGAAATATCACTCAAGATCGTGTTATAAAACTGGGTCTATAAAACTGGGTGATGCCAACTATCTCTCTTTTGGTTTTTAAATAAAATATCCAAAGATACATCTCCTCATAAAAGTACTCAAGCATATTTTATAAATACTTTTTATGTTCATATTTATGAATACTCTTATTTGTAATTAATATATACATATACATTCATGTGTATATTTTATCAGGTACAACTTCATAAATAAAAATAATCCATCCATTAAATGCTAAACTCTATACAGTAAAATGTTATAGATTAATTTCTCTATGAAAGAAAACTGGTGTTCTTAAATTGCTGTGTAATTTATCTGAGTTTTAATAGGTAGAAATTACATTAACATGTTTATTTCTCTCCACTCCTTGGGTTTCCATGAAAAGCTAACTTTCACTAGTATAAACGTTCTGGCCTCTTTCCAGAACTGCATTATCTGACTAGTGCATTTATAATGAGGATACAAGCTTGTCTGGCTCAGCCCTTCTGCAGAGAAACTGCACGCTCACTTACCTACCAGCCCTCATAAAAGGAATTAAACTTGTTATGTTATGGTAGTAGAAACTGGTTGATCCAGTCTGCCTTGAAGAGGGTACATTTATTCGTGTATTACAACACTCACTAGAGTCATCTACACCATTTCCCCAGTATAGTTTGTCCATAAAATTACATTTTGAAATCTCTGTCTCCTGTAAATAAAGGGTTCTGAACGTGGGCAGGAATGATGGGGCATTTATTGACACCTCATAGTGTTTAGACTTTTATCCCCGGCCCATCTGAGCACATCCAGGAGTGAAGATTTCAGGACCAGGGATGCCTCGTTCTGGCCACAAAGATTAGGAGGAAAGCAAAGACTGGAGGCAACTGTGGGGTGTGACTTCATCCAGAATAACTGGGAAATCATCCTCTTTGCCATGCTCACGAAAGCTACCTGATCCTACTTGATCCATCAAGAGACTGAGTCAGAAGATCTAGAACTGCAGGAATGATACTCCACAGCACTGAAACCCCCACCCCCACCCCCAATGTGGGAAGTTAAAGCCTTCCTGATCATGTACAGCGTGACGTCAAAACAATGGCTATCCTTTGCTTAAGTCAGATGGAACCATTAATGAAAGGGTTGTTTCCCATTAAAACTGTGTAATACAACTTTTACGTCCACATATTTAAAACACTCACAGTTAACTTTTTCTCTAGAACTGTTATGAGCAATTGGTTACTATTTGCAAAAGGATTAAAACAGGTTCAATATCCTACACAGTGTACAGCGATCGCAATCTGAGACAAGTATGTGTGTTGGGCCTTCCTGAGGAAAGCATCCCAATCTGTTCTGTGGTTAGAGGCCACTGTTGTAGAAAGGGGGCTCCCTGGGATCTTTTCACTGCATCTATGTCTCATGGTTCCAATTGGCCTTCATTTTTTAACCACTCTCTGACCCTTTTTACTATGAATGTACTTTCACAAGTGCCATTCTTCTACTGTAACCAGCACTACAATATTTGCATAATAAAACTAAAGTGCCAAAGGTTGGGAACCTGGTTCTGTGCAGGGAGAACAAGCCTACCCTGTGTAAAACCCTGGGTTCAGTTTCCCATAGCCAAACCAGACTGCAACAAATACCGGAAGTTGCTATTCATCCTGAATTCTAATAGGAACTCTAATTGGGTTGGAAGATTCTAAAACGGACTACTTGTTTACTCTGTATAATTTTTTCAGCGTAACAGTTGGTTGTTACTGTGTTTCCTACTTTTAAAAACTCTACCTGTTTTAACTGGATAGGAATGAAACTTGATTTTGAAACAGAGTTTCAAAAAATCATCTCCTCCCAGGAGGCTGTAAAGTGGATAGATGATAGATAGATAGATAGATGATAGATAGATAGATAGATAGATAGATAGATAGATAGATAGATAGGAAGGAAAAAATAATCTCCTGCTGATCAGCTTAGCAATGTCTTCATAGAAGAATGAAATATAACAACATCAAACCAAAGACTCCTTCTCAACTGTATTTTTCTCAAGGATAAATGCTGAAATGCCCCTATTGGACAATAATAGATCATTTTATTCCAACATTTTGGAGTGCTCTTACTCAGTTTTTGGAAACAAGAATATTTAAACCAAATATGCTTATTTCCAACCGTATTGTATCTACCACCTTTAGAATTGTTTTTTAATTTCTGTGCTTGTTCAGTTCCTTAGAGACTATGACTATTCAAATAAAAGCTACTTTGTAGATTACAGAAGGGACGTATTCTCAGTTTTAGGCAATTCCTTGGTTGTGTAAAGATGAAAAGACTCCTAATCTTAAAAGGCTCTCAATTTCAAACTGTGCCATGACATGTGTGTCTCCACAAAACCCACAGGGAACTGAGAATGTAAAACGTACCTGGAGTTACCCCAGTCAGGACCGATGCCTGAGATGGGTCCCCTCATTTCCGTTGTGTATTTGTAAACCACCAGCAGGCAGTGCTTGCAAAGCTCCACCAGGCGCTGGCAACACTGGAGCTGCAGAGGAGTCACCAAATCCGGGCTCTTACTGAAAATGCTCTCCCAAGAGGATCTGTTGGCAATAGAAACAGACCTGGCCTGATGTGCACTGTTAAAAATGGCAACCAGCTAGATCACGTACCTAGCAACAAACTGAGAAAGAAGGCAGAAATGACCTCTCACATATGTCGTGAATGTGAAAGTTTTACAGTAGATACAAATTAAGAAATTAGTCTTCATTTTTTAAAAAATCAAATTATTATTGCATTTGTCCTCAAGGCCATTTGTGCTACAAACCTGGATAGCTAACAAAATGGATCATTCCTGCTTTAAAAAAAAAAAAAAAGAAAAAAGAAACTACTGCATATTAAAGTATCTGTTAAGCGCCTGGTTAATTTCTCAAATTTTAGGTATTCTAGGAATTTTCGGGGGTTTTTTTCTTTTAATTTGTTCACTTTACATTCCAATTGTAGCCCCGCCCTTGTTGTCACCTCCCGGCCCCGCCCTCTCTCCCTCATACGCCTCCCTCCCCCTAGTCCTCAGACCTCATCCTATTAAGTTTCATCTGGCTCAATTCTTATCCAGAAAGACAAATAGAATAGACACCAGAAGCACTTGAAGAGAAGGAACAGGATGGGAGCCTACCATAGAGGTGCTCTGAAAGACTCCACCCAGCGGATGCTAAGACACACAGCCAGACTTTGGGGTGGAGCGCAGGGAGTCTTATGAAATAGTTGGGGAATAGAGGGGCCTGGTGGGAACAGGAGCCCCACAAGGAGACCAATGGAGCCAACAAATCTGGGCGGAAGGGGGGCGGGGGTTGCTGCTGAGACTGATGCACCAACCAAGGACCATGCACGGTGTGGACCTAGACCCTCTGCTCAGATGTGGTAGACAGGCAGCACAGTCTCCTTGTGGATCCCATAATATGGGGAGTAGGGACTACTTCTGACATGGCCTCTGGCCCCACATGTTGATCACTTCCCCCTGGCAGGGCAGCCTTGCCAGGAATTTGGTTTGTTTGTTTGTTTGTTTTTAATTCTATAGTTAGCACAATACTAGAAACAAAAAAGGTGATAGTTTAATTTAATTTATGGACACCCTGCTGTAGCAAGCTCAGTTTGACCCCTTGATTAAGAGCCCCTCTCACAATACTTTCTCTCTCTCTCTCTCTCTCTCTCTCTCTCTCTCTCTCTCTCTCTCT
>OU015753.1:97716950-97741208 GCA_907169655.1 Acomys percivali | reverse complement strand
CTCTCTCTCTCTCTCTCTCTCTCTCTCTCTCTCTCTCTCTCTCTCTCCATCCCCTGAGCTTCCTCTCAGGCAGGTGTGTACTCCAGCAGTGATGGGTCTCAGCAGGTGCTCACCCCCACAGCATGGTTTGGTCCCTTCCTCTTTCAGGGAGCTCATAGTTCCCTGGAAAGGCTCATTGTTTGTGTGTTACTGATTTCAAATCCCAAGTCAGTCGTCATGGCTTACATCAGACATATCTTAGCAAGGACTGGGAGGGGAGGGGAGTGCTTTTCAAACCTTGAGGGGAAAGTGGCTTGAGATTTCATGATGGTTCAAGTTTGTTTTAACAAAAACCAATTTGTGTAAACCCCAGGAGAAAGAATAGGTTTCAGAAAAAACAAAACAAAACAAAACAAAAAAAAAAAAACACTAAGGAAAAACCTTTTTTCCTAAAAACAAAACAAAACAAAAATCCCGACAGAGTTGGGAAGACAGTTGTGGGATATGCAGCGTCGTGAGGGTACTCCGGGTCCAGAAGCTTCCGAGTGGGCTCGATTTTCCGCGGCAGTTTAAGGAATAGCGCTTCGGTAGCCCGGGGAGCTGGAGGGGAACCTGATCTGAGATCAATTCTTGGAGAACACAAAGAAGTGTGGTGGAAAGACTATATAACTTTGCCAGTAAAAATCATAGTAATCGGAGATCCAAGATGGCGGCGAGCAGTGTGGACCGTGTTTGGAAGCTCCAGTGAACAGTTCGGGGAATTGCACAGATTTCTGAGCCAGGAACACCAGGATCCCGACACCACGGCAGCAGGAGTGCTCCACGGTTCGGAAGGACCAGGGTGCGGAGGACCTGTGTGCCCCTACACACGGGAGGAGTGCGGATTTTCTCGGATCAGAGCAGCAGCGGCACAGGCGGCGTCAGCAACACCAGCAGCAGCGACTGAGGTTTGCAGCTCAGAGCCATCCAGTGGAGGCGGTTAGTGTGGTGGCCGGTGGGAGTTGCTGCGGGAGAGGGGACACTGGACAGGATTTGGGTCGCGTGGTGCTTTGTGACCCAAGCTGGACACGGCGGACAGTTCAGCCCCAGAGTCCCGGGTACATCTCAGGGCGCAGTGCTGTGGAGACACTGATTCAGCGAAGCGGGCAATTCTGCCCAAGACAATAGCTTAGCGGAGCCACGGCTCCCCTGCTGTGACACAGGCTAGGCGGAGCACTCAGTTCCGCCCCAGGCCCGTCTCTGCACAGCAGCAGTTCACCTGCTGTGACCCAGGCTGGGCGGAGCACTCAGTTCCGCCCCAGGCCCGTCTCTGCACAGCAGCAGTTCACCTGCAGTGACACAGGCTGGGCGGAGCACTCAGTTCTACCCCAGGCTCGTCTCTGCACAGCAGCAGTTCACCGGCTGTGACACAGGCTGGGCGGAGCACTCAGTTCCACCCCAGGCCCGTCTCTGCACAGCAGCAGTTCACCGGCTGTGACACAGGCTGGGCGGAGCACTCAGTTCCACCCCAGGCCCGTCTCTGCACAGCCACAGTTCACCTGCTGTGACGCAGGCTGGGCGGTAGCGCTCAGGTCCACCGAAGGACCACCTCAGTGCAGCCAGTTCACCGGCTGTGACGCAGGCTGGGCGGAGCGCTCAGTCCCACCGGAGGCGCTAGCACACATCAACGAGCAGTTCTGCTCAAGACATTAGCTCTCCTCAGAGGGCAGTTTTAGGGCGCTGACGCAGGCTGAGGTCAGCACGCAGATTCAGCCCAGAGGCCCTAGCTGGACTTGCCGGGCGGATTAGGCCCAGGGATTCTTCCTGAGCTGTGCACACGGGCTCGGCGGCCCCAAGACTCTGGCTGGACTATGCACGCAGTATAGGCCTGGAGGCCCGGGCTGAATTCAGCGTGCAGTGTGGGTCCATAGTGTCTGGCTGAGCTCGGAGCACAATTCTGCCCCAGAGACTCGGGTGGAGCTCGGCGTGCAGCTTAGGGCCACAGTCCCTAACCGTGCTTGGCAGACAGATTGGGCCCAGAGTCTCTAGTAGAGCCTTTGGCACAGTCCCGGCTCTAAGACTCTGGTTGGACACAGTGTGCAGTTTGAATCCAGAATTCCTGGCTGAGCTGCGCGGATGTTTCGGGCATGAGTCAATAACTGACCACAGCAAGCAGTTTGGCCAAACACCCCTAGCTGAGCTTGGTGCGCAGTCCTAGCCCGAAAATTCTGGCTGGACCCTGTGTGCATTTTGAGCCCAGAATTCCTAGCTAAGCTCGGCAGACGGTTCAGGCCCTGAGATACTAGCTGAGCTCGGACGGTGGTTTGGGACTAGTTTCCCTGGCTAGACCTGGCAGGGAACCCAGAAGGCTGTGGATAACTTGGCCTGACCCAACGCTCATCCAGAGACCCAGAGCGATTACAGGACCCACAGCACAGGAGAGCTGAGGATCACTGGCTGTGAGAGCCCAAAACGCCAGGGCTAACCTCCTGCCATCCACAACAGTGAAACATAAGAGCTTCCAAACTACGGAAACCGTGAGAAAACAAGTGAATCTATCATCAGACTCCCTCCATCCAACTCGGGAATCTACCCAACGAAAACAAAGCCGGCAAGATGTCTAAAGGACAGCGTAAAAGCATACGCAAAAAACCTCAAAACAACATGGCGTCTCCAGTTTCCAGCTATCCCAAAGAAAACAACCCAGAGAGCTCAAATACAACGGAAATACAAGAAAATGACCTCAAATCCTTAATAAGGAGCATATTAATGGAGGAAACAAATAAAATTCGTAATCAAATACAGGAAGATGCAGCAAAACGGGTGAGAGACATAAAAGAAGCACATAGAGTGGAACTGGAAAAATTTAAGGAAAATGCAAATAACCAGATGGAAGAAATAATTAAAACGGTTCAAGCTCTGAAGACCTATAAAGAGGCAATGGAAGAAACTCAGGAATATACAAAAAATGAGGTGAAAGAAATAAAAAAATCAGTTCAAGATCTGAAGACGAAAATGGATTCAATGATAAACACACAGACAGAAGAAAAACGAGAACGTGAAACCTCAGAGAAGAAGGCGAGCAACACAGAGGTGAGCCTTTCTAACAGAATCCAAGAGACGGAAGAACGAATTTCAGGTCTAGAAGATACAATCACAGATCTTGAAGCAACCATTAAAGATAATGCCAAATCTGGAAAACTCCTGACACAAAACATCCAAGGAATTCAGGACACCATGAAAAGAAAAAATCTGAGGATAATAGGCATTGAAGAAAGAGAAGATATCAGACTCCAAGGCCCAGAAACTATTCTCAACAAAATTATAGAAGAAAATTTCCCCAACCTAAAGAAAGAGATACCTATAAACATACAAGAGGCCTACAGAACACCAAATAGAATTGACCAGAAAAGGAAAACTGCCCGTCACATAATAATCAAAACACAAAACATACAGAACAAAGAAAAAATATTAAAAGCTGCAAGGGAAAAGGGCCAAATAACATTCAATGGCAAACCTATCAGAATTACACCAGACTTCTCAGCAGAGACCATAAAAGCCAGAAGAGCCTGGACAGAGATCCTGCAAACCCTGAGAGACCACAGATGCCAGGCCAGACTACTTTACCCAGCAAAATTATCAATAACCATTGATGGAGAAAACAAAATATTCCATGACAAAAACAAATTCAAACAGTACCTATCCACAAATCCAGCTTTACAGAAGGTACTAGAAGGAAAACTCCATCCCAAAGGGTCAAGCTACAACCAAAACTGCTCAGGAAATAGGTAATTATACCATGGCAAAAACACAACTACACAAACACTCGATTGGAAACAACATCAAAATTAAGACTCTTAACAGTCACTGGTCGTTAATATCTCTCAACATCAATGGTCTTAATTCTCCAATAAAAAGACATAGACTATCTGAATGGATGCATAAACAAGATCCAACATTCTTCTGCATTCAAGAAACACATCTCACCTATAATGATAGGCATTACCTCAGGGTAAAAGGTTGGAAAAAAATATTCCAAGCAAATGGTCACAAGAAGCAAGCAGGCGTAGCCATTTTAATATCAAACAAGATAGACTTTCAACCAAAATTAATCAAAAGGGATGCAGAAGGACACTTCATACTCATCAAAGGTAAAGCCAACCAAGATGACATCACAATTCTGAACATCTATGCTCCCAATACAAGGGCACCCACATTTGTAAAAGATCTGCTAAAAAAAACTTAAACCACACATCGATCACCACACAATAATAGTGGGAGACTTCAACACCCCACTCTCACTGAAGGATAAGTCATTGAAACAGAAACTTAGCCATGAAATAACATCATTAACCAATGCCATGGGTCAAATGGATCTAACAGATATCTATAGAACCTTTCACCCAAACAAGAAAGAATATACCTTCTTCTCTGCACCCCATGGAACCTTCTCCAAAATTGATCACATCGTAGGTCACAAAGCAGGCCTCAACAGATACAAGAGGATTGAAATAATACCTTGTATCCTATCAGATCACCATGCTCTTAGGCTGCAATTCAACAACAACAGAAACAACAAAAAGCCTACACGTACGTGGAAACTAAACAACTCTCTGCTAAATGACACATGGGTCAGGGAAGAAATAAAGAAAGAAATCAAGGAGTTTCTGAAATTCAATGATAATGAGGGAACAACATACCCAAATTTGTGGGATACATTGAAAGCAGTGTTAAGAGGAAAACTCATAGCACTAAGTGCCTTTAAAAAGAAATTGGAAACATTGCACATAAGCAACTTAACAAAACAGCTGGAAGCCCTAGAAAAAAAGGAAGCAGAAACACCCAAAAGGAGTAGACGTCTGGAAATAATCAAACTCAGGGCTGAAATTAACAAATTAGAAACTAAGAAAACAGTCCAAAGAATCAACAAAACCAAGAGCTGGTTCTTTGAGAAAATCAATAAGATAGACAGACCGTTAGCCAAACTAACTAAAAGGCAGAGAGACAGTATTGAAATCAACAGAATCAGAAATGAAAAGGGAGACATAACAACAGACACTGAAGAAATACAAAGAATCATAAGATCCTACTTTGAAGGCATATATGCCACAAAATTTGAAAACCTAAGGGAAATGGATGACTTTCTTGATCAATTTCACCTGCCTAAGTTGAGTGAAGAACAGATAAACAAGCTAAATAGTCCCATTTCCCCTACAGAAATAGAAGCAATCATTGATAGTCTCCCAAGCAAAAAAGCCCAGGGCCAGATGGTTTCAGTGCAGAATTCTACCAGACCTTCAAAGGCGAGCTAATACCGATACTCTTCAAGCTACTCCAAAACATAGAATTGGATGGAACATTACCAAATTCATTCTATGAGGCCATAGTCACGTTGATACCTAAGCCTCACAAAGACTCAACAAAGAAAGAGAATTTCAGACCAATTTCTCTTATGAACATCGATGCAAAAATACTAAATAAAATTCTTGCAAAACGAATACAAGAACACATAAAGGATATCATTCATCATGACCAAGTAGGCTTCATTCCAGGCATGCAGGGATGGTTTAATATACAGAAATCCATCAATGTAATCCACCATATAAACAAACTGAAAATAAAAAACCACATGATCATCTCTTTAGATGCAGAGAAAGCATTTGATAAAATCCAACACCCATTCATGTTTAAAGTTTTAGAGAGATCGGGGATACAAGGCACTTTCCTCAACATAATAAAGGCTATCTACAGCAAGCCAATAGCCAAAATTAAAGTAAATGGGGAGATACTCAAGGAAATTCCTCTAAAATCGGGAACAAGGCAAGGCTGCCCACTCTCTCCATATCTCTTCAATATAGTACTCGAAGTTCTAGCCAGAGCAATAAGACAACAAAAGGAGATCAAGGGTATCCAAATGGGAAAGGAGGAAGTCAAACTATCCCTATTTGCAGATGATATGATTGTGTACATAAGTGACCCTCAAAATTCCACCAGAGAACTCCTACAGCTGATAAATACTTTCAGCAATTTGGCTGGATACAAAATTAACTCCAAAAAGTCTGTAGCCTTCCTATACACAAATGACAAGCTTGCCGAGGAAGAAATTAGGAAATCCACACCCTTCACATTAGCCACAAGCAATATAAAATATCTAGGAGTTACTTTAACTAAGCAAGTGAAGGACTTGTTTGAAAAAAACTTCAAAACTCTGAAGAAGGAGATTGAAGATGACATGAGAAGATGGAAGGATCTTCCTTGCTCATGGATAGGGAGAATTAACATAGTAAAAATGGCCATCCTACCAAAAGCAATCTACAGAATCAATGCAATCCCTATCAAAATACCTACACAATTTTTTAAAGACATTGAAAGTTCAATTCTGAACTTCATATGGAAAAACAAAAAACCCAGAATAGCAAAAACGATCTTGTACAATAAAAGGTGCTGTGGAGGAATCTCCATACCTGATTTCAAATTGTACTATAAAGCAATTGTAATTAAAACAGCATGGTACTGGCACAGCAACAGGCTGGTTGATCAGTGGAATCGAATTGAAGACCCAGATATGAATCCACACACATATGGTCACTTGATTTTTGATAAAGAAGCCAAATCCATTCGATGGAAAAAGGATAGCATCTTCAACAAATGGTGCTGGTCTAACTGGATGTCTATGTGTAAAAAAATGCAACTGGACCCATATTTGTCACCTTGCACAAAACTCAAATCCAAGTGGATTAAAGACCTCAACATAAAACCAGAGACACTAAGTCAGTTAGAAGAAAAAGTGGGGAAGAGCCTGGAACATATTGGCACAGGAGACAACTTCCTGAACAGAACACCAACAGCCCAGGCCTTAATGTCAACAATTAATAAATGGGACCTCATGAGGCTGAGAAGCTTCTGTAAGGCTAGAGACACGGTCAAGAGAACAAAGCGACAGCCTACAGACTGGGAAAAGATCTTCACCAACCCTACATCTGACAAAGGTCTAATATCCAAAATATATAAAGAACTCAAGAAATTAAACACCACCAAACGAAATAACCCAATTGAGAAATGGGGCTTGGAACTAAACAGAGAATTCTCAACAGAAGAATATCAAATGGCTGAGAAACACTTAAAGAAATGCTCAACCTCCTTAGTCATCAGGGAAATGCAAATCAAAACGACTCTGAGATTCCATCTTACACCCATCAGAATGGCTAAGATCAAAAACTCAAGCGACACCACATGCTGGAGAGGATGTGGGGAGAGAGGAACACTCCTTCATTGCTGGTGGGAATGCAAACTAGTACAACCACTTTGGAAATCTATCTGGTGCTATCTCAGAAAACTGGGAATAGGGCTTCCTCAAGACCCAGCTATTCCACTCCTTGGAATATACCCAGAAGATGCACCAGCACACAGCAAGAAAATTTGCTCAACCATGTTCATAGCAGCCTTATTCATAATAGCCAGATCATGGAAACAGCCTAAATGTCCCTCAGTAGAAGAATGGTTAAAGAAACTGTGGTACATATACACTATGGAATACTACTCAGCTATTAAAAACAAGGAATTCCCGAAATTTGTGGACAAATGGATTGAGCTAGAGATGATCATAATGAGTGAGTTAACCCAGAAGCAGAAAGACTCAAATGGTATATACTCACTTATATCTGCATACTAGCCCAATGGGCATGTCCCATGAAAGCCTTCCCTTACCAGGAAACTGGGACCGAGGGGAGGACATCCTATTGGGACTCTAGATGTGAGAACAATGGGTGAATAGCAATGTAGAAGGATCCAGTGGGGTCTAGAAACCTACAAGTAGAACATTATGATAGGCAGATTTGGGTCATGGGGTCCCGCTCAAACTAAGGCCCTAGCCAAGGACAATACAGGCCGAATAATTTAAACCCCTACCCTGATCTAGCCCATGGACAAGACAGTCTCCACACTTGAGTGGAGAGAGGGATTTGACTTTCTCAAGTACTCTGGTGCCTCACATCTGACTATGTCCCCTGGCGGGGGAGACCTAGTGGCACTCAGAGGAAGGACAGCAGGTCACTGAGAAGAGACTTGATACCCTATGAGCATATACAGAGGGAGGTAATCCCTCTGAGGAACAGTCATAGGGGAGGGGAATAAGGGGAAAATGGGAGGGAGGGGAGAATGGGAGGATACAAGGGATGGGATAACCATAGAAATGTAACAAGAATAAATTAATTAAAAAAATAAATTAAAAAAAAAAAAAGAACTACCTAAGAAGTAAACACAAGAAACAGTGAAAAAAAACAAACAAACAAAAAAAAAAAAACAAAAAAAAACAAAAATCCCAACAGGAAATTCAACAGCTCAATTTTCAACATTCTATAGCTGTTTTATATATTTGGAATTTTAAAAAAATCTTTACACACTAAAAAGTGCTTGAGACTTTTTTGTTTTGTCTTGTCTTTTTCTCTACAAAAACGACTGTTTATTTTCTCAGGAGAAAAACATAGTCCTAGAAGACAGCATGTCATCAGCAAATGACAGATTTTCTTATAGGGTCAAACCTCAAGTGAGCTAATTGAAAGAAATGGATTTTCTTATGAGTTTAGAAATGTTTAAGTCTAAATATAATTCCTCTTTTTTAGCAAAGGCATAAACATTTCTGATCTATAAACAATTAAATGCTAGCTCAATTAGCTCAAAATTTACTACTAAATGTAAGACAATATATGTGTGTTATCATGACATATATTATAGCTATAGATATAAAATTAACTTACCTAATTGAACCAAGAAAACACTGGAGGAGATAATTAGCATTTACATTTGTATTTACTATGCATAATCTAACACACCTTAAATGTCTGAGCAGAGAGATATAAAATTGTGTATGTCTGTAAATACACAGAACATGCCCTGTGTTTTGACAGCGCACCAAGTCCTCTCTGCTGGGATGCTGATGTGTCTATGAGAGTCTGCCTCCCTCACCACCCTCCATTCTGAACAGGATTATTTACATTTTTATACTTTAAAGCTGTCTGATTAGATCTGTACCAGGTCTCTCATATCAAGGTTATTTTTCCTCGACTGACCTCAGGATTTAGAAGGAAGAAGGGATGAAATAAGAAGGAAGAAAGAAAAGGAGGCTCCTTCGTTTTAATCAGATGTAACTGTTTACATAGTATGTGAAGTTTGTCTTTAAGGCCTTTGATGCTACTGACTGCACATGGCTAGCCAGAGCTTAGCTGACTCTCCTTTAAGGTAAGTGAACAGCTTTGACTGGTCTACCATTTTCTTTTCAAGATATACACATGAGTCCATGTCTTATACACACTTCTTGTGTATATATTCAATACTACTAGTGAAACATTTCATTCTAGTCTATTAAGTTATATCCAAGTATCAGCATACCAAAATGCCTCAGAAGAGAAAAAAAGGACCTGAGTCCAGTTGCCACAGGTTACCAAAGCCTCCTCCACACGCAGGAAAGCTAGGCTAGAGTCTCAGCACCACCCTCCTCAGCTGGTACCCACCACCAGGATGCATATGAAAAGCTCCAAGCTGCTCCTGTATCCCAGATGCCCAAAGCAACAGCACAAAGTTTTCTGGGTTGTTTTGTTTTGTTGCCTTTGTTTTTATTTTCACAAAGGTAAAAGGAGATGAGAGGAGTTAAAAACACCACTGCTTTCAAATCAAAGAACCCAGGGCCCTCACTGCCAGCTTTCTGAAACCAAATTCTAAGGAAATAAAAGCACCAACATCAATGAATTCTAAAAGAATAATTAAATGATGAAATAGTTCTTTTGGGTTTTCCCTAATCTTCAGAGAAATACTAAAGGGGGTGGTTTCAGGTGACATTTTTAGTGACATAACAACAAGGGATAAAATCCTGAATACTTCTCACAACACAGATGGGTTAATGAAACTCAAGACTTAGAAAGTTTTCCTATGATTCAATAATCCATTCACTTTACCTTCTCTTTCCCATGAAAATTTTTAATAAAACATTTATCTGAGTAAGGGAAATTATTTGTTCCTTTGTACCCTGGAAAAAAACCTAACGTGATTAAATGGACAAGAAGGAGAAAGAAAAGTTATCTCTTTTGTCTATTTAAAAATCTGGAAGTCTGTCCAATGAGTGAAAATCACCGGAAGTTGATAGACTTGAGAGCTGAAGACCTACTGTGAGCACAGCTGAAGACCTACTGTGAGCACAGCCGAGTGCAAGGGCTGTAAAGAAGAGACAATCACAGCAGCCCTTCCGTCAATCTTTTACACATATTATTTTGAAACTGGGGCACTAAAGCCAGCCACTCTGTGAAGCCACTTGGTGCTGCTTCCGCTTGGTCCTCAATTTGGGTCACCCACAGTACTCCTGTATCTTCCGAAGCTTTGCCCTGTTAGTACATATGCCTTTAACACTGGTCTGGCAGCTAGAAAGTCAAGGTGAAAGGAATCGAGTCTTCTTATTTCTCAAGGAATGCTTTTAATAATAATATTTTAAAAATTGCAGCTTTCTTGCTCAGTTGTGTGGAAAATATTTGACAAATATAATTTAAGTCACTCTCGGACAGCGTTGTACCTGTCTCTGTCTGCTAACATACCCAAGAATGTTTCTTAAAGTTTACTTCTGAACTAAGATCTTAAAATAACTAATATAGCTTCCACATGACAAACTCCCATGGAAAATGCTTAGGGCTAAAAGGCCTAAACTAGAATCCCTTGTTCTGGGTACAGAGAAAGATGATGAATTCCCTCTCCCACTGGTGTTTGCTTTCCCCGTTCCCCCCTTTTTCCTCATCTCCTCCTTCATCCTCCTGGGTTCCCCTCCTCCTCCTCCTCCTCAGTGCTTTATGTGGCCTTCCTGCAGGTCTCAACTGAAATGCCAGTTGCTAGAGTATCTTTCCGGACTTAGAGTCCACAAGAAATCTAGAATTGCCTTAGTCTAGGAAAACACAGCAGGTAATTTTATTTAAGAAGATTTCAAAAACCACATTCCTCATGAAACTGACCACAATCAGAATGTGGACCTGAAAACCCTTCCCGGGGAGGGCGGGGCTGAAACAATGGCTCAGTGAATAAGAATGCCCCCTGCTCTTCGGGGAGGACCTGAATTTGGGTCTCAGCACCCACATTATACAGTTCATAAGTGCCAGTAATTCTAGCTTCGGGGAACCCGATGCACACCTGCACTCACATGTACACACCCTCAAACAGAAACACATACATACATATAATTTTTAAATAAAATATATATATTTTTAAAAATCTCCCAGGGGACTACATGGAAGCAAGGGGTTCTTGGATATGAGCATCCAAGATACAAAAACCCTGGGCTGAATTTATCAAAACCGACAAGAAAGATTTACAATACAGCTCAGTGCCTCTGGAGGTAGGCAAGGTGGCTTATTTGTTTCATCTTACTCTTGAGTATGTTAACAGACAGAAAAGGCAATGGAGCTGCCCTAGACTTATTTAAATTGTATTCGTCTAATATCTTCCACACAACTGAGCAAGGAAGCTACATTTTTGTTTTATTAAAAGCCTTCCTTGAGAAATGGGAACACTAGATTTCCTTCACCTTGACGCCCTAGCTCTCAGACCAGTGTTGAAGGAATACATCATAGTGGGGCAAAGCTTCAAAAGATGCAGATGAACCAAGGACCAAACACAAGCAGCAGCACGTGGCTGCAGAGCTCGTTGTGTAGCTATCAAATAAACCCGAAGCTAAACGTCTAGAACTCACTAATGTACAAGAACTGGTGCAGAGTGAAGCCATAATGAACTTGGAAGTACCCCTCCCCCACCTGCTCAGGCGTACCTTGCCGGGACATGAAGTGACACATGGCATGTGCAGTAAATGCCAGAGGTGTGGGGATGGTTAACAAGGCCACTGCTCTAAAAGCTCAACTCAGACTTCCTGACTCTAAATGGAGGCTCAGTCAGTTTCTACAGGAACCTGGATAAATGGCAGATTCTGTATGTGGTTTGGCTTCCGCAACCTGTCAAGTCAAGATAATAGTAATAGTTTACCCTAGATATTTTTATGGTGAATATGTGGAAAAACAGTTCTATGCTTAGTAAGCCTTCAATAAGTGTAACTGACCACTGTTGTCAGTATTTGTAGGGAAAGATACGCCACGGAAATTTGCACAGTATCATCTTGTAGCAGGTGAAATGGAGACTCAACTGAGCCAGAATATGTTACCAAAAAGAGTGAGGGACTAAAGCCCTGTGGCCAATGAAGTCAGCAGATGCGTATCTTCAGATGGTGACACTGGCAAAGACGCAGCTTGGGGACAGGGAGCAGACCGTCGCATGGCCTTCCCTGGCTGGCAGGGGCTGAAATCCTTAGGTAGCACCAAGCCAAAGGATGAGCAAACAAACCAAATAAAATGAGTTCAGACAGAAACACTCCAGAGAGCCATCAACAGTGGGGCGACAGAACACAGATCAAATATTCCACCTAAATCTCATAGAAACATACTGTAGCCAAGATCATCCTCAGAGGCCACTGCGACCCAGAGTGCTTTTCCTACTGGTGAATGATGAATGAGGGAAAACAGGTCACGGTGAGAAGGGAGTCTCATGGCTAGAGCATGCAAATGCTGCTCGGAGGTCGTGTCAGAGCAGAACACGGTGTTAAGATTTTACAACAGAGATAAGTGTAGTCTGGGCCTCCAGATATAGTGCAAATAATGCAGAATGGACAGATTTTTAGATATTTGAAAAAAATGATTGGTTTTTCTGGAGGACACTCTGAACAGGAGATAAGTAAGATGAAGGGTGAAGGAAGTTAGAATGCGTGTTGTAGACTGCCTTATGTCTGTAGGCAAGTTTAGACTCTGATGATAGATAGATGAGGAAAATCACTAGAGTTTAAGAATGACCTCGACTATAAAATAAAATTTAAAAAAAAAGAAAAAGAAAATGAAACACTGGAGGCAAGGCTGCCCAGTAATCTCTTTTATTGTACATGGGTATATAGTATGCTTCTCTGTATGGGAGCATGTGGTATGTATATGTATGCAGCGTATATAAATGTATATATGTGTAGTGTATGTGTATATTGTGTATGTATGTGTGTATGCACGTGTGTGGGGTGTATTGTGTTGTATGTGTGTGGCATGTATCTTCTGTGTGTATGCACATGTCCTGCAAGTGTTTCTGCAGATGTGCACGGGAGACAGAGTTCAATGTTGGTGCGTGCCTTTCTTGATTGCTTTCCACTTTAGTTTCAGAAAGAGGATCTCCCATTGAACCCAGAGCTCACTGTTGAGATAAATTATACTTAAGCACTGCAATTATATGCAGTAAAAATGCATATTTTTAAAGGACTATTATTAAGGATCTATGACGATTTTCTTGGTCTACCTTTATGACTAAATAGTAAAATAGTTAAAATTGCAGTAAAAGAAAATGAAATGACTTCAACTTACCCTGAATCACAGAAACAGCTCCATAGTCCTTGGCCATGACTCCAGAGTAAGCGATTAAACACCCGGTTGAAAATCCGGTATAAACTCAGCTCTTCAGCATCGGGGACCCTCCAGATTCTTGGAAGAACTGTACGGATACTTGATTTTACTATGTCCAAAACCTAGTTAAAAAAAAAAAAAAAACAAGTGCTTAAAATCTACATGTACATCCTTGAGTCTAAAGCTCAAGATGCCTCTTTTTAGGGAACGGTGTGTGTCATCTCCTGTAGCCCAGGCTGACCAAGAATTTCCTATGTCACTGAAGCTGGCTTTGAGTTCCTGACTCCTGCTTCTGCCCACTAGATGGTCATATTATGGGCATGAACCACCATGCTAGCTTGAATGTGAGAGATGCGTTTGTCCATGGAGAGAGGAGGAGGGGCGGGGGGAAGAGGGGAGGAAAGAGAGGAGAAGGAGGGGCGAGGAGGGCAAAACAGGAAGCAGCAGGGCAGAAGGGGAAGGGAGAAGAGGGGGGGAGGAAGAGGATAGAGAGGAAAACAGTGAGGGAAGGGAAGAAGAACTGAACAGAAATACAGACCAACGCTTTTGGGAAAGTCTGCTGGTCGGTGATGCTGCTGGAGTAAGAAGAGAGCGACGAAACAAGTGGAGACCACAAAACAAACGCATCATGGAAAAGACGACATGGCGTTGAACCCTTACTTCACTCAAACTACAAATCCCAACTCTAGAAGGATTTATATGTCAAGTGTAAAAAAAAAAAAAAATTAAGGTATCAATGGACAAATACCTTTTAGACCCTGGGTGAGAAAAAGATTCCTTAAATTGTATAATGTCATGATCATATTAATAAAGAGAACCTGAAGTCATTAAAGATATCACAAAGAAAAGGCCAGGTGCCGTGGCATACTTGTGATCTCAGTAGTGCAGAGTCAGGGACAGGCAGATTCCTGGAACTTACTGGCCAGGCAGCCTAGCCTCTGAGTTCAGTGAGAGGGTCTGTCTCAGAAACACAGGGTTAGATGGCTCAGTAGGTAAAGGAGCTTGTCCGCTATGAAAGTCTGCTGGCCTATGTTCACCTCCTGGAATGTCCGTGAAAGTGAAAGCAAAGAACCCGTTCCTCAGGCTTCTAAGCTCCACATGTGCACAGCAGAGACGCAGCCCCCAAAACACACACAGAATAAGAGCAAATGAAACATAATTAAAAATAAGCTGAAGAGAAATAAAGGAAGACTGATGATGTCCTCTGTTCCCCAGGAGTATGCATGTACATATGTAAACACGGTGGATAAAACACACACACATACATAAGCACAGTAAATCTCACACACACACACACACACACACACACACACACACACACACACAGGAGGAGGGAAGTGGGGAATAAAAGAACAAGGAAATGATCAAATTACAAACAGAGATATTCAAGCATACACATCCAACAAGAAATTAATATCAAGAACATATAGAAAATCCAGTAAGATAGTAATACAGATACCTGAAGACTAAAAAATTAAAACAAGCATTCCATAAAAAAGAAAATAAATATGTGCAATGAATATAAGAAATGAGGAGGTCATATTCGAAGAAGGATTGTGAAGACACAGTTGTTCTCTACAGGAACAGACACAAATTGGAAAGAATGGTGCCAACCACTTGTTTCTGTAGGTGCTAACTAAATATTAAGTGATATTAGCTGCTGCTGACCAAGTCAACTTCAAACAAACACACACCCATTCTGGCAGAACACCAGACCAGCCACAGGTCCTGACAGTGAAGTGTGTGGGCCACACAGTGGCTTCACTACCCTCCGTCCTGTTTCCATTACTGTGAAGTGGCGGGGGGGGGGGGCGCAGAAATGCACATCCTGCAGTGTGTTGGGGTGTGTCGCTTAAACACAGGAGACAGCGGAGAGGCAATGCAAACCCACAAGAAAGCAGACCACGACAGACACTCTCCTGGATAATGAGTCCTTAATTACAAAGAGGATTGAAAAACATTCTCATATGAATTATTCACAATAATACTGATATGATATTCATATCAGGCATTGATTTAATTTATGCTGTTTTAAATTTCATTTAAGCTATTCATTTAATGCTTTGCAATACTTAGTGCAGAAAGTAGGACTCATGACTGGTAGGCGCAATGTAAGAATAAATGAACACTAACAGAAACATGGTAAAAATTTAAATCGTTTCTCACTTTTCCTTTCCACTTTCTGTCAATATATTGATGAGCAATATAATGGGGCAAAATTCATAATTCAAGAATGAAAAATAAAAATGTACCCAACTAAAGGTTATCACAAGTTAGTCTCAAGAATAAATAGGAGTTATATAAAATAACCAAAATTGGAAAATGCTACTAATATTAAGGATTTAAACATTACCCTGCAACTATTTTTTTTTTACATTATGAGACTTATTTGTCTTTCAAACAAAAAGGCATTTGAGTTTAAGAATGTATTCATTGCTTCTTTTTTAAATATGCCCTCTGGTGATCACGTGATTTACAAGAACCAAACAGGAGGGTAACCAGTGTAGGTAGCTGCCTGCCCTCTGCCATGCTGTGCGAAGCATGCTGTTTAAGCGTGAACCTTATTCTTAGTCTAGGGGGATGCTAAGAGCATGGCAGTCTAATATCCTAACCCATATATGCCTGTAAGCAAGGGACTTAGGGCCTGAGAAAGCTTCCATTCCACAGCTAACATTTCCCACCAATATAGACAGAACAAGGGCTGCACAAGCCCCACTGCCCAGGAAAGCTTTCCTAGACTAGGAAGTTAGGGACTACCTGGTGATTGCAGATGCTTGCTCCTTTCTGCAGAGCATCAATGGGAACTCGGACTCTCCTTGCTTTGAGTTTTCAAAAAGTGTCCTCCTGAAGGAAGCTCTGGTCTTAGGAGAGGGTATGGGTTAGAAAGATCCACTTCCATAGTTATATCCTCTTCAAAATTTTGAAACCTAACACAAGCATTCTGCTCACAAGAGCAGTCTACCTGGTCAGGCGTCATTTGGGGAGACAGCCTACTTGGCACTAACCCATTGCATGGTCCCTCAATGGCTAGATCTTCTTCTAACATCAGTCATCCAACTTTAACATCCCACTTGATTTGTAACAGAGAACTGATGCCCCATCCAGTCACTCATTTACCCTGTCTCCAAAAGCTTAGGACAAGGTCTACCACTTACCAACTGCTTACGAAGTAAAACCTATTCAGATGAGGTTTAAAAAATCAGAGTTCAGATTTATTCTAGGCACATATGCATATATTAAGTCCCTAAATGCCCCCAAAAGTACTGTTGGTGCATGGCCCCCTTCTAAAAGCTCTGAGGCAGGAGTCCGTGATCACCCACACTAATATTTCTTTAGGAAAAGATAAAAATAGCCAAAGCAAGGTAGAGAAAGAATACACCATTTCTTGTCAAATCATGGTCAGCAAGTGAGTTCAAGCAAGCTAGGCATCGCCATCAAATTAAGTAAAGTCTCAATTACTAAAACCTGTTTGGCCTTTTAAGTGACAAATCAGGCCGACAACAGAAAGCTGGTTGAGACTGCAGACAGCACAGAGCTCGGCATCTCCTAATGCTACTGCCCAGTTCTGTCTCCTCAAAGGCCAGCTAAGAGCACAAGCCTGGAGGGCAAGTCTGTCTGTCTCTTCTTAGGTTCAGATCCATTCTACCAGCTGAGGTTTGGGAAAGCGGGTGGAATTATTGTGCAGACACCTCCCCCTTTGTGTCCATCGCACTTGGACTGGATTGTGTAAAGGCTGTGTGGATAACGCAAAGATGGTTGCACCTTTAACAGACTTGCCACTGAAGTACCCACAGGAAGGCCAAGAGACTGTAGGCCAGAGATCAGACACAGACCAGGGTAAGAAAAACCTGTTCCATGTTCGGCTTGCAATATACCTTTGGATTCCTGGTATGCTCTTGTTCGAGAATATTAGGTAGGAGATGAAGGGGAGGGGGTTGTTGTTGTTACTGTTGTTGTTTTGGTTTTTGCTCTATACCGATGGCCTTAAACTTGTTCTAGAGCTGAAGATAACAGTAAACTCATGATCCTTCTGCCTCTACTGCCTGAGAGCGGAGATGACAGGCGCATGGTACCATGCCCAGCCTGGGATCAAAACTAGAGCTTTGTGCAAGCTAGGCAAGCCGCTACTCACTGTGTTATGCCCCCAAGCCAGATGCTGAATAATTTCTGAGATATAAGGATAAATGGCCAGCAAGGTGTCCTTGTGCCTGTCTGTGGGCCCAGGAGAAGCTAATGTGTAGAACTAAGTGCCATTCCTTTATCACTTTTCAAAGCATCCCAACCCAACATTAAACTCGCTGTGGGAATAGTAAGTGGAAAATTCAGTGAATGGCAACGTTAATAAAGTAAAAAGATTTGTCTCTTTATGAAATATAGCACATCTGAAGGCATAAAATACACAGATAAATACATATTTTGCAACTGCAGATACTGAATGACAAACTGCTCCATATGGTTGAGCAGTTGGTCCTAAATTAAAATAATGGCAAGAGGTGAAGATGGTTTTGAAGCAACATTAAAATCACTGTGTGCTGCACTAATGATGCGTGCAGCCACTGTGGCTACAGGGTAAAGGCATATTTGCTGACACAAAGTGAACCGCTCAGAACATCATCCTGTCAGCCGAATGAAACCGAGAGACAGGAAAGAACAGCTCCGAAATGCAAGCAGCAGCAGCAGCAGCAGTTATGGTGGGTGTGAAAAAGGATGTTACCAGGAAGCACTGATAAATAAGGATCCGTTACAAACCCTAAAACAAACACAGATAGAACATGACAAAATAACTGATTTCTCTCCACGCTCCCCCAATCTTGGTTTGTGCCTACATATGGCAACAGGGAATGTGCTTTTCAGAAAACTGGGCATTCTTCACAGCCCATCAACACAGCAGCACACTCATTCATACACACACACACACACACACACACACACACACACACACACACACACACACACACATATATATATATATATATATATATATATATATATATATATATATATATATATGCATGGAGCCTCTGAAACACAGCTCTTGCAGAAAGCTGGGCTGCACAATTGCAGGCTTGCCACAATCTGATGTCAAATAAGAGTAGCTATTACACCTCCACCTGCTGAGTTTTCTCTTCAGTATTTCTTGAGCACCAGCTCTTTATATTTTACACCCATTAAGGAAAATGTGAAGAAGGGAAGTTTTATTTCTAAGAAGCGGTGAGGAGGTGCAGGGGTGGGGTGAGCATGTCAGAGTCTCTTTGTTTGGCAATCTAAGCTCTGAATTTCACAGCACTCTAAAGAGCCATCAGCCGTGTCCCTGTCCTGTCACCTGGAAGGTGAGATAAGTGCGTAATGCAACAGTGGCCTCAGACTGGAAATACAAACGCTAGGGCTGTGGCAATCCCTCCATAAATATCTGTAGAATTCATGTCTAAGTGAGAAATACATGAATGAACTTTCAAAACCCCTGACAGTGCCTAGCCGAGTTCACTAACAGAACTGGCAACCAGTAAATGCTTGTCTAATTAAAAAGCATACACCCCGTGTGACAGCCATGGATACAGGCAACTCAGACCAACCTGTTTTTGAAGAGTTTGGTCACCTGGTGCTCTTGCATTCAGGATCACCTGTAGTAGTCAGCTACTGCCTATGCCCTGCCTATGGTGCTCCCAACCAATAAGTAAGCAGAGCTCGGAGCACTTCTGCCTATTTGCAAGCCTCCGCCATGCAGTTTGGTCTACTCTCTCCATCAGCCTGGCCAACACTTTCTTAAGATTCACTTAAGTCTGAGGCCATTGCCACCAGTCCACTCCTTCCATTCGCATGTGTCTGACCTGTGCTATGGTTGAAACGCTCTCCCTGCCTCCCTCCGATCTCTCCCCTTTATCCCTCTTGGGTATTCCCCATAGAAACCTCCTTCACTTCTAATTATCCCTGCTTAACAATTGCCTCCCAGAGGAGCAAAGTGGCAGAGCTCTCTGATGATGCTTGACTATTATCACAGCTGAAAGAATGATGCACCTGATTAATCCACATCTAATACGTTAATTAAATCTTTGGGTTTCTAAACAGGCGACAGATCATAATAGCTAACTCTACATTCCATGGCTGACTTAACATTTCTGCATTTTTTTTCTTGCCTTGTATGTTTTCTGCCTTTCTAAGGAAATAACAACAGATTAGACACGGGTCAATATGCTAAAGTCAAGAGGTCCTATTTATATGTCATTTCTACACATTCTATACAGACAAATTCTGCATACAAGGTTCATAGTGCACATAATTTTTCACTTTCACAGAAGAACTGTCAGCATCTGTAGCTACAGCTTCTATTAAGCCACTCAGCTACAATAAGGCTAGGAGCGTACCAAACCAAAACCTGTGTTTTCCTAAGCCCATGGCCTCTTTCCACCTCCTGACACTGACTCTCTCATGCCCCATCTATAGCTGTCTTTTCAACACATTTTGTCTTGTTATGATATTAGCTCTCTCTCATTATCAAAAGAACGTAGTTTAGTAATTTGGTACTCATTTCTCCAGAAATAAACTTGAAATAAAGACAAGATGGAGAAAAGTTACTCATATATTTGAACTTACAATATAGACAAATCAGTTAGGCACATTATAACACGTCCGAGAGTGATCCTTAACATGATAATTCAGTACTTGTATTCCCGCCTGGGGTAAATTTTAAGCATTTCAGGTAATTAATTTCCATGCTCTGGATTGAGCAGGAAAAAAAAGTTTAAAATTTTGATTAAGACAATAAATTTTTTTTTACAATAAAACTCAGCGCCCCCCCCCCCCCCCCGTTGGCTGGTGTGAGAAAGTGTGTCCATGGAGTGTGTTTGCCTGTGCTTCGTTTCACAGATACTGCTGAAATAGCTATCAACTTGGCATAGTTACCTTTGCAAAGACAGAAAATCCTACACGATTTAAAACTCAGAGTCAAATGAACACTTATGGGAGAGAGCTGAAAGCGGTCCTGCAGGAGAACGCCATCCCAAAATGACGGCTCCCTAGAGCACTTGTCCGCTGCTCTTCCCAGGTGGCCTCACCCCTCACTATCCTGAGAAATCAGAGTCTGTCGGGAGGAAGCCTCCTGAAGAACAGACTAGGTGAAGAAAGAAAGGGAGTTGCTGTAGCCGTGAGCCCAGCAAGAAGAATGAGTTGCGCGTGTGGAATCCCAGGACTTCTGCTCACAGCCTCTGTCCAGCACTTCTCAACCGCATCCAGGCTTCTCTTGGCAAGATCAATGCTTCTCTAATTAAGAGCAGCCCTTTTATATTCTTTGAATGCCAAAACCTAAGACATGAATTCTTCGGCCCAAAATAGAATCATCTATTAAATTAGTCACGTAGGAAAATGACTGTAACTGTTGAGCTAGCCACGAACTACGAGTTGTTATTAGCAGGCTTCTGTCCACAATGGGCATCTTATTTATCCTACTAGGTCTTAAAGGGCATAGGAAATATAATACCTTTGGGTGGTATTTGACCAAGAGAAGAAGCAAAATAAGAACTCAAAGCGGAAGTAAAAGATGTACAAACCGGAAACAAAGATCCGGGACCTCACACTGGTACCACCTGCTCACTCCCTTAGACTGGCCTCTGAGCAACTCTTACCTGAAGAGCTCACAAGTGTTCTTATGGTAAGTTGGCATGAGGGAGATGGCACCATGGCATACGCATGTGCTAATAAATTCATAAGCAATTGATTACATCTACTTTTAAACTTCAAATTCCAGTAAGCATGACCCTTAAACATGTGGAATAATCCTTTCTGTCCACAGACGATCTTTTCAAGTACTTTGTACACTCATCCCCTGTTTATCAGGCATTCCAGAGTGGAAGCAGTCTAACAAATATGTGTAGCAAACCTGCAGGTGACTACAGCAAGTGAGACACACTCACCTTGAGACAGGGTAAAGAGACCCATCTCTGCCTGAGGTCCTAGGGCCAAAGAGGCACCACTCCTCAAAGCTAAGGATGGCAAATGCTGAAATGCTGCCAAGTGCCGATCCACAGCTGGTTTGAGCCCAGAGGCAAAAGCCTCCAAAGGGACAACTTAGGCCCATGCATCCTGACCTCTAAAGACATGGAGTGGTTAGCCCTGGGTCTACTCCTGGGGCTGCGGCACTCGCCAGGGCTGTCCAGCACTCCCAAAGGTTTTCCTCTCCTGCCCTCGGGCTGCAGGGGGCCGGGGGTGGGGGGAGAGAGACAGGTGCGACCCCAGACAGGTGGCCTAAAGGGCTTTTTAAAATTCCTAAGTCTCTCACAGTAGGTAAATGGCCTGAAATGTCAAATAGGAAAACAATCTGTGGTTTAGGAATCATAGAGGTGGCATAAAAAAGAGGGAATATTCTGGAGAATGGAGTATTGGGGCAGAAGGAAGGTTCTGGAGTTGAAGGAGTCTTCATCCACAGCTTTGTTTTAACTTCTAAGTGTTTATATTCTTTTCTTCCATTTGCTTGTTTGTGGTGCCAGAGATTGAACCCAGAACTCTGTGCACCTGGGCTACATTTCTCAAGCCATTTGCGTTTGTTATTTTGAGGCAGGTTCTTTACTAAATTACCCAGGTTAACCTTTAACTCGCTCTAAAGCTTAGGCTGGACTCGAACTTGTGATTCTCCTGCCCAAGCAGCTGAGATTAAAAGCCTGGGCTCACAGGGTCCTATCTCCTCTCCTTTATTTCTTTAGGACATGGAGCCAAACCCACACCTCTGTTATTTAACCACCTTGCTTCCCACACACATGCCCATCTCTCTCAGCCACTCCTCCACTTGTAAAAAGATCATTGTAACTTGAAAAATACAGAAGTACATAAAGGAAAAGGGGAGAATGAGAGCAAATACCATCCCTTCCTTCTCTTGGTTCAGTAATCCTATCCTCTAGAAATAAGTCATAGTTTGGCACATAGTCCAAGCAAATGAAAGTACTTTGAAATGGGATCTTATTATGCAACCCTGGCTAGCTAGAGCTTGCTATGGAGACAAGGCTTGCATGTGTAAGTTATTCAGCTGCCTTAACTCTTCAGTGTTGGAATTATTTGGTATGCCACTACTTAAAAAAGAAAACTGATGCCAGATGGATAGGAAGACGGGCAGTCAGTCAGATGGGCGGACGGATGGACAGACAGATAGACAGACAGACAGACAGACAGACAGACAGGTTAATTTTGAAGCAATACACTCATTAGTAGATTAAAATGGAAGTGTGTAGTACACTGGAACTTGTAACTTTAATACAGGATATATTTTTAGGTTGTTATCAAATGAAAAAGCTCACTGGATATTCTTACAGCCCCTCTAAATTCACAAGTGGAAAGACAGCAAAAAAATGTTTTTATTTTGAAGAGGGCATCTTGTCTGTTTAGATCTACCCTGATAATGCAGAAACCAATAAACATGACTGCCTCTAGCATTTAAATGAATTGAAACCAAGTTACAAATTCAATTCCGTGGTCACAGTAGCCACATTTCAAGTGTTTAAGAGCTTCCTGTGACTGATGACACTGTACCTCACAGACAGAGGCCCTTCCCACCCTTGCAGAAAGCTGTCAGGGGCTGAGCTCTCTCTTTCCCCCCTGCCCCCTCTCTTACACACACACACACACACACACACACACACACACACACACACACACAATTAGCCTGGATTTTTTATCTCACTTGTTAATACTGGAGTTCACCATTCAGGATGCATGAGTGAAACTGAGACAAGAAAAGAAGGCCACCTAAATCCAAAAGGCTCCCTCTGTTCCAACACAGGCATGGTCCACTGGTTACAACAAGCCCAGAATATCTCCAGGTATTTCGAAAGATGGTACAGAGGTCAGAGAGCATCTACCTCCCCTAGATTCTGTGTTGAGTCTGTTTCTTGCTGTGTTCTTCACCCATGACAAAGAATGTTTGTGTTATTTTATGACCATGTTTGTTTCACAGGTCTTAAACCACGAGCTTGAAATCTATATCCTACACAGACATGATTCTAGAATAGCCTATTCTGAATTGTGTGACTATTCTAGAATAGTCTTCAATCAAATACAACTAAATTGCCTGAATGTACCAGGTCTTTTTAACCATAAACCTCACTGTAAACCAGTCAAGGTGCTTCTGGTAGTTGACTTCCATGATAGCACTGTCATAAATGTTGACATATGGAAATCTCACCTATTACTGAGGATGAAAATCTATGGGACATGAGGCAAGAAATGGTTTTTGCTGAGTCACAAGGCCATGAGCATCCATAATTTAATAGTACCGTCAATGACCTTTCCGAAGAGTTAGACCACTGTACTCTCTGACAGTGGAGCAAAGGCCCTTTTAGCCATGCTAGTCCCACTGGTGGGAATTATCCATCTTATTAATTTTGCCAATATGATAGTTCTCAGTTGCTGTTGCTTCATCATTAGTGAGGCCAAGGATCTATTTACATGCTAATTGGCTATTTGAAGATGCATTAAATCGTCTTTACACGGCCTTTTTATGCACTTTGCCATGTTACTTATTGGTGTTTGTAGACTAGTTTGCCTTTTGCTGATTGACTGGTAAGAATGATTGGTTTATTACTGTTGCTTTTCATTTTATGGGCACTAAATATCTATCTTCCTCAAACTGCCCCTCCCTGCCTGCTCAATAACTCCCACACTGCCTGCGCAACACCTCCAAACTCAACACCCACCACCCCCACCTGTTCAACTTCTCATGCTTTCTGTCTTTAACTTGCTTTAAGACGTCTTTTACCATTTGTAAGTTTTTCATTGGTTTTGGTTCTTTTGTTTTTTGAGATGTGGTTTCAGATTTGCCCAGACTCCCACCAGTCTTCCTGCCTTGACTACTGGCACTCTGGGA
>OU015753.1:97679616-97701761 GCA_907169655.1 Acomys percivali | reverse complement strand
TGTGTGTGTGTGTGTGTGTGTGTGTGTGTGTGTGTGTGTGTGTGTGTTTGTCTGTATGTGTATGTGTGCATGTGTATGTTATGTGTATGTGTGCATGTGTGTATGTATGTGTATATGTGTACATGCATGTGTGCATGCATGTGTGTGCATGTGTAAGTATGTTTGTGTGTGTTTATCTGTGTGTGTATGTGTACATGCATGTGTGTATATGTGCATGTGTGTGTATGCATATGTATATGTGTGCATGCATGTGTATGTATGTGTGTGTGTGCGTGTGCGTGTGTGAAAGAAGCCAGTTGGAGGCTGTGCAACTATCACTCTGCCTTATTCCCTTGAACCAGGGTCTCTCCCTAACCTGGGCCAAGTTGGCAGGCAGCAAGGCCCAGGAATTCTGTCTGACCTCTGAAAAGCACTGGGGTAGCAGATGCATGAGCGGTTACAACCGGCTTCATACACAGGGGAACAGCATTTGGAGTCAGGTCTTCATGCTTAGACAGCAAGCCCTCCCACCTGCTGAGCCATTCCCTCAGCCCTAAGGTGGGCTCTTGACTAAAGACATATTGCTTCTCTGGCTCCTTCTCGGTGTAGACACTTGTCCTCTCACCTTCATCCTTTTCAGAGGATTGTTCAGTTCCCGCTGGAACGAAGCTGCTCTTCCTGACAGAAAGGTCTGGAAGGCCACAGCCAACAAGCCTTCATATTTCTCCAGCAGGATTTTATCTTCAGGAGGATAAATTCTCCTACCAAACAAAGACCAGAGAAACCCAATCTGATAGTTAGAATCAGCCATTTAGAAAACTACTGTCCTCCCTGCTCTGGGCCAACCAGGTGCTAGAAACAAGCATGGATGATTGGTGGGTACCAGTTAACATCCATGCCGAGAAGTTTCACTCAGCAACTCAGTACTGGAGGATAGAGAGGATAGGGTTTGGCTGAAGTGCTTAAGGAATGGTGTTTGGACAAGTTGGTGAAGTATTAACTCAGACTGGAAGTGTCCCCGGGGGGGGGGGGGGGGGCCCCGGAGAAAAAAACCGGGGGGGGGGGGGGGGGGGGGGGGGGGGGGGGGACGACCCAGGATAACACAGCCGGTCTCAGTGTGTGTGTTAAGTGTGTGGACTGCAGACACTCCTCTGAGTGATCCCTTGGGGCGAGGGCATGGACACAGGTAGAAACAGAGTGGGGAAAGTGTTTTCAGCTCTCCTTGCTGCTGTGGAGGTGTCAGCATCGGGAAAGAACATCTTACAGGAAGCGTGAGAAAACCCACATCCCCTGCGCATCCTTTGCTAAATCCTGACGAGGCGATCTCAGGCTGGGAGGAAAGACTATCTTTCTAAGAACAGTAAGGGGTCCCCTTCTTGTCCTTCCCTGGGGGGACACTGTGAAGATTCCCTACTCCCCGACCCCCCATCTCCACTCAGACCCTTCAAATATGTTATTTTGCCTAGTTGTTGAGAAATTAGGTTTAAAATGAAGTACAACAGCCACCAAAACCTGCTGGAAAGAATACTGGAAGATCTGAATTTTGCCTTTTAAAAATACTACAGAATGACCAAATATAGGTACAGGAAAGGTTGGTTAAAAGCCTCCCTGGGCAGAGCAGAAGCTGACCAGCTAGCAAAAGCAGCTTCCGCTAGAACCATCTACTCGCAGACTCCCTTTACTCTCCTGAAACATAGTGAAATGCTGTTTCTAACAAAGAAAGCACAATACTTAAAATATGCTGAAAAGGCTGGTGATGCTGAAAAGGCTGGTGATGAGAAACCACTGCTCGGACACCTCTTCCGACTCGGTGAGAGCATCGCAGCCGTTATCTGTGTACATTTCCCCATATGTCGGCAGTTACCTGTAGTTCCCCATATGTCTGTTTTCATGTTCTTCCCGCGAAACCTGCTTTCGTACTTGAACGAGTCTCTCTTTCTAAAAGTGAACAGATTTCATAAACAAAACGTGATGTAAATAAAGCAGTTCAAACTGTAGGCATGTCGTAAAAAGGTTCACACCAGGCTGGGGTGTAGCTCAGTGGCAGAGCATTTGCCTAGCGTGGGTTGACTGTGCACCACAGTGCAAGTCAGAATAAAAATAAGCCAATACACTGAACCCGCTGTTCGTACCAACTCTTCTTTCCGCCTCTCCAGCTGGTGCCTCTGCTGCTCCCAGTCGGAGGAGCCTGGCGAAAGCCTTCTTATTGGATTTTGACCATACAGCCTCCTTTGAGCCTCAGCTTTTTGTTTGGCCAAGTTTCTCCTTTTATCACTGGTCCTGAAACATAAAACGCAAGGGCCGTAACTTTTACTGCAGAAAACTTAGTATGCCGTCCCTTTGAGAAGAAACTGCAGACGAGGAAACACGCCGAAGCAGGAATAAAGTTATTAGGTTTATATCTTCTCTTAGATTCTGTTCATGTGACATACTGTCTGGCTCACTCCTCTCTTTTCTACACAAACACTCGGCCCCTCTCCTTCATCAAGCCAGCAGGGGACTCTGTATGGAAGGTGGTGCTTTGGAAAATAATCAGAGAAATGAAAATTCCATATGCGTTGAAGAGTCCAAGGCACCTGGTCTCATGCTTCATCCCTGAAACACAGCATCTATAATATTAAGTGAGTTAAATGCTGGATCTGTCTCCCCAGCTCTTAAAGTTCAGCAGCACTGATGTGTTTCGTTTTCCCCTTGAGGGATTATAAGACTTAATCTCCATAATTGACAAATGTGCCTCCCTTTTTTTTTTTCTTTATCTATTTGTTTTATTTAAGTCTTGAGGGTTAGTCTAATGCTCTGTGTATACAGATACTGAATTCTGGGCCCTAAGATCTGGTTGCAGTCCAGACGTGGACATTCTCACATAACTGATCAATGTTACATAAACTTTGTTCACCAACTGTCTCTGGTTGGTTGATTAAAAAAAAAAAAAAAAAAAAAAAAAAAGCTGGACAGACAATTACTGGGCAGAGGAGGTAGGTAGGCAGAACTTGCGCTCCCAGTCTGGAGGTCTTAGGTTGGGACCACAAGGGAGAGGAGGATGAAGAAGAGGGAGAGGAAGGATGTGGTCTGACGGTCAGAAACGGCCCAGGCAGGAGCTGTATGGCAAGTAGTGTGGGGAGTATGCTGGGAAGTAGCCAGACTAGCTTAGAGGATTAGTGTAGCTCAAGGCTGTCCATATAAAGCCAAATGGTTATTAATATATCCATAGGTCTCTGTGCCATTTATTTGGGAGTCAGAAGAGGTGAATAGAAAAGGCCCCCCCCAAAATTATAACATATCATTTCATTTAAGCTCTGAGCTCTCACCACTCTTTAGTACATTTCCAGACATGGTTGAAAGCCTAGTCACTGTCATCATGTGAAAACTGTCCTCACTGCCCTTTGCTCGGCTGTGACCATTTAGCCACAGCTCTCCAAGTTTCAGACAAGAAGTCCTGCTCTGGACCTTGGCCTCTGCACCATCCCTTTTCTCTCGCATCCCTCTCATGTGGAGGAGTATTAAGTCTGAGGTCTCTCTCTCTCTTCACCACCACAGCTGCAATGGGAGAATCCAGTAGAAACTGAGAAATAAAATAAATTCTGCCCTCAGCCATAAAGAAATAACACAACAGCCTGGGTGGTGGTGACACATGCCTTTAATCCCAGCACTTGGGAGGCAGAGGCAGGCGGATTGCTGTGAGTTCAAGGCCAGCCTGGTCTACACAGTGAGTCCAGGACAGGCAAGGCTACACAGAGAAACCCTGTCTTGAAAAACAAAAAACAAAAAACAAAAAACAAACAAACAAAAAAGAAATAACAAAGCCAATCAGAGCCCTCATCCTTAATCTTCATCACTTCTATACCTTCTGTTGCCCTCACTCTGACACAGATGCCAACCAAAGAGGAAAGACAGGGTGCTACCTGCTCAGACAATTTCTAGTCTGACAAAGGAGAAAAAAAAAAGTTGCACAAGCTACAGAAGGTTGCACTGAGCTCATTAGAGGTCGTGCTCTAAACAGGAAGCCACGGATTTAATGAGCGTTCCCCTAATATAAACCATGTTACCGTTCACCCATACACAAGTATCGGGAAACACCCATTTCTTCTCACGACTCAAGGTTTCCGTGGCCGAAATAAAAATAATGTGAGAAAAATAAAACACAAAACTGAAAGTCCTTCGGTAGGGGCCAGTGCTCTAAGTAAATGCAATAAACCCAGCTGAGTGTACAGGCTTACTGCTCATTAGAGAGCTTCATGTACAGCTTCAGGCAGTGAAGGAGGCAGGAGCAGGGCCTGGCCACACCCGCCTGCATGAAAAACCACGCCCTCGGCAATGCATGCAGAGCGCCTTGGCCAATGAATAGGGGAAAACACAAAAAGGAGGTAAGACATAAGTGCTATTTTATTAATAAATATGAAGTATGAGGGTGTGGGCCACAGAAGCAGGAGTGGGCATGGAAAAAAGGATGGGAGAAGACTGGGTGTGAAGTGAAGAACAGGACAGATGTCTAGTGTCAGTGACCAGATGACTAAGAACACGCTAGCGTCAATGATGACTACAAGTCTGGCTGTGTGTTTAGTAGAGAAGAGATTCCAGGGCTGAGACAGCTATTGCTACTATTATTATTACTATTACTGCTCCTGCTGCTGCTGCTACTACTACTATTACTACTACTATTATTATTACTATTATTGCTGCTGCTGCTGCTACTACTACTATTATTATTACTATTACTACTGCTGCTGCTGCTACTATTACTACTATTATTACTACTACTACTACTACTATTACTACTACTACTACTACTACTACTATTATTATTATTATTATTATTATTATTATTATTATATTCCAGTTTTTCTAGAATGTTCACTTGTATAAAGCATCAAGAGGAAAGGAGAAATAAAAGAAAAATAAAGACCAAACAATAAAAAAGGAAGGAAGAAGGACCTTTTCCCCCTTTGTATTGCTGTGGACTTTTATTAAGAGAAAAGCACAGAGCCGAGCAATAAGGACAGCCAACAGGAGCTCCAGAAGCACTAGAATTTCTCTGTTAAATATCCTGCTGGGGTGATATGGGAGGAACTGTCTCCAAGAAAATGACCTCTGTGCAGTTCCAGGCCTACCTAGGCCCTGCCTCCTGGTTTTTGTTTCATTTTATAAATAACAGCACGGCTATAGGCAACTTGGGGAGAAGCTTGGAATTTCTCTCGCCCTCCAGTCAGAACTGTAAGCAAATCCATTTTCCTTTTTTCCTAACTCGTATCTGTAGGTTTTACGCAGGCCCAGCAAGCAAGCGACCCTGCGTTCTGCTACACCACTGGCTCACACGTCAGATCACACCAGCACTACCTGCACCCCTGTGGGGGCGGGGCTAACACAATGATATTTCAGTTACAACAGTCTTTTCCCATTCTAGCTTTTAGGAATATGGTAGACACGGAGCTACATTTGCATGTCTGTAAATCTAGGCACAAATTAGTACTAATGGCCCTCACTGCAACACACGTGTGTTCCAAGTATTAAAACATGTGTCACATCCTGTGGAGAACATGAGGGTAGATAAGGAAGGGGCCCGTGCTTGTACACTTAGACATTTCCTGTCCCTTAAGTTATAGATATACCTCACCCTTGAAATGACCAAAAACAGCCACGGATGATTTCTGAGTCAGCGTCTTCCTTTGTAAATGTCAAGACACACCAAGGACGCCCCTCAGTTAAACATAAGGCCCCGTTATAATGGACAACTTCGTGTGATATGTGCAGCTGATATAACCAAAGACCACACACAGGGTAGGCCAAACAATGAGAAAAACTAAATATTCAGACACATGCACGTTTTACCAAGCAACAGAAGCCGCATGGAAATGTCAAGTCAGATCTCAGTGGCAACTGCTAAATGCTTGAAAGTATTTTAAATAGAAGAATTCCTTGAGGTATTCAATAACACTTTCAGAGATCTTGTGTGATGATAAAAATAAACTGGGCATAAAATCCCTGGTCCATCTTCAGGGTCTAATCAGAGGCCACGAGCTCAGTTTCACACTGCAACGGTTGGGCATATGAGATAGAGCAGCAACATTTAATATCTTTTTCTTTTTTTCCTTGATGAAACATGTTTGATCTATGTATCCCAAGCTAGCTTCGAACTCACAATTCTCCAGCCTCCCCTAATACAATCCTTTCATAATGAGTCAAAGCTGTTCCTGCAATGGTAGCATTTCAAACACCTGAATCCATGGCCATAGACACTTCAAGCAGCTCAGCCCCGCCCCAACCGCGTTTCCCTTCAAGTCTTTCTTCCCTCTCTGTCTTTTCCAGTGATGATGGTCGTCTCACTGGACACTGACATCTTTTCTCATCACACAGTTCATACTTTGTTAACATATGACAAATTGCTTAGTTACAAATGTGTATGGGTTCTTGGGACTAGCTTGTTTTTCATGCTTGTTTCTCACCCATAATATGTAAAACATTTGATCACCTGAGGGTATTGGGAAGCCTGTTTTTCTTACATATACTCATTGTAATCTTTCAATTAAGGAAAAATAGAATGTAGCCACATTGTGATCTTTGTACTGCTTGAAAGATCTTGCATGTGGGAAAAAGAATGAAGTCATTGGAACTCGCTCCCCAGGGTTTGTTGCATCCATCAAATTAAAGAAAGAAAGAAAGAAAGAAAAGAAAAGAAAAGAAAAGAAAAGAAAAGAAAAGAAAAGAAAAGAAAAAAGACAGATAGCAAAAACTAAGCCATGATTAAGATTTCATGAGTGGCCCTGGGAGCTTAACTTTGCATCAGCGAGAGGATGGTAGAGCTAGAGGTCTCCTCCCACACGAACCACCAAGCCAGCTTTGTACTTTATGGTCACTTCTGCAATTGAGCAGCAGGTAATGTGGGTGTGTAGTACTTTATGGGACAGCAAAGGCAGTGGGCAAGGGGAATGAAAAGGTCTTTTGAAAAAAATGTGGGTTTGCGGAGTGGAATGAAGAAGGCCTAAATGTAAAACAAATGTCAAAGATTCACGATGCATCGCCAGTTTCATGTGTGAGCACCTTATCTGTACCAAAGTGGGGGATCCGAGCGAGTGGAGCAAAGGCTCACCTGATGTTTGGGGGACCCTAGAGAGTGGGGGCAGGGGTCAAGGCTCACCTGATATTTGGGGGACCTCAGAGAGCAGGGGGTGGGGTCGAGGCTCACCTGATGTTCAGCAGCTTTAGCGCATTCAGCAGGACTCCTTTTTTGACATCATAATCTATTTTCTGATCAGTTCCAAAGCTTGGGGCTCTATTAATCTGAAATTTACAGAGAGAACAATGAGTTTTGTTGACTGTTGAGAGTGGATACGTAATTCAGCCCTGTTTCTTAACCTTACATGGGATTTCCAGTCATCAGTCTCAGAGCTTTACAAGGTAGATGCTCTAAGACAACTCTGCCACGCCTGTTTTTCTATTGCCTTAGGGCAAAGAACTCCAGGAAACCACCTGCAAGCTCCAACTACAGGCTTAGTCTTCAGTTTCAGCCATACCTGACCACTCTCTTCATACTGACCCACATCATCTGAGCCTTAGGAAAGTTAAACGTAAACTTACCTCGAAAGCTGGGAAGACTCAGAGAAGTTATCAACATGGAAACAGTTACACGTGTGTATGCTTAACCACCAGCTCCCTCCGTTCGCGGCCTAAGAGCTTTCTGATTAGTTCTGTTGCTTCCTACAATATAAGTTTGGTTTCTCTCTGCCTGGCTCAACAGCGACTCGCTAACTTCCATTTTGCAAGGCGTTGATTCCACCACCAGAAAACATTCCCAACAACAGGCACAAACTGGGCTCAATTTCCCATCCTGAAAATGTTTTCAATGCTTGAAACTTTCTTTAAATTTGCCGCTGCCAACCACTGCCTGGATTCTAAGTAGCTAGACATTCTCATCCTCAGAGGCACCATCCACTCTATTCCACGTGGTGGCGCTAGAAGGTTTTTAACATTGCATGAGACCCATGGCGTTAACGTTTGGCAGCAAAAAGCAGTCCAGGCTCTCAAAACCGTACATTTAAGAATCTGAACGTGCAAAATGTTCACCTTTCACCTTTCGCCTATAGCAACAATGTTTTTTAAATTAATGATTCTGAGCTGAGTAAAACAGAAACAACAAAGGAAAATAAAGAGTGAAGAAACGTGTCGTAAGATTCCAAGCCTTCCTAAGTCGAAGGGGTCTGTGGTACTTTCAAACCATCTCAGAATGGCAGAAACAAAGAGAACAACAGGACTCAGCCAGGTCTCATCTCTAGGACCTAGGCTGGACTAAAATTCTAGCTAGCAGACATAAGCATCTTGAGCAGAGGTCGTTTTTATATTCTTCACATTGTTCCGTATGGTATAATAATAACCAGAGGGGACAGGAGGCAAACCCTAGGACGTTCAGTTTTCAGAACTATCAGATGGCCATAAGGGGGGAGCTGATGTCCCCTGCAGCCTTAAGAACTGGGCACTGCGTACTGGGCCAACTGGAGTGCTTGGAGACAGGCTCCAGAGGCTGTGCCCACCCAGAGCTCATGCATGGGTTGGTGAGAAAATACTCATATGACCAGCCAACAGCTTAGAGGCAGCAAGCTGACACTTCAGTTCTCTCTATGCTGATGTGAGGAAGCAACATAAAATCCTATTGATTCATCCTTGGAAGTGCTCTAGTCCCAGAATTTTCATTCACTTCCTCCCACACACTCCAGCCAGTGAGTTGGAGACACCTGTGCCAAGCACACATTTGAAAGACAGTTTTTAAACACATAAGGACTGCAAGGAAATATATATATATATATATTACTTCTTAGAGAACGCCTTACCTCCAGAAGCCACGGCTTTAGCTTTCTATCCAACAAGATGTCGAACCCCAGGACTTCAAAGCAGACACTTTGGCTTCCTGGGGGCTGACCAGGTCTGCACATCCGATACGCATGCAGGACATGCGGCTCTGCTACAATCAGAGTCTTTACCACCAACTCCTGTCAAGATTTTGATGAAAGACATGAAAACGTCTCATTTGGATATAGCTTCATACAAAAAATGGCCCAGGGAGAAACTAGCATCCTAGGTGGACTCATGGTGTTCTTTGGAACCAGCTACTGAGTGGCTCTACCCTCACTCTCTCCAGCTCTGTCCCTTCATTCACCCATCTCTCTGGCCACACTCTCTTTGAATTTCTCCAGTAGGTGATACTTCTTTTTATATGTTAATATATTTTATTAATTTATTCATATTACATCTCAATTGTTATCCCTCATCCCTTGTATCCTCCCTCCCTCCCATTTCCCCCTTACTCCCCTCCCCTATGGCTGTGACTGAGGGGGACCTCCTCCCCCTGTATATGCTCATAGGGTATCAAGTCTCTTCTTGGTAGCCTGCTATCCATCCTCTGAGTGCCACCAGGCCTCCCCATCCAGGTGACGTGGTCAAATATGGGGCACCAGAGTTCATGTGAAAGTCATACCCCACTCTCCACTCAACTGTGGAAAATGTCCTGTCCATTGGCTAGATCTGGGTAGGGGTTCAAAGTTTACTGCACATATTGTCCTTGGCTGGTGCCATAGTTTGAGCAGGACTTCTGGGCCCAGATCTACCCATCATAATGTTCTTCTCGTAGGTTTCTAGGGCCCTCTGGATCCTTCTATTTCCCCATTCTCCCATGCACAATGGAATACTACTCAGCTGTTAAAAATAAGGAATTCCTGAAATTTGTGGGCAAATGGATTGAACTAGAAATGATCATAATGAGTGAGTTAACCCAGAAGCAGAAATAGTCAAATGGTATATACTCACTTATATCTGGACACTAGCCCAAGAGGCATGTCCCATGAAAGTCTTCACTCACCCACCAGGAAAGTGGGACAGAGGGGAGGACATACTATTGGGACTCTAGGTGAGAGGTGACACTTCTTGCCACCCGAGGCTCTGCTGTCCCATCTTCCTGGAGCATGCTCCCTTAGGTCCCCATGCCCAGTCACTAATATTCACGCAGAGCTTCCACAACATGCCTGAAAAGCAGCTATGCTTGAAAATGCATCCTAGCAACTAATTGATGTTTTCTTCTCTGTGTTTGAGCAAGACCCCGTGTACTTATTTTTTTGCACCATCCCACTGCCCGTAATAGTGACTGGCATTGGAGATGCCCCAAAACATCTGTAAACAAATAAGAAAGATAAAAAGAAGCATATGCTAGCTCTATACAGGAATAGAAAGGAGTTATGAGGAGGAAAAAAAATCTAGGAAGGGTGCAGCTTTCCACGAACAGGATTTGGGGACCTCCATGTAGACAGATACTGAGGAACTAGGAAGAGAGAGCTCACGGGTGCTAGTTTGTAGTCTGCAAAGGTTTCTGTGAAGAGGAAATACATCTGGCTATTATGGCTGGAGAGATGCCTCAGTGGTTAAGAGCAGCTCTTAGAGAGGAGTAGAGTTGGGTTCCCAGCACACGTACAGCAGCTCACAACCATCAAACTCTGGTTCCAGGGGATCCAATTCTCTTTTCTTTCCTCCATAGGCACCAGGCACATATGGTGTACATATATATATGTTCAGGCAAAATACTCATATACATAAAATAAAAATAAATATGTTTTGGAACTGTATATCAAAATTTTCCATGAGGAGACACACAGTGGACTATGGGAAAGCCAGAAACTTCTCTGGCTTCCACTTAAAGTGGCTTCCTAACTCTTGCTGTCTGAGTACAGACAACACAGAGAGACGGTAAAGACCTTGACTCCCTAGTCAGACTCCCGGGTTTGCACCTGGCTTTTCTGCTTCTTATCTAGGCTGTGCAAGCATGGTACTTCAGCTCCGTGTCTCATTTTCCTCAATCTAAATAACCAAAGGACAGGGTGAGACCCCAGACACAGATTTCAGCACAGTGCCTAGAACAGGGCAGACCTTCACTAAGCCTTCGCTACTTAACTACTGCTCTGTTGCTGGTCTGCTGTTTCTCAGGAATCAACCTCAGGTCAAATATCCTACCCCTGGGTGGAAGCATCATTACACGGAAAAGAAAAGGGCAGATGGGCATTAATCTCACTGTTATCACCCAGGAACACTGATCAGTTCAAATAACTGTATATATGCAGATGGTTTAATATTTGTAATGACATACTTGAAACATTTTAAAGATATTCTCATTAACTGGTTATTTGTAATCATTATGTTCATTCTAGCCAACAAAGTATCCAAGTTGTAGAGATCATGAAATATGTCAGAGATTATGAGACTTAAATTAGCATTTTTTGGCCCACATCTAAAACTTATACTTCAGGATCTAATGGAAGCTAATTTCCATACCCTCCACTAGTCTTGCGTGTGCACTTTCTTCTAACTCAGTTTGGTGGGAAAAGTATTGTCTAAAACCAGAGCACAAGGAGGAGGTGGTGAGCACCGTTCTCTGCCTGGCCCTTCACTCTTACACCGCCTCACTAAGCTGGCCCAGTAGGTTTTACATTTTCACAGAAACTGTCTCTAAGGACCAAACTCATATGGAAGTTAATGTATTGGTAAAGAAAAGAAGAAGGAGGAAGAGGAGGAAGAGGAGGAGGAGGACAGAAGGTATGTAACATTTTCTTGGTCTCACTGAGACAGTCATCTAAGAACCTGGGGTGTGTAGTGAATGAATGAGTGGATGGACGGATGAATGGACAGACGTATGGTCGGATGGGTGGATGGATGGATGGGTGGACATGTACCTGGGTTGGTTGATAAAATGAATTATAAATAAGCAAAACTCCTTTCTTTCATTCTCAAAACTATTCCACACTTATTTAAAATAAATTTCTTCCTAGTCTATCTATTTCATATACTAAGTCCCTTCTCCCTTCTAGTCTCTCTGAAAATGAAGAGATCCTTGACCCTCCGCTGTATTGTGGACAATCAGTTAACCTTCGTGTTTACCTCGTTGGGCCCTTTTCCCTGTGATTCACTTAAAGCTGTCCTTTCACCTCAGTGACTTACAGGAGCTTCCCAGGTGTCCTCTCTGCCTACCCTTAATATTTGCCTTAATCTGTTCTACACCTGCTTTGAAGTTTGTCTTCCAGGTGCATACATTTTACCATATTAACCATATTATTCTTCTCTATTAAAACTGAATGATGTTGTCAAGATGTCCCCGGGGTGAAGGTGTTTGCCACCAAACCTGATGGCCCTAGTTTGATCCTCAGAGGGAAAAATCAACTCTCTTGTGTCATCTGATCACACACACACACATACTCACACACACACAAATAAAAAACATTTTCAAAATGTTCTCCAGTCCTTGACAGATTGTGACTTGCCTTACTCTTCAGATGCAAAAGTTGGTCCACACATCAGTTCAGTAGGAATCTCTCACAAGTCTCCCCACAGATCTTCAGTAATACCTTATGCATCTCCCCTGATCTCCTGATCTCCTAATCTCCTAACTCCAGGCCCTCAGGTTTGCTTTTGTCCCATCTAGAATACTCTTCCCTAGAAATGAGGTTATTACTCACCAAGGCATGTAAAGAGCTCAACTTTCTTTATAAAAACCAAAACATAAAAACTCTCTTCTGCTCAACCTCAGGTACTAGGCTCTTAATAAAAGAACAACTTGGGTGGTATTTAAATTTAATGCTAATGAAAGGCATTTACAGTTACAGAACGGAATCATCTTACTGAAATATCACTCCAGAACTTAGCAACATCGTGTTGATTGGCTTGTAGAAATTCCGTAAACCACTTGATGGAACGCTTGCTGCCTTTGTCTTCAGTTTCATTGCGTTCAAACCGTTCATTATGTTTGTTCACGGAGTAGTTGGTCAGATGCATATATAACTGGGTCTGCCAGGAGGAAGGGCAAAGCGTTACCACTTGGGAGAGACACAACCCCGTGGATTCACAAGGAAGAGAGCCTCAAAGACTTGATAAAACTGAGAAGTTCTTAAGCTCAGAGGTGACCAGCTGCAGGGGAAAAGGCCTGTGCTAGAAGCCGTGGCCTGATAAAAGGAAACCGAAACCCCAGGGCTGAGAATGAGCTGCAGATTTGTGGCCAGTGGAAGCCCACTCAACTGTTGAGGAGTACCCGCCAAAACTAGACATGACTGCTGCAGACACTTCCTGCAGACCACAAGAGAGAGAAATTAAACTAGAGCGAGCTTCCTCCCTGTGCTATTGTTAATGTAGGGTTGGAAGGTGCTATGCATGCTGTGCAGTGAGAAATGACCAGGGCGCATGTGCCTGCGGTTGCAAGAGTGAGGAGACAGTAACAGGAATAACCAAGCACATCCACACTGGACTCAAGGTCCATTAGACAGTAGGGAATCCATGTCTGGTTCTGTAAGCCGGGCCAAACTGCACTCAAAATAAGGATGTTTATGCCCATAGGTTAGTTTGGCTGCCAGTTCTGATCAGGGGAGCTTCTTTATGCAGTAGGCCTGGTAACCACAGAGACTGACCACTGGCCAAAGATATGAGCGTGTGTGACAGCTGGGTGTTCAGCCATCTATAGAACGTCTATATTTCCCCCTCCAGAGCTTAGTGGACATCATGGACAAGGGCAAAGGGAAGAATGTAAAAGCTGGCCGAAGAGGTAGAATGTTGTAGACTGCTATTTTCTGGACACAGAAAGGCCACTGCACCCATGGATTCTCAAAACCTGTAACTACGTGAACAAGATACCGAAGAATAGAAGAGTTGGTGTGCATTCATGGAGGTCCCACCCCCATCACTAAGGGACCGGTAGGAAGTAAATGATTGCAGATGGGAGAGAGAGACATTTTCTTCAGTGGTGTAGACACTAGTAAAGTGTCTATGCTCTGCAAATAAGCCTTTCCCCATGGCTCTGTGAGGAACGCAGTGAACCAAGTAAAAAATAAAAAGGCATGCAAGTACAAAATGCCACTTTTCGCTTAATAGAACTATAAATATTAGTACTACCGAGTGACTTTACTAATTATTTATGATATCTACAAAGTACCAATGAATGACAACATAGGCAGAAAGTAAAATGTGGCCCTAGACTTCGCTGAGTCAATCACTCCAAGTCCTTCCTTGGCCCACTTGTTCCCAGTGCTGGGCCTATACGTTGTTTATTCAAATCTATTCAAGGAAGGAATTCTCTAGGAAACATTCTATGTCTCTGAAGAAAAATTTTAAAAACGGAAGCATAAGAAAACAGGGAACTCGAGACATAGGACCACAGACACATCTGTCCCCACACCCCACACTGACCGAGAGGGCACCTGGACTCACTGGTAGGCAGTGCACTGGTGTCAACAGGCAGCCACCATATATTTGATAATGCTGTACAGGGCTCTAAGTGAAAAGTTTGAGACAGATCTGGCTCCATTTGTGACATTTCTGTTTTAGCCTGTTTGTGTTATTTTGCTGTTTTAGATGGAGGGTGTTTGTTTATTTGTTTATTTGTAACAGGGTCTCACTGAATAACCTGGGACTCACTGTAGCCCACGCTGACCTGAGACTCATGAATATCCTGCCTCATTCTCAGAACGTACCCCACACCCAACTCTTTTGTTTGTTGGTAGTATTTTCTTTAAGCTATCTTAAAAATAATCCAACATTTAAGACTTCTTTTAACTCTCAGTAAACATCTAATGTTTCCTAATCGATTTAGCATACGCATTAATATAGTCTATCTTTGATTGCCACCCTCTTCCTAATCCTACTCCACAAGATTGCTTTAAATAAAAATGTTGCATCACAATGAACACACACACAAATACATACACACACAGAGGCACAGACACACACATACACACACATACACACACACACACGCACACACACACACACACCACACACACAGACACGACCGTTATTTTAGCTCTTGTTAGCCATTTCGTCTTTACTACAATAGCACAGGTCAGTATATTAAATAAAATCTTTGAAGAGAATAAGCAGAGACGATCATTCCTGCTACTTGTTTCTTAATTTGTATGCCTATCGCTACTGAGTATCTGACTTTTCTTTTTCCCTTTTCCTCGCTTTCTAAAATTTGTTCATTCACTTTACATCCTGTTTGTAGTCCCATCCCTCCTCTCTCCCCAGTCCCACCCTTCCTTTCTCTCCCCTTTTCCCCTTTCCCTCTTCCTCAGAGAAGGGGAGCCCCCCCACTTCCTACCCACCCCAGCTCACCAAGTTGCTTCAGGACTGAGCATGCCCTCTTCCCCTGTGGCCTGACAAGGCAGTCCCACCTGGGGAAGTGATTGAAAAGCAGACGGCAGAGTCCACAAGGAGACCAACAGAGCCAACTACCCAGGACTCAGAGGGCCTTGCTGAGACTGGAGCACCAACCGAGATCCATGCGCGGACTGGACTTAGGCCCCCAACACAGATGTAGCAGATGGGCAGCTCAGACTTCATGTGGGTCCTCCAATAATGGGAAACTCTGTCTTTTTATTCATTATGCAATATTTAAGGAGAAAGTACAGAACAACAGGCAGGAAGAATCCCAGAAAAGTCTGCAGGTGATAAACTGTGTAGCTATTCCCAACACTGCATGTTATCACATAGGCTCAACGAGGTGGATTGGAACATACGAAACTTTTCAAGTATGTATCAGTCATGGCAGAGTGTATGTTGACATGTGTCTGTAATGTCAGCATTTAGAAGATAGAGACAGGAGAATCAGTAGCTTAAATTCATCTCTCACTACATAGTAAGTCTAGGCCAGCCAAGGCTACAAGAGACCTTGTCTCAACAAAGCAAAGCAAAACAAAACAACAAAACAAAACCCTGAATGCTGTATTTCAACATTTCAAATTCTGTCACCATTACATTCACTGATGCTCATAAATTCATTAATAACTATGATTAAATTTATAATATCATCTCCTATGGAAATACAAGATCTATTAAAAATGTACATTCACTATCTTAAAATTTAGGAATTGGAGGAAAAAAAAGCAAAAACCAAAAACAATGAAACCATGCAGCCCATCTCAAAACCAACAAAGAAACTTTTTTGGCTTTACTTTATCTTTTAAAAATAATCTTTTTAATGTAATTGTACAAAAAGTTCACATAAAATTCTGAGGGTTTTCCCCCACACAACCCCTTGTGTGTTTAATAATGAAATCATAGAGATGAGGGATGGATTCTGGCATTTATAGGGCTTACCTTTTCTGCCTATGTAGGAACCAAAGCCAGGAACTTACATGTCCAAAAGGAACTATCAAAATGAGACCGAGAGGTTACCCCCTCTCCTCCCCAACTCGTTATGATCCTCTAACCCAGGGGACTTACCATGTACACACAGCTTCGTAGTTCAGAATAGAACCCACGAAGCCTTATCCTGTCCAACATCAGTAGAAGCCATCACTTTGCACAAATATGACCCACTCTTACCCATTCCAATTATACGAATTATAACTACAAGCTGACACACCCCCAGTTAAGCTCATAACTCAGATGGTTCTTCCATGAATAACCAAATCCTTAGGGAAGGTCAAGGCAAAATACATTAATTTTCCACAAAACTTTCATGAGCTCTTGAAGTTGCTTGCCATGGAAGTACAATGCCTCCTCCCAACTGTACAGGCCAAACACCCTGAGGTTTCTTTGACTTCCCTTGTTCCACAAACCCAGCCCATCACCGTATTATAACAATGCTCTCTATGCTACCTTAAGTAGACCTCGAATCCATGCCCTGATTTCACAGTTACCTCTCATCTCACATGCCCAGACTGAAATCTTCTCTGGTTTCCCAACCTTCAAGTCTCTCTTTTGCCCCCTGCGCACCCGGTTTCCCCCTCATTCTCCACCCTGGGGCCACATGGGCTTAAGACCCCAAATGTTATTCTTCCCTTCAGAGTATCATCCTGAGGTGAATCCCCATGTCATATCAACAAAGTCCTTTACAAAGTTTGGAAAGGTCTGGGTTGGAAAGGCCTGGTTTCTGGGACCCTCTGTGCTCATCTTGGAACAGACACATCCTCTTTCTAAACCTGTCTGCTTCCTACAGACTTTTCCTGTTCATTTCCCCCTGATCCTCTCTTTTGTGTGGTGCTCCACACAATCCTGAACCTGGCTCACTCATTCCTTGGACTTCATTTCTTATGTTAGACTCCACTTGGAAAGATGGCCCACTGTGCTCTGCCGTAGCTCCCCTCAGGCTCACAGACCCACACTGAAGCGGGCCATCGGGAATTCCAATTGCAATCTTTATTTCCTACCTCTCCAATAGATTGTTGTTCCTATGAAGTCGCACATGGCATTTATGTTTCTACAAAAGCAGGGCAGGTCTAGGGAATGTAGTACACTTCAAACATGACTTGGGCAACGTTAGAAACAAACTTTATGACCATAAATAAACCATTTCTTTGTTATAATGTTATACCTTATAGTTTTATATTTCCCTCATTTTTTTTTTCCTTCCTAGGCATGTAAAAAAAATTTAGTATCCTAATGGTAGCAACTTTGAGAGTTAGCCACTATTCAACTTTGAAATGGTCAGTCTTGCTGGAAGTGTATGCAAATGTTGAAAGAGAATATTACTGGGCCTTTGAAATGCTAAAAAAACACTAGCTATAGTAAGTACATTCAAGATATAAGTCAGTATCATTCAATATGAATGATAAATTACAATGACCTATATAAGCAATAAATTACAGTTTATTATCTTCATGGTAAATTATAGTTGCATCTTCCATGAATATTCATTGCTGTACAAGAAAATCTTGATGGAAAATGCTTATTAGATGGTTCATTTAATGGGCCTCTCAATGCATTTTTTTACTTAACTTCATCTGTGGTCAAGGCAGATTTAGAACCCTGCCCCCCTTTACCACAACAAAATAACCCTAATGCTGACAGCTGTGGTTCTTATCTACGCACTTTCTTCCATGTCTGTACTACACCTCCCACACGGATGTCAGCTCCCCCGGGGGATGCTGAGCTCCATGATCCCTGTATCTTTTGTTTCCTACACCACACTGACTAGTCATTTTGAAAGAGTAGTCACTGCACGCATACGAACACTCAGACACCCAAACCAGAGTACCAGAGTAATTATCTTTTCCTGATGAACTAGCCATACGCTCTGTCTAGTTCTCACAAGGCTGTCCGTAAGTGGGAAGCAGTCTTATTTATGCACACAATTCTCTCAGCTCCTCGGAGAAGGAACTTCGATTCATACGGTCCTTACACATAATAGATGATTTCAAGGCAGACATTGAACAAATGAGTGATAACTAAGTTCTCTGTTGTCACTTACCAAGTTGGACTCATTTGGTGGGATGTACTTCTCTGTCCCCATTCGCACAAGCCCATCATGGTAGAGAAATATCTTTAACGGATCACAAGATGTAACCAAAATATAAATCCGTAAATCAAACTTGTAGCCTTCCATTAGGAAAGGCTTTTCAATGTATTCTTGAACTATCAAATGATCCTGAGATGGAATTTTATCCCCATTTCTTATCAATGAAATCCTAAGTTTGAAGAAAACAGATAAAGATCATTTGACATGGAGGTTGAGATGCCAGGGTAAAAATGTCATCTATGTATTCAGGAAGAGAACAGTGCTACAGAAAATTCCAAAGCCCTGTGCCTGCACAAGCGCAATGAGTGGGGTGGTGGCAGAAGCAGGTCTGTGGGGGCACATCCAGAGAATATTTTACAACAGAGGGAGGAAGAGCAGAGGGGAAAGGGAGGGAGGGGAAACCAGCAGGTAAATTCTATGTGACAGAGCATTTTGGCATTTTAACTAATTCGGCTTCATCAATCAATCCCAGTTCACCAGTGATTCTAGCAGCAACCTTGTTCTCAGCCCAAAGGCTGGTTCTAGAGTGAGTCAAGTGGATCCAATTCCCATATGTTTACTTTGGCCTGCCTCAGGCTCTCTAGAGGGACTTAGCTTGCTTTGATTTGCCTAACACAAAATATCTAAAATAGAAAAAATGAATAAATAATTTAAGGGGTGTGCATGGAAATAACTATTCACTCAGAAGAGTGAAGTCATGAAGAAAAAATTAAGCTACATAAACCATAGCAAGCATTATATAGATAGACAAAATAAAGAGCAAAATGAAGGAAGGAACCTCTCTCTAAATCTGTGGACTAAATCAAGCATCGATAGATTGGCTTGAAAAGTCAGGCTTGAGAAATGTGGTTTAAAAAAATTGGTCTAACTACAATGTCATCTGAAAAAAAAGAGCTCCTTTAGATTTAAAGATGCAAATGGTTGAAAGTAAAAATGATGGAAAAATGAGAGCAAGCAGTAATCTGAAGTCATTACACTTGGCAAAACAAAAATTATCATGACAGACAAAAGACAAGATGTGACACTATATGATAAGCAAACATCTTGGAAATATAAACATTTAAAATATGTCTTTGACGAACTACAAAATTTAACAAGCAAAAAGTGGTCAAAATGAAGGGGGAAATGACCCAGCTATGGTAGCTGCAGTCTTCGGTTGGCCACCTTCAGTAACAGGGCACTAGACAGTAGCCAGGAGGTGAATGCAGCCAACGGGAAACACAAGCCTCCACTAGCCAGTCCCTATTGTACTACATCAAATAATTCCACAACCTTTCCATTATGTTTTCCCATTGTTTTTGCATTGCTATCAAATATGTTACTAGTGCTAATAGACATACTTGTCAGTTCAGCACAAAAACTGAGAAACATCTACCAATCACCATCACTCCCCCAGTTTCCTTTTCACTATTAGGTAACAGGAAGCTAACATGCTGCTAATCAGCTGACACAGAATCCCCACTAACACCCTTCTTAACCTGTACATAACCAAGCATGCTTGAGCATAATGTATGAATGCACCAGTGTGCATCGTTTTAAATGGTTTCTATTTTTAAAACACCATTTCCAAGGATCTTTTGCACTATAGCATTTAAAAAAAAATTTAAAGTGCATTTTGCTAAAAACAGCCCCAGCCAACATTCTCTTAAAAAGTGCACTACAGAAAACTAAACACAAGCAAGGCTAATAGAAAATGCTATGTTGTGCACTCTATTCCTGGATAAAGTATCTACTTCTTTGGTGCACTAGCTTAAAATGTATCCTGTGCAGCCTCAATGCAGTTACCATGGCTACAAACAGAAAACACTTATTTATAAAGCAGCAATATATACATTTCTCCTCAAGCATTCTCATTATGACAAGATAACTCTTTCTATTTTGTTCTCCAAGCTAAGTTAGCTCTTCTATAGCCATTTGTCTTATTTTCCAGTATTATTGAAATTATTATAAGCATGTATTGTGTTTATGAAGAAATAAGAAAATAAAACGTCCCTGTATGCTATTATTTCTCTAAAGTTTCACAGGCATTGATTTATTTCTAACTGGATTACTTAAGCCTGTTAGATGATTTAGTCATAAAAATATGGAATTCAGAAGCTTATTTTTTTTCAGTGTGTTATTTATCCATGCGTAATGTGTGCACATCTCTCTCGTTTTTCAATGGTTTTATTTTCCAGGGGGAAAAAAAGCAACCTACCCATGACCCATTGCACCGTTAGCTGGTTTTATTATAAAAGTTTTCTGCTTCCGTTTTTTCTTCAATTCTTTCACATAGTTTTGGAATTGAGTATATTCAGAAGGGAAAATCCATGTTCGAGGAACAAAAGTATAATCCAGAGGCCGAGACCTCATCATTCTGTAAATCAGAGGCAAGAGGAAACACAGATTCCATTCAAACTTAATAAACCTTGTTTTTGTAAGATTTGTACTATGCAGACTTAAGTTCCTTGATTCTTTCATTTATTCCTTTATTTATTGTTCTAATCTGAAAATGTCTGTGTACCGGGCAATCGCCCAAATGAGATGTCGACAACATAAAAAGACAAGAATTTTCGACCTGCTACATACTGACTCATATCCTAATACAATGAAAACGTATTTAATTTTACACTATGCTGGGCACTGGTGAAGCAAGGTGAACTGGCATGGCCTCTGCGTCCAGCGAATTTACAGACAGGCTCTGCTTACAAGACAATGTGGAAAGAGACTGAAGACTTAAAGCACAGATGGATCAGGAAGCACTCCACTTACAGTGCCCTGATTCTTGGTGTTTCAGTCCCCAAGTCACTATAGACAGTGGTTGCCTTCTTCTGTCTATGCCACTTCTTTAGAGTTTAGCCACTTTTCTGAGACAACCACATGAAGTCTCTGAGTCCACAGAGGTTTTATTTGGACGAACCATCAATTTATGTGACTGGGAAGCCAGAGACATCCTCTGATAGCGTTGCCTTTGCTAGAAATATGCTGCCTATTGCGGTCCATAATTTGATGACAATGCTGAGTATAAGATGTTTGTTTGGGAGGAAATGATTGGAGACTGATGCTAAGGCATTACGCATGTGAGGGAAGTGCTGCCACCACGGAGCAGAACCCACCGCTTTCTTTGTACTTTTTATTTTTAAATGGGACTCATTAGGCCTTGAACTCGAAATTCTCCTATCTCATCTTCCTAAGCAGCTAGGATTACAAGTTTGTGCTACTAGGCCTAGAAAAAAAATGGTTTCTTTTTTTATTGATTGAAAATATTAAGTGCTTTATACGAATCAACCAATTCCCAATAAAATGGAAAATAATGGTTTTTAAATATTATTAAAGGTAATGTTTTCTTCTTAAACTTTAAAAAACTAAATATATCCGTGTGTTTCGTCTGTGCACCATGAGTGTGCCTGGTGCCTAATAGCCTGCATCCCATCCCCTGGAACTGGAGTGACAAACAGCTGTGAGCTGTCACAGAGGTGCTGGGACTCAAACCTGGGTCCCTCTGGAAGAGCAGCCAATAATCCTAACAGCATTTTTCTGGCCCTTAAGAAAATATTTTCAAAAGAGACAAATTTTTTCTTCTAAATGTGTAGTGATCTCTTATAGATGAATATAGTCTGCAAATAAGGTTACTCAAAATTTAATCACAGCAGACAGAATGCACAAAGCAAAGCTAACATCTGAGAGAAGAATGCACAAAACATCAATAATTGGTGAAATAGCTAGATAGTCTCATATCAAGAACTTTCCCAAAGATATTCCTAGTGTTTGTGTTATGTTGTGTGTGTTGTGTGTGCTGTGTGTGTTGTGTGCATCTGTGTGTGTGTGTATGGTGGGTGCGTGATATGTGTGTGTGGTGTGTGTATGTGATATGTGTGCAGTGTGTGTGTGGTATGTATGTATATGTGTGCTATGTGTGGTGTGTATATGTGTGACT
>OU015753.1:97668075-97679606 GCA_907169655.1 Acomys percivali | reverse complement strand
ACTGTGTGTGTGGTGTGTGTGGTGTGTATGTGTGATATGTGTGCAGTATGTGTGCTATGTATGTTGTATGTGTGTATATGTGTAGTGTGTATGGTGTGTGTGTAGTGTGTATGTGTGTGTGTGTTTAAGTGATATTGAGCTGGGGTGATAAGTCAGCAGATAAGAGTGATCACTGAGCAAGCATGTGAACATGACTTCAAATGCCCAGAACCTAAGTAAATATTGAAGTGCACCAATGTACGTACGCACTTAGAGCCTAGAATGATGGGGAAGTGGAGGCAGGAGGATCCCTGGGACTATCCACTAACATAGCTCCAGGCTCAGTGAGAGACCTTATCTGTAGGAAATAAGGCAGACGGTGATAGAGCAGGACACACAGCTTCCTGCTCTGGCCTCCAGGAGCATGCACCGACACACAGGAATATGTACACATTGTAGTGCACCTGTGCCCTCCTCTCCCTCCCTCCCCTCTATCCCCCGCCCTTTCTCCAGCTCTCTTTCATATGCATGTACACAAATATGACATTACCACTATGAGACAGGAAATAATGTAATTTCCAACTGCATTTGCTCAATGTTTCTTATCTCAATTCAAAAGAGGAATAATAGTGACTGCTTTGATGTTTTGATTTTTTTTTTTAAATAAAATTAGTGCTGGTGTTGTAGTTTTCATTTCAACACCTTCACATGTGTTTATTATATTTAACAATTACATGAAATTAGGCTGAGTTAAGACTTTTATTAGAACAATAATCTTTAAAACTAACCATGTGGTACCTCTCATTTACAGATGTGAATACATATCTGATGTATCTCACAAATACTTAAAACTATTAGCTTTTTTAGTTTTTGCAGTATAAGATAGTATAAAATTATTGTATAAATAGATGTACAATTATAAATATCCACATGAATAATATCAATGTTTAATCTCTAGTTATAGAAAATGATATATGGAATTTTAATAGCCATTAAACATACATACAGCATATAACGCAACAAATTACTTCTCATAAGGTTTAACAAAAGCTGAACAAATATCTTTTTTTCGATAGAGTCATCAAGTTGTAATAATAAAGGGATCCTGAGCTTCTGAGCACTAGTGGGTGCCCAGCTCCACTGTGAGCTGTTTGTTTGACTTTGTGCAAGACAGCCAGTCATCTCTCTGGGCCTCAGTTACCTCCTGTGCACAGTTAAAGACCAGAACCAGGGAAGCATCAAGACCACTCTAGCTCTGAGTGTCTCTCCCATCTGACTAGCACTCAACTGAATACAACCACACACAAAAGAATACCACCACAGGCACAGTATAAGGTTGGCTCAGGTCTCCTCTATTACAAGAAAATGAAGATTACTTCGTCATATTTCTTGCTAAGAAATCCTTCCTACAGATCTCCCCCATTCCTGGAAAATGGTTGATTCTCTGAAAAATAAAAAAAGGCAAGCATTAACATATATAGAATCAATGACTATACTCTCTTATACTGTAACACAGTTAAATACATCCTTTGAGATTTATGTTCTAATAAATTGTAAATTATGAATATACAGGATTTAAAATTAAACAGTTAACATTGTGAAATTAAAGAATATAATAGTCAGAGAATAAAAATGTAAAATTTGAAGAAATCTGGGAGTGACCTTACAAAGATAGTACATTTCTAGTGTTCTGTGTTGGATACATGACAATTCAATCTCCAAACTGCTTTTGGAATACTATACACAAATGCAGACAGTGATAACATGGGACTTAAGATATTTACTCCATCTGGTCGACCATTCATCCTCTGATTCTAAGTTATAAGGAGGAGGGGGGGATGGTGAGGAGGGGCAGGAGAAGGGAGGAGGAGGGAAAGAGAGAGCGGGGAGGCAAGCAAGAAGAGAGGGAGGAAAGGGTAGCAAACGACAATTGCTTCAGATTCCCTGAAGGCTTTGCTACCTGCCTTCCATTACTTCTAAACATGTTTGCATTGCACTATAGACGTAAAGGTAGCAGTGCATTGAGCTGATGCTACAAGTCTCTGTACGTCAAGACACAGTCCATTCCTGTCACTCATCTTAGAGTGTGTGTCACTCAAAGCATCATCCAAGACAGAATTCTTTCCTATAGATATTTCTTTAAAGAAAAAGGCTAAAGGTTTGGAAATGATGCAGGCTTCATGCAAAGAGTCATCACAACTGGCTAGCCACGAGACAGGCTCTCCAGGTAACTCAGGAGAGAAATAGAGAAAATCGGAGGTGGAACTGGTGGGCCGCCCCTCCCCATGATAACTGCTGGTGACTGGGTCCCACCTGGTAGTTCTGCAGCTCAGTTATCTTCTCCTGCTGAACGGCAGCGTCACACCAGATAAGGTTGCTCGTCTCATCTTCATCTGGAGTTTTCATAAATCCCATCTCATCTATTACTAAACGAACTAAAAGGAAATGATTAAATTAAGCCAGAGCTAAAACACTGTGAAGACATTCATAGTGGAAATGTGTGTACCTACATCCACAGTATTCTAGCTATAGAGTGTCCACTCTTTACAGGTTAAGCTTATTATTAGTGGCGGCATTTTACCTAGCAGCAAATTACTCACAACAGCTGAGAACTAAATTAGGTTGCACAAAAAGCCTTAGTTATAGTCCTGTCCGATTTACCAAAAACACAGCACTTGCATACGGCTTAGAAAGTGACTTTGGCACAGTGAAAACACAGACACTGAGGTAACTACACAGGGGCATTCACTCCTGCCCCATGGCTCTTCCATGACCCGGAACTAAATATAAAATTGGAAAGGTAAAAATATCCTTGACCATAGATCTCCTGTGCACCTTCTGCCTTTGCAGTTCAAGTTACTTTTAGCACATAACCAAGTTGGCTCTGTTTACTCAGAGGATGGAGCAGTGAAACCGAGTTCACAGGGGCGACTCCTCAGGGACAGGCGCTCTACTACTCCCAATCCTGTGATCCCACTGGAAAAAAATCCCTTCAGGGTGTCCTTTTAACCACAAACCACAGCCATCCTCTTTAATCTAGATGTTACAGTTAACATACTGGCATTTTTTCTTTCACTAAAATTTGAGTTTAAAACCAAGATGAGCATATAGTCGGGGTAACCTTTGTGTTCCAGTGAATTCTGAGTCCTAAAAGAAGACCTATCTACGTGGCAAGGCCTCCACACTCTGTTTTCGACTGTTTTCTTTATACCGTGCTCCACTAAAATAGGAGAATTGGTGTGAATTGTCTGGCTGACTTATCTCCAGTGTGAACCTGATATCCAGGCATGGGTGGTCCCAAACCCTAGGGTCCCTTGGCAATTTGCTGGGGGAAGAACTGACTTTCTATGCAGCGATGCTTGGAATATGGGGACACATGAAGAGGCCCCAAGGTCAGGGAGCTGCTTTGTAAGAGCAGCAGGATGAAGCTTGGTGTTTCCCTGAGATCTTGCGCCATGGAGTGCACACACAGGAACTGAGGAAAGGACCATTCTCCACTGTCACGAGAAACAGAGACACACCTTCTGAGCTTTGGCCATAACTGGTGAGACCCTGATAATAAGACCATGCTGGGGGCAGCTCAGCTGGCTACTTAAGTCCGGGATCTTCGTGTGTGTGCACACACCAGTGAGGCTGGACACTTTCAGATGACATAAGAATAGTTGAAAAGATATACTCTGTGTCCACAAATCTTTATAAAATCGGGCAGATATTAACCTTCTTTATGATGTACTTCAAAGCCTCAGATAGCCAATAATTTTGAACATTACAGAAAAATCCGACGTTGGATATCAGAGCTACACGTTTTCTCAGCTAAGCTAATTGGATGCAAGTTTTTTGTTTGAAATGAAAATTTAGACATCAATTAGCACCTTTTAAAGGCAGATCATCCCCCAGTGCACAGGAAAAGAATTCTTCTAACCTGTCAGAAATTTTGTAGAAGCAATTTTATAATTCCATTACATAAAGATAGCTGTCTCTCCAGAACTCTACACTGTTTCAAACGCCACCGCAGCTTCCCCAACAATTACAAAAAGTGTGGGATTCTGAAGAAACTCACCAATTTCAAACTTTGTCCCAGAAACATTCGCAGTGATCACTCCCTTCTTTTTCTTTTTTCTGACTTTCCTTTTCATTGTGCATTGATACGGCAACTCTGTACTCAGATCCAAGGGGGAGGACCCCGGAAGAACTTTTAAAAGAAAGATAAATAGTTGTCACTAAAATAAAAACATTGTGACCTGAAACATACATGTTGCCCCTCCCCAGCAAGGTAAAGCTATGAACAGTGACTCTTTCAAGGCTCAAATATATATTCTAAACACAGTGATAGCCTGAAGTATGGGTCAGCCAATCCACTTACCCTCTTCTTGAGGCAGAGATGGCATGGTCACCTATGCCAAGCAAGCAAGACGTGTGTGTACAGTACCAAGTTCTCAGTAAGTCTGGGAGTCCTGTGATCATCTAAGTAGGATATGTCCCCAAATCACAGGAAGATCCTATCATATTATCTGGGCCAAAGTCTCAGATTTCACAACACAAGTTTGAGGTTGGGAGGCTACCTGGAGAGGTTTTAAAAAAAAAGTTATTTAAAACACAACTTCATGGTATTTCTCATGCCACTACCATTCTTGTGAGACAGCACATAATAACAAAAGTCAATATATTCCATCAAAATAGTTGTGTGGATCTACGTACAAAATGACAAATTGTGGCCTCCTAGCCTAAAAAGTGCATAGTCTAAATAGAGAGACTTGTTTTGTTTTAAATCATAGATCATTTACATATACAAATGACGCACAGTAATAAAAACAATATATAAAATCCACTGCTATCCACTGAACATTGAGAATCTGGAGATTTATAATATACTGCTTTTTTATCAAGCCTGAATGGGAGAAGACTTTCATCCTCATGTTAAAGAAAAGATAACTAAGTTCAAAAAGGGCAAATAAATTTGTCTCTTTACAAAGAAAGTGGTAAAGTGGAGACTGAAATGAAGTGTATCAAAGCCAGAGTCCCTGACCCAGAAGCCCATACACTCTTTAATCCAGTGCTTCACCTGTTACTGCGATGATGCTTTTAACATGAAGCCATGATAGTAGGGGCTTGTAGAGAGGAATGAATGGCTTCATGAAGCAGACTGAGCCATGTCTTAAGATACAGGAACAAATTTGAATGGCCCAAAATAGAACGGGTCATTACAAAAAAAAAAAATCTTACTTAAGCACTTAGAGGTACACACTCTTTAAGAGTTTATTCTCTTAAGGAATAAACTATCCTGATTCAGCCACATCCCAACAGCACCCTCGGTATGATCTGTGGGCATCTGCAGTGTTGGCTGTGCAGTATCTACAGTGTCCATGTGGTGCACTGTCTACGATCCAGTGTCAGCTGTGCAGTGTCAGCACTGCAGGATCAGTGGTGCAGTGTCAACAGTGCAGTGTCAGTGGTGCAGTGTCTGCAACCCAGGGTCTGCAGTGCAGTGTCAGCAGTGCAGTGTCTGTGGTGCAGTGTCAGCAGTGCGGAGTCAGTGGTGCACTGTCTGTGGTGCAGTGTCTGCAATCCAGGGTCTGCAGTGCAGTGTCAGCAGTATAGCATCAGCATTGCAGGGTCAGGAGTGCAGTGTCCTCAGTGCAGTATCCATAGTGCAGGGTCTACAGTGCAAGTGTATTCACCAGGTCTTGACTACAGTGACAAGTTCACACTCTCAGCTCTCAGAGTTATTTCATCTTTGGGCTCTCATAAAATGTCTCTAATCATAATAGAAAAGACATTAGAACTATTATGCTAAACTAAGAGATGACACAAGAACTTTCACCATACTATCAGGTTTATCAGAAATCCCATGACATTAAAGTAGACTCATTCAGCCATCACCCCCGATACTGATTATTAACGATAAGACATCATTATAGGACACTCACAGCTTTGTTTATTCTCAGGTATCATTTTAATACAAATAAGTCTCCAGTATGAATATATATATATATATATATATATATAATAGTAACGTATTTTTTGTTAGAGAGCTACAATGGATAGGCGATGTGATACACATTTAAAGCAAGTAATGTTGTTAGCAAGCTTTGAACATCAGTTCATTTTCCCACAACATCTGGGTATAAAAGCTATGGCTCCAAGTTAAAAACCAAGAGCTTTGATTTGGTTCTGCTTAGGTGGATATCTCATCTATCCAGCTCTACTATTTTTAGACATCACACTAACAGCACATGGACTTATAAGGAGCTTGCAAGGCTAATTTGGTACTCAGTAAGACAGGCTGTCTTCTGGAAATTCACAAACTTCAAACCGAACAGGGAACTCACAGTAAACATCTCTGAACTGATCTCCCAGCATCCAGTTCCACGCTGGAAGTGGACCAGGTCACTGTGCAAGGGAAGGAAGGAGTGGCCACAGGTTCAGTTCAGTTCTGTTCAGAAGCTCTCGGATACTTCAGGGAGTAGATTGAATTTGGGGTTTCGTGACCGACACCTGTCACTGGAGTAAACAAAGGCCCCATTTACAGTGACACCTCACCACCCCATTAGAAGGAGGTGAAAAGTCAGGAAGAGTTTGAATACAGTGCTTTTTGGACTCCTAAAACAGCCTTGTTAATCTCTTTGTAACAAAAAAAACAAAAACAAAAACAAAAAAAACCACAACAACTTAGTTTATAGTGCAGAATAAACATGTTTCTCCCGGTCACACAGGAATTTGAAGTGTCTAAAATGATCCTAGGCACACATAGGCTCTGCTCCATCCCGTTTGTGAGTTAGTGGGTGTACCCAGTAAACACTGAGGTGGTCTTAGCTGTATCCTCCCCATTCTAATTAATTCACTGTATTTCAGGCAAGGAACTTGAGAAAACACACAACACCATGCAGCTAAGCTACTGAGGTCTGCTCACCTTAAGCTGGAGGTATGTTTTATTTGCCTAGATAATACTTTAAGCCAGTGGTTTCTCACCAAAAGCCCAAAACAGCCCAAAGCACCTAAGCCTGAGAGCTCCTCCTAGCTCTTCTTGTCGATCCCTGACCAATCACTCAAAATCTAGGCAAATGATCACATCAGCCTTTGATAACATGCGAGTCATTTCTCCCTCTGCTGACCTACCTTGGACAACCTTATTTGTATCCCATCAAAACCACCCATGAGGGTGAGTTTCCCCAAAGAAAGGGTTTCTTTAGTCTTCCTTGCCGAGTCTTTCTCAGAACTAGAACCTGGAAGTGTTCAGGAGACACCCGTTACTAAGTGGATGGGCTGGAGGCGGTGGATACATCACAAAGGTTTCTCTTGTGCACAGAGCTCTGTGCCGTGTGGGGGTCCCCTTTTGCCTTTCTCTCTTACGCCATGTGAGAACACAACAACAACATGCCACCTCGAAAGCATAGAGCGCATCACATCCCTCAGTCCACAACTGTGTATGCTGTTATGTCAACACTGTGAGAAACAGGTTTTTACTACCCTCACATGATCCAATGTTTGGTATTTTGTCATAGAAACATATATTGACTAATACAACTCGTTTAAAAAAACTGACTTTGCAATCGTTTTAAGAGTAAAGAGGGCCATGGAATTGTGAGAAGCAAATTCCTATCATTTACATCATACAATTCTCATATTTAAATTAAAATATATAACAGCATTACTGGGTTAAGCCCACAGAACACTGTATTCAGTGCATACAGATCCTTTTGGTCTACTGTGGCTGGGAGAAAGGTAGGCGTCAATTTTACCTATTTTTACCTAATTTTTTATTATGTTTTTTTTAAACGTATACATTTATATTATTACACATGAATAAAATAAACTACATGCAGCAGGAAGAACCATGAGACAGTCAGGAATTAAATAAATGTTGCATTCATAATGATTTGGCTATTTGTATTTGGCAAACTTGAAGTAAACACCTTTCCTATCTTGTTAGGTCTAAATTTCTGAATGAAGATCAATATCTATCACATCTCATCTCTTTTAACTTAAAACATCTATCTTGATTTTAAAACATCTTAACCCCTAACCTACTAAGCTTAATTGAAGGACTAAACTATATGATTTTCAACCTCATCAGAGATTAGAGAAGGAATAAAACTTAAATACATGAGTGAACCAGAAGTGCAAATTAGCAGCTTCCAAAATGAAAAAATGACTAAGACAGTCACCCAACATGCTCTATAACATTGGAGCATCATCTTCAGCCTTCTGGCCCAGTATGTCTGACAGACATATATGTGAGGCAGGAACTATTGAGGACTTGTTTACCCTGCTTGGCAGAATTCAACCATCTATTCTGCCTGCATCTAAATTTGCCTGTTTTTAGGCAGAATTCTGTCTGTGTCAGAAATGAGGACATTTTTGCCCAGTGCCTGGTTTGCCACATTTGAAGCCAACTCCATAAGGAGGTTCTTTGATGCTCATCATCTTCTTTGAGGTCTGTTGGGTGTTGTCAGGAGTTAACTTGTCTTGTTGTCAAAGAACTTTAGAATAATAAAAAAAAATCTTTAAATGCCATATTCTGTAAGTTTTGAAGACCTTATTTAACTATTTTACCTTATATATCTATAGAACCTTATCTATCTATTAGACCTAGAATATATATTCTTGTAATAAAATTAGACTAATTTTTGACATGACCATGAGTCCATCAGTTTACAAAATCCAATATCATTGAATTAAATAACCTTATTTGTGAGTAACAATTTGGGCTTTGAGATGAGGAGTAGATTCAATAATCTACCTTTTGTTCTATCCTCCCTCTATATTTCTATATCCCCCTTTCTTTCTCTTCAGCTCCTATCTCCTTACCTACAAAAGAAAGATAAAGGAAAAGAGAGATGTCCCTGAGTCAAACCTAGTTTCCTCTCTGTAAAATTCCAACAATAACTTATAACCAACTCCGAATGAAAATAAGCATCTGTAGACCAAGAGAGTAAACAGATGCTAGCCACTTTAATTCAAGTTAACCACATGACAATACAGAAACTGATGAGCCAACCAAGGTCCATATGGGATGTGGACCTAGACCTCCTGCTCAGATGTAGTCGATAGGCAGCACAGTCTCCTTGTGGGTCCCATAATATGGAGAGTAGGGACTACTTCTGACATAGATTTGGGCCTCCTAATGTTGTTCACTTCCACCCTGGTGAGGTGGCCTTGCCAGGGCACAAAGAAAGAGGTTACAGGTAGTACAGAGGACACTGGATAAATTGAGGTTAAATGTAAGGGGAGGAGAGCTCCTCTTTCTAATGATTAGGGGAGGGAGGGAAAGGGGATGAGGAAGGGGATGGGATGGGGAAAGGATGAGTGAGTGGGCTTCAATCAGGGTGTGAAGAATTCAAACTGCAGAACAAGCAGGTAACTAATATCGCTACCTGGGAGTGGCTCTGAGACTGGCTGAGATATGAAGGTCTATGCATAGACAAGGCTTCACGTTAGTCACAGATTCTCTGTGACTTATAATTAGAGGCCATTCTTAGTATGGCATGAAGGAAGATTTGCAGATGTCTTACTTCTGCTCATACAATGAGCAGAGAACAAGCCTTAATTGCTCTGTACATCCTGCACATCTCATACAACCACAATGTTAGAACTGTATAATGCTTATGAGAAATTGTGTTTTCAGAACAAAAGTACTGGACGCCAATGCTGGATCAGACCTGACAGGATTCATTCCTCTCAGCATGCTGGTCACTGGCATCCTGCACCCTCCATGTTCCAGGCCCAGGCACCTTAGCTGCTGTCACCCATCAGAACAGGACAGCTTCCAGGACAGCTTTGTAGAAAGCTTCTGATCCCAATTGGTCCAGCACTTCAGATTGTCCCACACAGGACTCCTATTAAGCCTGGAATTTTGCAACATTTGGAAAATGGACCACAAATGCTATCCCTGGTTTACTTAATCATTTCCCCCATATTGGGGGGCCCCTTCAAAGGTATTATTCACCCTAAATCAGCTTGAAGGAACCTTAAGAGAACGATGTCCCATTTCCTCTAAGGGGTTTGGATAGGTTTCTAATTTTACCTATTTTTATATTTTTTTGGTTGTGAGCCTAGTCATCTCTCCATACCTAATTTTACCTATTTTTAAAAAGTGAACTATGCACTTAAATTATTTAACGCTGACTGTGGCTGTTGCCTTGCCTTCTCCACCATGCTAGACTCTACCTCTCTGGAATCATAAGGCAAAATAAACCCTTTCTGCCTTATACTCCATAACAACAATGGAAAAGTACCTGACACAAGTGGGAAAGTGACTTTTGGAATATCTGCAGCCTCAACACAACCTGCCCACCTTTCAGGAACAGATGTTCTCAGGCCAGTCACAGACCTAGAGAATCTCCAGTTTGGTGACAAGACCGCTAAAGTGGGCAGTCTTCTCCCATGTCTCTGATGCAGAATGAAGCCAGACTATACGGCCAACGATGGGTTGGCCATACCCTGGGAAGTAGCGGGTCATGCCACACTGGAGTCCATTTCCTTTAAATGGATCTTCTGAAACTCAGCCATATGGCTAACTTGGAAATCCCCTGGCTAGGCAATGAGTGGAGGAGACATCATTGGCCAAAAAAGAAAGTGCTTTAGTTCAGCAGCTAGGGAGAAATAATCCTATAAAGCTCTTCACTTGCTAAAGCTGAGTGAGCTGAAGTCAGCTAACCTAGGAAGGTTTCACACCTCTCGATCCCAAGCTAGCTACCACGCTGACCAATGCGTTCATTTTCTGGATAACAAATGCATCAAAATCATTAAATATGAAGACCCACAGTGACCGTCAAGTTTAATAACACACATTATACTATGTTGGGCCAGAGGTAAGGAACCTTGATCTGAAAGGTCACAGAGACTCAAATTGTTGAAGGACCGGGGGATAATTGTAGAGGAAGAAGAAGCAGATCAGCATCAGAGTGAGAGGATAAAAACACTGTGGTACACTCATGATGTGAAGTGCTATATACCAATGAAAAGAAATGAACTGGGTGGCGAATCACATAAAAAGGTCAAATTTTAGAAAACAGTACCCCCAAAATGACACAAATCGTACACACACATACGTTGCTTAGAAACCAATGCGTATGAGAAAAGGGTATTCAGAACAGCATGGGAAAAATAAACATCAAGTCGGATACCTCCTAAGAGGAAGGAGGACATGGCAGCCAGCACTCTTCTTTCGAGTGAGCACCTGTGCTCCCCCGCACACCGAAGACGTGACAATCAACATCACCATGCGTTAACACACATTTATCATGGGCCAGCCCTTTGAAGCAACCAGTAGGAATGCAAATGCCCTAATCCATTCACAAGTCCTATGGTGTTTTCCCTGGAAGCACCATGCTGGAAATCACCCTTGACTCTCACTTCAATGGCAATGCAGAGCCACTGGGGGGAGCCACTGGGGGACTTCACATAGCCTACTCCAGCCGTGTAGTGGGGGCAGCAGAAACAGTGTGAGGAAGATATCTGAAAAGTTCATGAAAGGGAAAATGAAAGTTTGGCCATGGGCAGCATCACACACACACACACACACACACACACACACACACACACACACACAC
>OU015753.1:97639623-97668065 GCA_907169655.1 Acomys percivali | reverse complement strand
CACACACACACACACACACACACACACACACACACACACACACACACGAGAGAGAGACAGACAGACAGACAGACAGACAGACAGACACAGAGACAGAGAGAGAGACAAGAGAGGAAGAGAGAAAGACAGAGAGACAGAGACAGAGACAGAGAGAGAGATGAGAGAGGGAGAGAGACAGGGAGATGAGAGAGGGAGAGAGAGAGAGAGAGAGGCTGCTAATTAACACAGCTGTCAGACTTGGTGATCAAAAAAGAAGTGGCAATCGCTCACAACTTCGAGATGCCTCGCTTAGAGAAGCAGGCAGGAGCTGGCTCCACGAGTGAAAAGATCTGCAGAAAAATGTGAATGAAGAAGGACCAGAAAATAAACAAACTTGAAGACTGAAGATAAGATACGAAACACCTCTAATTTTATATGGACGTGCCTTTAGTTAAACATGGGGCTGGAGAACTGACTCAGTGGTTAAACCACCTGCTGCTCTTGCAGAGGTCCCAGGCTGGGTTCCTAAAACCCACATAGCTGCTCCCAACCACTTGTAATTCCAGATTCAGGAGCATCCAATGCGCTCTTTTGGTCCCCGCAGCCACTGCACACATGCGATGCGCACACGTGCACACAGGCAAAACACTCGTACCCATAAAATAAAAATGTCTTTAAAAAAAACAGAAGATCTATTCCCTAGCCCAACCTACCCTATTTCTATGTTTCTGCCAATAAGTGACAATATATCTCAGCATTCACAGCTGCATAGCTGGGGAACAATAGATGACGTCACCCTAACTGTTCTCCTAACAATGGTATATTGGCCTGCTTCATTGTATATTCCAATTCAGAAAGTTTGGAGAATCTACTTGCTTCCTAAACACAAGACCTTTTGTGCCCCATTTCCAGGCTGGCTATCCTCCTGAAACCCAGAGCTGGCCATGTAGAATGTTATAGACCTGAAAGAGCCATTTGATCAGACACTTCTACAAAGCTGGTAGGAGCCAAGCGTGAGTAAACCAAAGAATCAAAGAACCATTTATTCATTCTGGGAGCAGCAGTAACACTGACCGTGGGCAGTAGCTGCTGCGCTGCTTTACTATTATTTGCTTCAGATTTCCACGGCTTGCTTGATGTCTGCTCAATGTTTATGACTAAATGGCACCACTCAAATGTAATATCCACAAAGGTCTGTGGCGCATCTCGCCCTCAGAATCTAGTGTGATGTAAGAAACTGTAGGGACTGCTAACCCAGCACACAGTGAAGGCATCTTACCTTCTTACTATTTATATTTCTACTTCTTGACATAATAAAAAAGCACAGATCTCATTCAATAAGTGCAGAATTGAATAAAGTTCAAATCAAGTAACAGTTATTAAAGAAGACAAAGTTATTTCATAAAGTATTAAGTGCTTAAATGGAATCAAAAGTCCCTTTGGACACGTTCTCCAAGAATATAATATTGTGCTCTAAGTAGCTCTCAAGTCACCCCAAAGGCATGGCGGGGGGGGTATGGGTGGAGAAGTCTCACTTGCTCTCTAGGAATAACATATGACAGCAGTTAAGATGTGCGTATTCATTCACTTCTATCTATCCATTTACATGGGTCCATGGGCACACGTGTGCAAAGGCACGCACGTGCACACACACACACACAAACACACACACACACACACAAATCTAAGGTATCCTCAAAATACCAGCCTTCACTTTGTACATAGAGTCATCTCTTGTTCTGAGATATGCAGATGGAACCCAGCTCTCCCAGCTCAAGTAGCAGCATCAGAAATTGAAAGTGAAACACTGAGGGAGGTGGAGAATATCTAAAACTGCCAGTTCTCTGTTCTCAACCAAAAGGTTCACAATAGATATCAAGCTGTGCATCTGCGTCACTGGAGAACGGATGCCATCACTGCAGGGTCATGTGATGCATGTGTAGTTCTCAATATCCAAAACTTAACTTTTCAACATCATTTATAAATCTGATGGTTCCTCTGACACCCCTTGGCTTGACAAAGTGTGTCGTGACATTGCCAACCCTCAAAAAGTTATAACAAAATCCTTCTTAAATTCCCCTTTGAATTCCTCCTTTGATATTTATTTACTGCACATGCATTACCAATTTTATAGTATATGTTAGTTGGGTGCTTGTTTTTTCTATCCATGTTTATGAATTATTAAATATTAAATTCATCGTGACAATACATGCCTATAATCCATGCACATGAGAGACTGAAGCAGGAGGGTACTGAGTTCAAGGCCAGCCTGGGTTGCACTTGTTTGGGTTGATCTTGTTTTTGTTTTGTTTTGGTTTGTTTTGGTTTGGTTTGGTTTGGTTGTTGTTGTTTTTGTTTTTGTTTTTAGTTAGACTGCTAAGGAAGCCCCAGCCAACATACAAAATTGGTGGAATTGTGAAGGATTTGTCTTATGCCTCAGCATCCACAGTTTTCTGCTAACCAGTTCCTGCTGAAGATAGAGCATGACTTAGTCTCCGCCATGTGCAGAAGAAAAAGATCCCCACTTCGTCACAGTCCTTATGCAAGGCAGTTAGGATCCAGGAACTCAGTTTATTAGCACCAGGGCTGAGTAATAAAACTGTAAATGCTTGATTAACTATACACATGAACAGAGATTTTCTCGAAGAGTACAGCCTGAGGAAGTTAGCAAAGCAGCTGTTTTCCTGCTTGGATCAGAATGGGGCAGGACAGATATATGGACTAGTAGATTCCTGGGCCACTAAGGGGACTCAAGGGAAGAGGACCAAAAGACACTGGAAGATAATAGTTACTTCAGACTTTGGTTGTTCGCATCCATTGTAACTCCAACTTCCAGTCTCTGGTGACCTGGAATAGTTTCTAGCTCCAAGTGAAAAATCTGACCCTTTGAAAAGAATCTTTACAGTTTAATTCACCTAGGGACAACGATGCCCAGTCACCCTTTCTGAAGTGACAATTCCTCAGGTGACACCTGTGTGAATAATTAACATGCCTTCTGGTGTATTTGCATTAGACCACCACATAGGCTGTCAAGGACTGGAAGACAATCCCAGATGGGTAAATAGCATAGACCTGAAACACTCATGCACCCCATCCTCATAATCCCTGCAGTGGGTTTAGCAACGAACTAAGGCCACGGAGCATCGGGCCTGGGACTCCTGGAGGGAAACAGGTTCCTTCCTATGACCTGGATTTGAATCACGGAAGTATCTATCCATGCCTGCCCACTTCAGCCACCCGCATAGAACCTGAGCAGGAATTTGAGTTTGATTTCTTACTTTTGTTTTTAAGTAAAGAAAAATCCTTCAAAACGCCCCTGCCTTGGATGCCGCCCCTTGAGATAAGTAAAAGGTTAGCCTTCCCTCTTTTTACTCCAGGAGACGCTGGTTCCCAGACAAAGTTGGAAGTGACTTTATTCTTTTTTTATTATTATTAATTTATTCATATTACATCTCAATGGTTATCCCCTCCCTTGTATCCTCCCATTCCTCCCTCCCTCCCATTTTCCCCTTATTCCCCTCCCCTATTACTGTTCCTGAGGGGGATTTCCTCCCCCTGTGTATGCTCATAGGGTATCAAGTCTCTTCTTGGTGACCTGCTATCCTTCCTCTGAGTGCCACCAGGTCTCCCCCATGCTGAGAAGTGCTGCTTTCTAGAAGGCTCTTGAATTTAAAATTAGAAAGGTTAAATTGTACAAATAGCTTAAAGATCAGATAATTCTGCCACTATCTCCAAATGCTTCTGAATAAAATGAAGTCATATAAAATAACTTATGATGAGCAAATCATTCAAAAAGTGGAAATTCCATATGGAAAAATCCCTAGTCCCCACATAGCGTTCTGTTGACTTCCATAAATTATGCTAAGTTGTGTGCAAAAGTCTAAGATAGATATTAAGCAGGAAAATGATTTCTAGATCATTAAACTAGGTGCAAAGTAAATGTACATAGCATCATTTAGGGAAAAAATAATCACCTTTATCTCTCAGGCCATCCGCCAAAAAGAATACTTTCAACTATATTTTAGTAAGATTATTTAAAAATAAGTTTTTCCTAATCTTTAAAATCTCTCTAGGGGCTGGAAAGCTGGCTCAACAGTTCTTCCAGAGAACCAGGGTTTGGTTCCCAGCACCCAAATGACAACACACAAGAGTCTGTAGCTCTAGTTTCAGGGAACCCAATGCCCCCTTCTGGCCTCTGTAGGCACTGCACACACATGGTGTTGTTATACACACAGGTCAGCACTCATACGCATAAAATCAAACTGGTGTGGTGGTGCAAGCCTTTAATCCCAGCACTCGGGAGGCAGAAGCAGGTGGATCTCTGTGAGTTGGAGGCCAGCCTGGTCTACAAAGCAAGTCCAGTACAATAGAAACCCTGTTTCAAAAAACAAAACAAAACAAAAAAGTAAGTAAATAAATAAATCTTATTACAACAACTCTCTTTAGCTCTACAGCCTTTGCCATAGAAGCAGTCCTTTTATAGACACGTGGAGGAAAGGAGCTATTTTTGTCCTTCAAAATAAACAGGGATGGAATGCAGAACAGAACTGGAGCCCGAAGCCATCCAGGCTACAATAATATAGTCTCCATAGATACTCTCAAATCATGAGCATTTATTTTCCTCTCAAACACTTCCTTTTCTCTAATCGCAGGCAGTCAACTGACCCTGCAAAGTAATAGGTCACATACAGCACTGTACCACCAATCTGTACAAAAATTCAAGTGCCCCTTTATGTGTTCTTTATATTTCATATTAAGCATTTTTATTGGTGTGTCTGCTAGTCTTACGTCAAAATGACACAAGCTATAGTCATAAGAGTGGAGGTAATCTTGGTTAAGAAAATGTCTCCATGGGCTGGAGAGATGGCTCAGCCGTTAAAGGCTAGGCTCACAACCAAAAATATAAGAAAATGTCTCCATAGAATCAGGCCCTCTACACAAGCCAGTAGAGTATTTCCTTTATTAGTGATTGATGCAGGAGGACTCAACCAATTGTGAATGGGGCTACCCTCAGGCTAGTCTGAGGTTCTATAAGAAAACAGGCTGAGCAAGCCCTTGGGAGCAAGCCAGTAAGCAGCACACCTCCATGACCTCTGCATCAGCTTCTGCTTCCAGATTCCTGTTCTGACTTCCTTCAATGATAGACTATGATGTGGAAGTGTAAGCCAAAGAGCCCCTTCCCTCCCAAAGTTGCTTTTGATCACCGTGTCTCATTATGGCAACGGTAACCCTAACTAAGTGTTCACCAACATATTAGGTACTCTAGCAAGTGAAATATATGCCTTCTCTTTCATCGTGCCTACAAATAGTTTTATTTTGGAGACATTGTTTAGCTTGAAACGTCTCAAAAATAAAACTTCAAAGCCCGTGACAATGACTATTCATATCAACCCTAAGTGTGCTTAAGAATGCCAGTCAATACAAGGCAGCTACAGAACCAGATGTAACCTCATGTGTTCATTGCATGACTCTCAGAGGTACAAATTAAACAGAACACTAAAGCCACAAGGCTGCTTTTCAATTGTGCTATGAGATATTGCAAGTTATCATTTTTAAAATATTAATCTAATATCCAAAACTATCCATTTTACAGGTCTCATTAGGAACAACATTCAGTCTTTAGAACACTTTCTAGCAATGTGTTGCCAACCACATCTATTCCTGTCTTAATCTGGCCTGGATGACCAGCCACACTACTGGAACTTATACTCAAATACTATTTGTTGAACGTTTATGTGTATGTGTGTGTGTGCATATGGGTTTACACACATGAGTGCAGTTCCCATGGAGGCCAGAAGAGGTCCTATGATTCCATGGAACTGGAATTACAGGTGTTCCTAAGCTGATTGGCCTAGGTACTAGAAGTTGAGGTTTGGTCTTCTGTAATACCAACATGCACCCTTAACTACTTAGTCATCTTTACTGACTTTCATATATTACCTACAAAGAATTTTCATTCAACTATGTCCATGCCATGGGGCAAAACCAACAGACTATGTTAAGAACATAGAAAAGATGACTCTTAACAACAACACACACTTAGTGTGTAATTTTAAACACCCTCCCACTGGCATTACTGTTCTCTATTGTTATTCTTTAAACATTTCATTTTAATGTCTGAAACACAAGAGTATAACCCACTCAGAGGTGAATATAGACAGTCTGCACTCTCCACAGCACTTGCACTGTGCTCTGCATCCATAAGCCCTGTCAATCTACAGGGAGCAAAACATTTCAAGGCCTTCTAATTCTTTCTCATCAGCAGATCTGACTCCACATCCTCACTACACCCTTCATACACGTAATGAGTCTTGCTTAAATTTTCATCTCCTGATAAGAAGATGAGTAATGATGAAATGCTTCAAAAATTAACACAGGATGGCTGGAGAGATGGCTCAGTGGTTAAGAGCACTAACTGTTCTTCCAGAGGTCCTGAGTTCAATTCCTGGCAACCACATGGTGGCTCACAGCCATCTGTTATGAGATCTGATACCTCTTCTGGTGTTCATGAAGACAGACCACTCATGTACATAAAACACATGAATAAATAAATCTTTTTAAAAATCACTCAGGAATGATTAAAATCAGCGATTTCATCAGTAGCAAATCAAGATTTGCATGTGACTAAGACCACAAATAAAGACAATCAATCTCCCTGTAATTCATAGTCTTACATATCAACTTAGGCCACAATATCCACATTATTTATTCAGACATCAGTCTGCATGTTGCTGCGAAGGTACTCTGCAGATGCAATTAGTTTCTATTATCTACAGGAAGTTATTCTCCATAACATGAATGTGGCTCATTCAGTGGGTTGAAGAAAAACAAGAAGAAAGAGTGAGGTTCTCCCAGAAACCTCAGCTCAGAGAGTTTCCCCAAAAGTCTCAACTGTGTGCGTCCTCACTCAATGACATCCCTTCTCTTCAATCCAAGCTCATAAGCAAATTTTAGACTTGCAAGACTTGCAAGTCAGAAGAAAATCATTAAATCAGCACCTTTTCTCTCCTCTCTCTCTCTCTCTTAAATTGTGATACTGGTTGTGATTACCAATAAAGGGGAAGTCCTCACATAGGTGCCATCATAGGTTCATACATATCAAAATGAATAGCACTGGCATCAGTCGCTACAGAGAAAAACACAAACCAATACAGAACAAGAGCACCACAGAAGTCCTCCAGACTTTAAGCCAAATTACTCCCTTTCCCCAAGCCTGCCTCTTTTCCTTCCTTCCATCCATCCTTCTTTCTCTTTCTTGTAGGAGACAGACTCACTATGTAGCCCCCAGGCTGTTCTCATACTGGCAATACTCTGGCCTCGGCCCCCCAAATTCTGGGGGTTCTCTCTGTATGCCATCACCCTTGGGCTGCACCATCAACTCCTCACATTCAAGCTATACAACAAGAGGGCTGAGTCACAAAAAAGAGTCAAAAGAATCTATCCTCCACTTAAGACATTTCAGGAATGTCTTAGCAGTTTTGTTTTACTTATATTTTCCTCTTTTTTCTTTTTAAAATTCACGAAAGTGATGCAAAATAAGAACTGTCCTTAAAGTCACTTCCAATGTGTATAAATAAAGGTAAGATTTTTAAAATAGCACTTTTGCATTGTTCAAATTGCACAAGTTTTGTTTTCTCAAGCAAACGAGATCACGATGTGACTTGTAATGAAATTGATCTTGGCTGGGAAACAGCAGCTTACTGGCTATCACTATTTCTAGTGTGAAAAATTAATGGCAGCGACACCTCCTTTGAGCCCCGAGGTTCTCACACTACATCCAGCATCAAAATCTTCTAGAGAGTAGCGTTACTGGGTGGAGTGCTCTGGGATAAAGCAGTGTGACTCATGTTACACCTCACCACCCGCCTAGGCTGAGGCGATCGTGCATGCTGACCTAGACAAGATTAGCTCAAGAGCAAAGATCTGTAGCTGTGGAGGAAACACATCAGAACTGCAGTAGCTCAGGGCAGAAGTCTGACACAGTAATTTACTCCCACATCCAGTCTAACATCTGCAATCTGTACCGTGTACACAGGCCCTCAAGTCAGAAAGAGGAAGTGCAACCCAGAGTCCCTTCAAGCTTTTGAACTCCAAAGAATGTTTACTCTGGAGGGAAATTTTTTAAAAAATGGATCAAGATAGAGCTTCTAACTCAGGTCTCCCTCAAAACATAGCTTTAAAATTCTGTTTAAAAATGGACCCAAATGAAAGCAGTTAGCAATTCTTGATTTAAAAAAAAAAAAAGTAGACAAAGTTGCACAAAACCATCTAAAGCAACTGCCTCAGGATTCTGAAAAATGTCCTGCAGTATGTAAGGGAAGAAGCTTTTAGGGGCAGTTGCTGAGCTTGGGGTTAGAGTGGAATTGTAGCCTAAAGGCAGTCCCTGTAGCACCATTCCCCAGTGGCATCAGTTACATTGATGCAGCAGGCCTGGGGTGGAAGTCATGGCAACCAGCACCCCTGGCACTGGAAGAGACAGGCAGGGATGCAGCAACGTATGAAGCAGCACCAAGCCCTGGGTTCATCAGCAACTCAAAAAAAGTCAGTAGCTTTCCTATATACAAATGACAAACAAGCAGAGGAAGAAATTAGGAAAACTACACCCTTCGTGATAGCCACAAGCAATATAAAATATCTAGGAGTAACTCTAACCAAGCAAGTGAAGGGCTTGTTTGAAAAAAACTTTAAATCTCTGAAGAAAGAGATTGAAGATGACATCAGAAGATGGAGGGATCCCCCTTGTTCGTGGATCAGGAGAATTAACATAGTAAAAATAGCCATCTTACCAAAAGCAATTTACAGATTCAATGCAATCGCTATCAAAATACCTACAAAATATTTTGAATACATTGAAAGATCAATTCTCAACTTCAAACGGAGAAACAAAAAGCCCAGAATTGCAAAAACAATCCTATACAATAAAAGATCCTCTGGACGAATCTCCATACCCGATCTCTGGCTGTACTATAGAGCAACAGTAATTAAAACAGCATGGTACTGGCACAGCAATAGGCTGGTGGATCAATGGAATCTAATCGAAGACCCAGAGATGAATCCACACACATTTAGTCACTTGATTTTTGACAAAGAAGCCAAACAACCCAATGCACAGCTGCCTTTAGCTGAAATCCCAGGTCACAATGGTATTGGCCAGATAAACACCAGAGTGACCAATAGCAGCTCTCATCTCTCCTCATCCCAAGATGAGCTTCCCTGACATTCTTCCTCCCCTCCATTGCTCACACAACCTCTGCCCCTCACTCACTCCCCAAGAAGACAAGCACTTTAAGCTTGGCGAGACTAGTGCCAACAGCCTGTTTTTAAATTCATGTGCTCAGTAGGAAAGTTATCCTGGCTAAGCAGAGGCCTATTTTATTTACTTCTTAATACTTAGCAGACAATATTATAAAACAGGTAAATTCCAGGCAAAACATTTTACTTCAAATACTAGTACAGAAGTATATGCCATATATACATTTGTACTGAGTTCAATATATAGTGGAGGACTCAGAAACAGCTTACTGGTTACTTGTCCCACTGCTGTGACAAAACAGCAGACCAAAAGCAACTTAAGAAAGAAAGAAAATTGATTTTGGTTTGAGGGCTCCGTGCACGATGATGAGGCTGGTGCGGAGATCCGAGATGGCTCTCATTTTATTCGGTCCAGGCCCCCAGCCCGTGGAGTGGTGTCGCCCACAGCTGGAGGGAGCCTCTGCAACTCCATCTAATCTAGATGACCCTTCACAGCAAGCCTGGAGGACCGTCTCTTAGGTGACTGCCAGGTCCTGTCAAGATGACAATCAGCATGAACCATCACAGACAGCTAGAATCCTGGCCTGGAGTGCATCACTTCTTGACTCTTATAACACTGGGGCCAGGGAGCTGACTCATCCTTCCTACTCACAAGCCCATTGTTATCTCACCATAAGGGCCTCGCCTTAGGTTGCCAAGGAAAAACAGGACCACTGACCTCATAAACCTAGTGCACACAATTGTCAAATGAAATTCTCCTATGCCAAACAAGATGATAAGTTGTAGAAAGGATGTTAGTAATGAGCATTAAGGTCATTTAAAGGAAATCCTCACTTTATTCTTTGTTGATGCTGCTCGTGTTTTGTTCCTTGAAACAAGGTTTTGCTCTCTAGCCCAGGCTGCCCTCAAACTTGGCAACGATCTTCATTCCTCAGCTTCCTGGGTTCTGCATTATAGGCATAAGTGACCATACCCAGCTCCTGTCCATGTATGTATGTATGTATGTATGTATATATATACATGCATACATACATACACACATATATACATGTATATATATACACACACATATACGTATATATGTATATATATATATACATACGTATATGTGTGTGTGTGTGTATATATATATATATATATATATATATATATATATATATATATATATGGTTTCTCTGTGTAGCCCTTGCTGTACTGGACTCTCTTGGTAGACCAATCTGACTTTGAACTCACCTGCCTCTGCCTCCTCAAGTACTAAGATTACAGGCATATGTCACCAAGCCTAGCTTGATCTTTTTTTTTTTTTTCTAGCTCTTTCTTATTATCTTTTTTATTATATTTTACTTAAAATCCATACACCTTATTCTTCAAGATTATAATAAGGACTGAGCACACTTATTTCAGAACCAACCCTTTATTCTCAGAAGAAGGCCACTCATACTTATAATATAAAAAAGAAAAACAAATATGAAAGAGGAATTTTCCTTGACTATACGAACATCTGCACAATGTAGCATGCTATAAATATGTCTTCGTTCATTTTATAGATGGATGTTTTGCTTGCATGTATATCTGTGTACCACATGCATGCTTGGTGCTCATGGAGGCCAGAAAAGGGTATTGTAAAAAAAAAAAACTAAAACTGTAGTTACATAGGGTTGTGAGCTGCCATGTGTTTGCTGTAAATCAAACCTGAGTCCTCCAGAAGACCAAGTGCTCTTAACTGATGAGCTATCTTTACACACAGACACATAGACACACACACATACACACACACACACACACACACACACACACACACACTTACTTGTTTCTTTTAAATTCATCGTTTTAAATAATAGCTGCAAAAATGCTTCTATTTAGGGCGAGAGAGATGGCTCAGCAAGTAAGAGCTCTAACTGTTCTTCTCAAGGACACAGCTTCAATATCCAGCATCCACATGGCCACTTACAACTGTCTGTAACCCCGAGACCTGATTCCCTCATACAGATATACATGCAGGCAAAGAACCAATGCACATAAATAGAAACATTCTTCTATGTTTGTTTGTTTGTTTGTTTTTCAAGACAGGGTTTCTCTGTGTAACCTTGGCTGTCCTAGACTCACATTGTAGACCAGGTTGGCCTCAAACCTACAGAGATCCACCTGTCTCTGCCTCCCAAGTGCTGAGATTAAAGGCATGCACCACCACCGCCTGGCTACTATTTTCCCCATCAACAAGCTGGTTGATCAGTGGAATCGAATCGAAGACCCAGATATGAATCCACACACATATGGTCACTTGATTTTTGACAAAGAAGCCAAATCCATTCAATGGAAAAAGGATAGCATCTTCAACAAATGGTGCTGGTCTAACTGGAGGTCTATGTGTAAAAAGAATGCAACTGGACCCATATTTGTCACCTTGCACAAAACTCAAATCCAAGTGGATTAAAGACCTCAACATAAAACCAGAGACACTAAGTCACTTAGAAGAAAAAGTGGGCAAGAGCCTGGAACATATTGGCACAGGAGACAACTTCCTGAACAGAACACCAACAGCCCAGGTCTTAATGTCAACAATTAGTAAATGGGACCTCATGAGGCTGAAAAGCTTCTGTAAGGCAGGAGACAGTGTCAAGAGAACAAAGTGACAGCATACAGACTGGGAAAAGATCTTCACCAACCCTACATCTGACAAAGGTCTAATATTCAAAATATATAAAGAACTCAAGAAATTAAACACCACCAAATCAAATAACCCAATTGAGAAATGGGGCTTGGAACTAAGCAGAGAATTCTCAACAGAGGAATATCAAATGGCTGAGAAACACTTAAAGAAATGCTCAACCTCCTTAGTCATCAGGGAAATGCAAATAAAAACAACTCTTAGATTCCATCTTACACCCATCAGAATGGCTAAGATCAAAAACTCAAGTGACACCACATGCTGGCAAAGATATGGGGAGAGAGGAACACTCCTTCATTGCTGGTGGGAATGCAAACTAGTACAGCCACTTTGGAAATCTATCTGGTGCTATCTCAGAAAACTGGGAATAGGACTTCCTCAAGACCCAGCTATTCCACTCCTTGGAATATACCCAGAAGATGCTCCAGCACACAGCAAGAAAATTTGCTCAACCATGAAAACAGTCTTAAATGAGACAGAAACGCCACTTGACAATAGCCAATGTAAGCAGCAGTTCCTTGGTTATATTACTTTGGTAAAAGAAGCATGAAGGTAATAGAGTTACCCCGTAAATGAAATGTTTACATTCCCAGGAAGGAAGGAAGCACACTCAAACAAACTAGGCATGGTGGGCAGTGGCAAGCTCTCTTAATTTACTTTCTAAAATTTACTGACTCAATGTGATGATGCTAAATTTGGAATGCTATTTGCAAATAGCATACCTCATAACACAACAATAAACACTGTCTCTGTATGTTTAAATCACCACCTTATGAATAACTTGCTTTATCGCTGTTAAGTTAGAAGTAAATGAGCATAGAAAATTGCTGCAATAAAATCAAATCACTTTACATTGCTGCTTTACCTGAAGGTAGTCTGTGGTCTCTAGACAATCAGTAACAAACGCTCTGGAAATAAATCACAAAGTATTGGAAATGCCTCAAATATGTAAGATATCTATGCCTTAGGTTTCAGGATTCCACTTTCAAAAACCACTCCTTAGGGAAAATCACATACAGTGTTGGAGCACGCCAAGCCACTCCTTAAAATACCTAACTGGAGGCTGGAGAGTTGGCTCAGTTGTTAAGAGCACTGGTGGCTCTTGCAGAGGACCCAAATTTTGTTCCCAGCACCCACATGGCAGCTCACTGGCACCTGTAACTCCAGGAATTTGAGGCCCTCCTCCGGCCTATATAGGCACTGCATACATGTGCTGTATATACACAGATTCAAGCTAACCGTTCATACACATAAAATAAAGCAAACGAAGTTATTAAAATTATAAAGTAAAAAAGCAACCGGAAAACAATATAAATGTATTCAAACAATTAATATAGCCAAAATGGGTTACAACATTGTTATTAAAATGAGATGTGGAAAGCTTTTACTAGTTTGAGAAGATACAATTATTTAAGCAAGGCTATGAATGATTCATATGAAATGAAATAATATTTATCTTTCCATGAATGGATGAATGAACTATAAAGCTTACCATTTGCTTTGACTTACTAATTCTGAGTAAATATGCCATTTCTCTCCACCTGTGTTACAACAATACAAAAATAACCATGAATCATATGCCAGGGTGAATTTTAATCAACTGTGTCCATAAAGACCTACTACAATAGTGAATAAACACAGCTTCCTCCAGAAGACTGATGCCTAAGTAGCCCGCAAGGATTCTGATCACGAGGCACAGAATTCTGTGTTTATTTTAGTCCTTGGCATATTTGCTAAACCATCTCTGAAGTTGACACTTCCAGAGTAAATCAAAATGTAAACTATCTGATCCCAGATTCCAGGTATTCAAGCCAAGACTGAGGTCATCATGTAAAAATACCTAGCTCTGTGGTTACAATGCAAGTTGTATCTGCAGTGTGCTATCCTCACTGTAGTGGGAGCAAGGGAGGTACAAGCCTACATACTGAGTTCACTTAAAGGACCCCCCCCCCCAAATCAGAGATGAAGAGAAAGAAAGCACACAGCTGAAATCCCAGAACCCAAACCTTCCTAATCAACGTGGAAGTGGTTTGTTTTTTTCTGCCCTGATTTGAGTTTACTTTCCCATGCCATGTTTGAGAAACCACCAGGAAGGAGGTGAAAATTAAGACATTTATAAAGTTTAAAAGCTAAGGTGTGATGTGGGTAGAGCTCAACTGTAGAGTTCTTGCCTAATGTGTACAAGGCCCTGGGTTAGATACTTAGTACTGGGAGGTAGAGAAAGGGGGGAGAATTGAAAAACAAGAGCAGACAGGGAGTAAGAGGTGTAGGGGAAGGAAGAAGAGGAGGAGGGGGAGGAGGAAAAGGAGGAGAACAAAGAGAAGCAAAGAAACTTGGAAGAAACGAGATGACTCTTGCCTTGTTAGTCTTCGCTCATGCTCCTCAGAAGCTCCAAATGGCAGCAGCACGGGGAAGCTGCAGGAAATAGAGCTCAGCGGAGCAGAGACGCCACCCATCAAGGGCACGTGACTACCAAGGGTGTGTTGGGAAGCAGCTAGAGCTTAGTCCCCTGGGAAACTGACAGTCAGCATAAAGCACGCCGTTTCAGAGTGCACCCAACATCAGTCACTACTTGAAAGTTATTGTGGTAGTGATGCAGGAATGAACTCATCCACTTCCTGCTCTTAGACACTAGAGAAAAGGGGAAACATAGCAGTCACAAGGCTTTCCGGAGTGCCGTAAACACCCTCAGGTACAGAACAGCACAAGAGCAATGCCCTGGGCAGGGAAGAGCAGATTGAAGAGCTAAGGCGATGAGTAAGTAGAGCACGGAGGGCATCCCCCAGCACTGGCCCTAAACACAGCCTGCATTATGAGATACTAGAAAGGAGATCTTTAAAAAAAAGATTAGACCTCTGCTTTCATAAGTGGATGAATAATCCATGTAGAGAGTAGATTAACAAGTTAACAGTTTGTTTCAAGAGAGGGTCAAGAGTAAAACACACTTTGTCTACTTCAAAGAAACTGACTCCTACATGAAGGCTTTTCCAATACGTTTTTATCAATTTTTTTTCATTCCTTGATGTCAACAATCACTTAGCATTCCCACTGCTATCTCTACAGATCAACATTCTATGCTGTCGGTGTCTTTGATTCTGGCCATGGGAGAATTGTGTGGTCTTATCTTGTCCACGCAATGATGAGTGTGTCCTTAATAACATAGCTAAAGAATTTCCTTTCAGATGCTAGATCATCCTTGGTAGAGAGTCTGTTAAAGCTTTTGGTCCACTTTTAACTGAAAGTTTGTTTTCTTGAGTCTCATGAATCTTTTGTATATTCTGGGTGTCTTTACCTGATGTGACAGGCAGTCATCAGAGCTGGGAGAAAACTGTGGAGACTCCACAGTCATAGATGTCAAGGAAATGACCAGAACACACTATGCTAACTCAGTTGCTGAGGCTCTACACTAGGAGCTTGCTGCTTACCACTCCAAGAGCAATGAAGATAGACACGAGATCTTTAAAAAAAATATTTCTTTAATAAGGTGAAAGAGGATGTCATCTCACTTAGAAAAGTAGAGTTCCTGGTTGCCTTTGTGATAGCAATACGAAAAATCACATTAAGATTTAACTAGATCTAGCATAGCTATTCCCTCAGAGGCTCCGCCCAGCAGTAGATCAAAACAGATGCTGAGACTCACAGTCAAACACTGGGAGAAGTGCAGGGAGTCATGTAGAAGAGTGGGGGGAAGGCTAGAAGGAGCCGGAGGGGACAAGAACTCCACAAGAAGACCAACAGAGCCAACTAATATTGCCCTCCCCAGGGGGATGCTTGTAAAGACTGAAGCACCAACCAAGGACCATGTATGGACTGGATCTAGGCCCCCTACACAGATGTAGCCAATGGGCAGCTAGGTCTTCATGTGGGTCCTCTAGTAAGGAGAGTGCTGTCTCTGACATGGACTCCATTGCCTGCTTTCTGATCACTTCTTCCCCTTGGAAGACTTCCTCACCAGGCCACAGGGGAAAAGGACTAGCCCAATCCTAATGAGACTTAATGAGCTGGGGTGGGTTGGTGACGGGCCCCCCCTTTCATGAGGAGTATGGAGGGATGAGAGAGAAAGGGGGGAAAGTTGAGACTGGGAAGAGAGGAGGGAAGGGCTATGATCGGGGTGTAGAGTGACTAAATTAATTAATTTTTGAAAGATGTAACTTGAAGATCTTCAAGAAGTAAAAGGAAAATGAGGAAGAATTTTGCTAAGAACATTTGGATAGAGTTGGAGCAGAGGGAGACAACTTCAAAAAATTCTGGTTGTGTTTTTGGAGCAAGAGACTGAAGATGATCAAAAAGAAAAGAGACGCAGCACAGGATTGACTAGAAAGGGAGCTGTTGGTCAACTCTGCCCCAAACATGTTGACAATGCAAACTTACTGGACACAGCAGCCTCCTTTGTTTGCTTATTGTCCACAGATGCTCAGACCCTTAAAAAGGCAGAGTGGAATAGCTGCAGCTATTTGACTATGCAAATAAAACTGGCTGATCCCTGAATCTAGGATTCTGGGGGCCATCAGGACCTGACAGAGGCAGGAGGGCATGCATGTGAATATGCCAAGATCTAAAGCATGGAGCAGGGGTGTGAGCAGACAGTTCTCTTCTGTGCTGGGGAAGCAGCAGAGTATCTGGTACCCATGAGTGAAGCAGAAGTGAGCCTCAGGCCCTGGAAAGTAAGCCAATGATGACCAGGTAGATAACTAACGTTTCTCTCCTAATGATGGTTCTGCTCCTATAGCAACGACTACAGCATTTCCACCTGAATATCCCCAATGCCACTGCAAACCCAGTGTTCAGATCCAGTCCATGACCTTGACACTTCCCCTGCCCCACCACTTAAGACTTCCACCACCAAACTCTGAGTCCTTTATGCTCAGGGCCTCTCAGAACTCACCCTTACATGTTTCCACTTCTAGTCCTAGTGGCCATCATCCTTTCTCACTTGGATCATTTACCAAGTTCCTAAAAGAAGCATTTCTATCCACTCAATTGTTTGCAATCTGTTTTCTTCGATGGGACACAGGACTCTGGGATGCAAACCTACTATGACTCTTCCATCCTTCCCCTACCTTAAATAACCACCAGCAAGCCAGCTTGCAGAACTCTGATGGCTCTCCAGTGTGCACATGAAAACATTCAAACTCTTAACTAAAAATAATCTTTCATGGAATGGTGATATTAAAGTAATATTTCCTAGAAGTCCCATCCTGCCTGGATTCAGTTTAGTGACAGTAGCCACAGAATGAACCAACATTCATTTTTTTAATTTTAATTTATTCAAATTACAACTCAATGGTTATCCCATCACTTGTATCCTCCTGTTCCTCCTTCCCTCCCGTTTTCACTCTATTCCCCTCCCCTAGGTCTAAGACTGAGGGGGACCTCCTCCCCAACTATATGGTCATAGGCTATCGAGTCTCATCTTGGTAGCCTGCTTATTCTTTCTTTGAGTGCCATCAGGCCTCCCTACCAAGGGGAGGTGGTCAAATATGGAGCACCAGAGTGCATTCATTTTTAAGGCTGCCATTGCTCTCTGAGGGTAAAAAATAGTGCACCATGCACTGTTCCTCCATGTTGGCACTGCTCTGCTTCTGTCCTGATGACATAGCACAGCAATGAGCATGAAACTTCTCTAGCTTTTGCAGTCTTCTCTTTCAGCCTCGCCAACTGGAACACAACCAGACACATTTGTGGTTCTGTGGCAAAAAGCATCAGGTCCTCAGGGAGGTCAACCACTCTGTCAGCGTTACGTGGGCTAAGAGTCTGACAGAGACTAGTTTAGACCTGTGCTTCCCAAGTCATGTCCATGTCTGATTGACAGCACCACTGAATCACCACAAGTTGGTTGGGAGACGTTGCAGCTCAAAAACAACAGCAGCACACAGTTGTGTTCTCATGGCCAAGATTTCTTTTTCTTTTTTTCTTTTTTTCTTTCTTTCTTCTCTCTCTCTCTCTCTCTCTCTCTCTCTCTCTCTCTCTCTCTCTCTCTCTCTCTCTCTCTTTCTTTCCTTACCACCAATCTAAAAATGTTCAAACTCTTCAATAAAAATAACACATAGTAAAAGATGTATATCATATACTAATACATGTGAAAGTTCTTCAAAAGAATGTAGTTAGCTTTTCACAGAAAAATGGGAACACCGTAATGGAGAAAGGTAATGACGGCTGATGGAAGGTACTGAGTGGCAAATTCAAGGCTATTCAATCAGTCACACAAGAATGTATGGTTTTATTAGTGTTTGCTTGATGTTTTATTATTAATCTTTATTTAAATCCCTCAGCCTTTGATACTGTTGCTCAAAAACCTACCTGTAATACATCCTAGATTTCAACTTTCAGACACAAGAGACCCATTTGACTCCACAGTGGAGGTAATTTGAAAGTAAGAAGGGGTGCATGAGATTGAAGATAATTACTCTGACAATACAAGTGAGTCTCTGCAACATGCAACTCTGATTTGAATACTTTTCTCCAAATTTTAGAATTCAATTTGCATGGATTATTTACATCTTGGGCTTATCACCTTGGGGAGCATCATTGAAAGATTAGATTCAGAAAATGGACTCTATTCTCTATGGAGAGCATGCATTTCTACTGCTATGGAGTGAACTTTACTTCATCCTAATAAAAGACAAAAACACAAAGGACCAGGCATTTCTCTAGACTTACAGTTCTCCAGTCATGGTCCCACGGTGTCTAGGGAAACAATCTAACAATGATAACAGCAATGTGAAATCATAGAACAGATACTCATACTGATAATACAACAATCTCCATCATATTTAGTTACAGCTTCAGTATTTCTCACAAATTCTACAATTCAACCCAACTATTATATACAATATCACACATGCTCCATCACCTAATATCAATATATTCTTGGTAATATCAGGATCATTGTATATTTGAAGAATTTACCTATTTCAAACTGATGCTGTGCCTACTCTATAAAACAGTATTTAAGGTTTAAATTCCAACCTAAAATATTTAAGTCTTAAGTATATTCTATGAACATTAACACAAGCCAATTCCACCATTTAAGAAATGTCATTGACATCTTAGCTCCTAATTGCTCAAGCCAGCACTTTCCACACCACTAGACACTTTTTATGGCAGCCATATAATAATCTGTTATTTGATAGAATGGCAAACACAAAGCAAACGTGTCTTCTTCACATAGTAAGCAGGCTAACAAAAGTGAACCACACATGCTGCTGGTGTTTATCCAAGATAACTAGGCATGTGCCAAATGCCTACCACACAATATGCATTGCACCCTAAGCATTACAATCAAGCTTTGTGAACTACATGAATGGAGCTTTGAAAAACCTGAAGCCTTAGTCCAAGACCCAAATGTGGTAATACATCAGGTCTAGAATTCAGCCTGGGTCAAGGTTCCTTCAAGCTGCGTTTTTGGTTCAAACGCACAGTGAAGACTAAGAACCAGCACAGTTTAAACAGCCACACTCTGCCAATTCGTCCTCATAAGTTGCTTTACTGATTTAATTTTAAATGGGAAAAATCGAAACTCATAGACATTATTTGTCAAAGTGTTGGACAGCTCCACCAGCAGCTCAAAAGCTTTGCACTGTGGCGAGTCGCTTCTCAGTGGCAAAGCTGTTCTCACTGTTGAATTGTTTCTATCATCCCGTGGTCTCCTTGAGAAATGGTCCCTTTGCATGTCTGCATTTAGATAGGATGGAGCCTTTTTATATGTGGTGAACTTTAGCAAATGTTTTGTTCATTTTTCTTTTATTATTAAATGTAGACCATGATCCTTAGAAGAGCTTAAAATCAACTAGAATGGGTTTTAATTATCCCGGAACCAGACAGGAGAAACCTTCCCTTCAAATGGTTGGTCAGGCTCACAACCATCTATAATGTGATCTGATGCAGATATACATGCAGATAGAGCACTCATACTCATGAATATGTCTTTTTAAAAAATTACCATTAGTGTAGAAGAGGAATTTAAACTTGTAAGAGGATGGAGTGGTTCTAGTAACAACTTCACCACACAGTCTTCAAATGTGGGGTAAAATTAATACCACTATTCTGTTTCAACTTTTGGCCTAAATCAAAAAGACTTTATGTCCTTCTCTGTATAGCATCACTTTATAACACTGGCTTGGCAGTTAATGTCAGACACCAGCCATGGCTGGATGATGGAAGACAGCACCAATGACTCACCTCAGGAACAACAGCCTTCAGCGTCCTCTGCTCTGACAATGTCCAAAGAATGTAAAGACCTGGTCATAAGCCAACCATTTCCTCTCAGCTCACAGACAGTAGTGCTGGGGAGGGTGAAATGTGCAGCTCCCTCCTACTTAAATGTCAGCTCAAATTTGGCTCTTAGGGCCAGCAAAGGGATGGTGAAAGTGAGAGAGTGTAGCTGAAACACACACACACACACACACACACACACACACGTAGACTGCGATTCCAGGAGAGATTATCACATTTTGTTCATCTTTTTTATCCTTTTTTATTTTTTTCAAGACAGGGTTTCTCTATGTAGCCCTGGCTGTCCTAGACTCCCTTTGTAGACCAGGCTGGCCTCAAACTCACAAAGATTCGCCTACGTCTGCCTCCCAAGTGCAGGGATTAAAGGAGTGTGCCACCACACGCAGCTCTTGTTTAGGTTTTTGAGCAAGCAATGTTCTCCATTTGCATTCATGGGAGTTGTGTGACAATTCTAGCTGCATATGTAGATAATACTGTAGGTTCCATGCCCTACAGCAGCCCCAAAACCCAGTGTTTTCTATTTCCCTCCTTTTAGCCCATGAGGTAGGCCTTCCATAAGATCTACCTCACTTATCAACAATATGACCAATCACCACAGAGCCAGAATGTTTTCTCTGTATGGAATCTGCGTGGAAGCATCTGCTGAACAGACCACCACATCAGAAAGGGAGATCCAGTTACTAAGAGGCCCAGGAGACTTTATCAGTCCAAGAAGGCCTTCTTTCTCATCTTCCCAGGACATCTGTCCAGCTCCTCACAAACAGACAAAGTCTCCTGAGAGGGCCCCTCCCTAACTCAATCCAAAATGCAAGTGAGATGGGTAGATTATAACCATTCCATTAAAAAGGAAGGATTATCCTTTCCAACCACCTGCATAGCATAGAGAAGAAATGCAGCTTCTTAAAAAGCAGCCATATCACTGTAGCACACCTTCCCAGTAAGAGTGGCTGATAGAGAAGTAAGAATGGCAGGGGCTGGTAAGCTTGTGAAGAACACAGGGCGCTCTTACACTGCTGATGGAAATGTGCATGACTAGGGCTATTGTAGGAAACAGTATGGAAGCTTAACAAGAATTAACATAGAACTATCAGATGGCTCAAGTTATCCTTCTGCCAGGTTCATGGCAAAGGACACTAAATCCAAAGGACATCTCGGCTCCCACATCTGCTGCAGCACTATTCACAATGATTACTCATGGAAGCAGTATCCACCGACGGATGCACAAAGGCCATGTGGTACATGTATGCAGTGCGCTATTATCTAACAATAAGACCCCAGTGAAAGTCTGGATGGGCCTGGATAGCACTGTGTTGAGTGAAAGAAGTCAGGAACAAAGGATGAATAGTGCATGAGAACCGTCATCCACGTATGGAGCACAGTAAAGTTGGCCGCATCCAAGCTGTGAGTAGAACACTTTAGCAAGCACTAGAATAGCACTTACTGCCTTTACTTAAAATTCAAAAGTTCTAAGATGGGCGTGGTGGGGCACACCTTTAATCCCAGCACTCGAGGGGGAGGCAGGGGCAGGAGGACTGCTGTGAGTTTGAGGCCAGCCTGGTCTACAAAGTAAGTCTAGGACAGCCAAGGCTACATAGAGAAACCTTGTCTCAGAAAAAAAAAAATTAAAAACCTCTAATCAAGTGATGATCAAAATGAAGACTTCTTATATGAAATACCTGTGGTTGTTTATCAGATGAGCTGTTTACAGTTTCAGAACATTTGTGGGAGGTAAGACATGACCTTGACTCTGAGTCATTCACAAGTTGAGCATATCAAAAGTCACCAGCGGACTCAGTTCTTATTTGGACAAGAAGGACCTAGTCTATCCTTTGGGGGTCCTTACATGGAGCAGAAGGGTAACAGGACTCCAGTCCCAGTGTTGGTCAACAGAAAAACAGGTAAGCACATGTTCTCTGTATAGCATGCAGTCAGTGTGGAATACTATTGATGCCTGTAGTCCTAGCTAACACTAAGCCAGGATGATAACCTGAGACCATCACTTCAAAACCAACCTGGGCCAAATACTGAGACCAATAAAAATTAACTTAGGAACTGTAAAAAGGACCTACAAAGATGGATCAGAGGTTAAAAGCACTTTTAGGTTCTTCCAAAGGATCCAAGTCCAGTCCCCAACACAGTATCTGGAGGCTAACAACTGCAGTAATTCCAGCTGGCCCCCATAGGTACTTGCACACACAACACACACAAACACATACCCACAAATATATATAATATAAAAATAAAACACAGAGAAAAAATGTTCCTTAGTGGTCCATGGGTCAAAACAGAAGTTCCAAAGCAAATGCTTTCTTAAACACTGAAGCAGAACAGACTGTGAATAAAAACACCACTTCATATTCTGTAAAATATAGGCAAAACCAGGTCAGGAACATAAATGCTGACATGAGATGGGAGAAATGATCATACATCCATACCCTCAGTTTGGAGTTAAGAACTTAGAAAACTTAGAGAAAATAAAGCCAAGCAAGCAGGAGAAAACATCCAAGAAATAAAAAGTGGATGGTAATAGAAACCTAAGAACAAATGTATGCATAAATCTAATAACCTAGATAATTTTGCTTAAAAACCACAAACTACAAATCTCATTCCAAGAGAAAAGAAATGATCTAATTATTAAAGATGTTTTAAATTCCTGAATAGAAATTTTCCAGCCCCAGATGGTTTCATCTGAATCTTGCCAAACACCCAAAAATGTAATGCCACTTTCATACAACCTTCTCCAGAATATAAAAGAGGAAATGATTCCTAACTCACGTTCTCGTCCACAGAACCAAAACCAAAGAAAGCACGTGAATAAGGGAAGTCAGACTATTGTCCTCAATAAACTTCGATGCAAATGAACAAATATGTGTATATACATATGGGTAAATGCAAATAATGTATACACATACACTCGTGACTAATAAAATATATTCTGTGTCTATAAAGTTTATTTCACTATTTAAAAATCAATATGATGGGCTGTAACAACAGCATCAGGAAGAAAAATTATACACTCGTATCAACTAGTAATTATTTTACTTTTTGTATTTTTGAACCAGGATCCCATGTAGCCCAGACTAGCTTCGAAGTCACCATATATAGCGATGGATAACCTTGAACGCCCACTCCTGCCTCTTTCCAAGTACTGGAATCGCAGACATGTGCTACCACTTATGGCTGTAACCATCATTCATGACTTTTTTTAAGTTTCATTGTACCAGAAACAGAGAAGAATATCCTAGACCTCTGTAAACAGCATTACAGAAGTCCCCAAATCCCCAGTAGATACCAAAATTTATCAGTGTTCAAATTCCTTACACAAGACAGCATAAGATTTCCATTTAATGAACACATACTCCCCCCATCCTTTAAGCTTTCTCTAAGCTATCAACAATACAACAGACGTGCTGTGCAAATAGTAATTCTGAATCTTTTCTGGGAATGGTGATGAAAAGTAAATATAACTTATGTTCAGCCCAGAAGCAATTTTTAAACAGTTTCAGTTTGTAGAAGGGTTGACAGATACAGGGGGGTGACAACAAAACACACGCACACAAATCACAGCTAGCATTGTACTTAATTGTCGCTGAGTGCTGTCTGTTGGGAACAAGGCAAAGATATTGGCTGGCTGCTTTTATTTAACACAATACTATTAGTTCCAGACATTATATTCCAGCCAAGGCAAGTAGCAAAGGTGTATAGGTTGGAAAGAGAAAAAAAAATGTTTCTGGTTTGCAGATGATATAATCATGTTTAGCACTAAAAGTAAGTATCAAAGGATCTGTAAATTCTATCACCAAGAAACCAATTTAGTAAGGCTACAGGCTAATGAAATTGAGGCACAAAACTAATTGCATTTTTACTCACTGACAACAAAGAAATAGAAACAAATTTGAAATTGAATGTCATTTATATTGTTCAGGATAAAAATAAGTACTTAAAACGTGCAAATTCTGTAGCACCAAACTTACAAATATCGGTGGAAGACATCAAGGAAGACCTACGAGCCTAAGGAAATGTGTCATGTTCCTGATCTGGAAGAACTGAAACAGTGAAGGCGTCAGCTCACCTTAAATTTATCCACAGACAAGACTAAGAGTAAGTTTAATTTATTAAATGCTATAGCAATATATCATGAGTACAAGTTTACAAAAAATAATCTGTATTTTTAGAAATAAGGAAAAAAAGAATTAAAGATCATAAATTCAAAACAACCCAACAGCAAATTTTTTAGACTGAGAAAATAAACGAGAGATGTAAGCATGAAAAGCAGAAATAGAAAAATAGAATATATAGAAGAAGAAAAGCCACAATAGAGCAAAAACTGATCAGCCGAATGTGAGGCTATGTCTGCAAAGCATCCACCAGACACGTGATTAACAGAATATGTAAAAACTATAACTAAACAATGAACAAATAATACTTTTTAAGCAATCAAATAACTAATCTTATTTTTAAATGGATGACCTTAAGATACATACCTCCAAATATGATGTATAATAAGCATATGAAAAGGTGGATGTTCAGCGTCTCTAACCAACTGAGAAACTCAACAAAAACCACAGTGAGACACCACTTCACAAGCCACTCCAGGATAGGAGGTGACAGCAGGAGTGTAGTAACCAGAACACATGTGCCCAGCTGGCGGTAAAACACTGAAACTGCTGTAGAAAGCATCATAGGGGCATTCCTCAAAGTGTGCAAAATAGAACCACCATGTGATCCAGGCATCCTGCTTGCAAATGCAACTCAAGAACAGTGGGAACAGAGCCTTGAAATTCTATGTGATTCCTAAGTCCACAGAAGCATTATTCTCTGTCACTATCAAGTGGAAGCAGCACAAATGTCATGACTGAACCAACGGAAAAACAAAATATGACCCATCCATACAGTGCATTGTTAGCCTTCAAATGGAGGGAAATTTTGCCATGTACTACAAGGTGAACCCTGTGGGCGCTGCGTGAGATGAACAGTTACAAAAGACAAACACTATCTGACTCCGTTCGTATGACATCCGTATATCATTAGATTTGTATCTAACATATTTAAATTCATAGATACAGAAAGCAAAATGTTGGCTGCCTGCGACTAAGATCAAGGAGGAAGGAAGGTGACCTGCTGATTGTACAAAATTTCAGACTTAAAGAGGGCAGTGCTCTGTAGGTCTGCCTCACAACAAAGGAGATAAATACAATGAGTGTCCTTGGGCATATACAAAAGTTAGGGTGGTAGATTTTTACGTTATATATATTCTTATCACACTAAATAGCTTTATTAAAATAAAGCAGTAACTGCCAGAAAAAGGTACGCTCCTGATACACATACAAGATGTTTGAAATCACTGAAATAATTACATCAGTAACAGTTTTTTTTAATACAATTCTAAGAAAAATGGTTATTTTTCCAAGACACATATCAAAGGCCTGAAATCCTAGCTAGATCCAATGCTTCTACGCTGTGTTTTGCATGTGTGTGCCTTGTGTGTGAGAGTTTTGTTTATAAACTAGGCACCAGAAGAAATCAGCAAAGACAAGTAATACTGAAAGAGGACACAACCCAACAGTTCAATCTGTAAATGTTCCTGAAAGAGGACACAACCCAACAGTTCAATCTGTAAACGTTCCTGAAAGAGGACACAACCCAACAGTTCAATCTGTAAACGTTCCACGGGCGTGCTTGTTCATGCCTCATTGTGCTACAGGCCACAGCAGCCTCTGCCTGGGATTTTTTTTTCCTTTCTTATTTGAGAGTTTTCACCTTGTCACTTAGGAAAAGTATTTTGCTACTTCTTTTTGCTATATCTAAGTCACCAGCATCACTATCTGCACACTTTGGAGCCGCACTACTCAGATCTGTGCATTTTAAAACCTAATAACTATTATTTCAAGAACCTCCCATTTAATGTTTTTGGACCATGGTTGGCCATGTGTACATGAAACCACGAAGGATGACATCATAGACAAGCAGTGGGTACTTGTGCTTGTGAGAACAGGTGGCCACAGAAGGCAGAAGAAGGCGTTAGATCCCCTGGAGCTAAAGGTACAGTCAGTTGTGAGCTGCCTTGTAATCAAACTTGGTTTCTCTGGAAGAACAGCACAATGTCTGAACCACTGAACCACTTCTCAACCCCCATGTGCATTTTCTTAATGTTACTTCCAGTGGAAACTGCTTTTGAAACTCCATGCATCCTTTTGTTTATATTGTTCTTATTACTTGCATGCTTTAGAAACAATATTCACAAATGTATTAAGTACAGTATGGAGACCAATATGCCATTAGCCAACATGTTATGCTTAATACTGAGTCAAGGATGAAAATAGCTTACAAGACATATACCCCCAAATAAACATTTGGTTTAATGAAAAAGCTACTACTACATATGTTTTGGGTTGTCATTTTGTAAGAAGAGACATTTCATTTTTAAAATGTTTATTTGGCATCAGTTTTAGACAAGTGACAAGGCTTTTGCACATATATAGAATCTGATTTTTTTTGATTTTAGAGCAGTTTATATATTGTTTGTGTGTGAATGTGCACACTGCCGAAGGAAGGACACACTTATGCATAGCATCAATGAGGAGATCAGATTAACTTTTATGAAGTAACTTCTCTTCTTCCACCTTCACATGTGTAGAGGAATTTTATTCCAGCAACATGGCTGCTCTGGCAAGGGGTCATATCCAAAGACCTTCTAAGTCTATGTGATCAGGCAAGAATTCAGACACATTCTGGATTACAGTATGATCTGGCTGGAATATAGACATGCCCTTAGTATACACCTAAATCCCAAACATACAATTCCTTTATAGAAGGAAGCAGCCATGTTTGAAAGTGATATCTAATTGAGGGGCAGTCCAAGTGAGGAATCAGAGGAAGATCTGACAGAGTGAGTCAGGAATAGGATACAACCAACTCTTATGAGACCAGGACAGGAAAGAGAGGCTACTTAAGAGCAATGTAGGGAGAGAGAAGAGAGTTTTTACCCAATGTTTTTTGTTTTTGTTTTTACCAGGACAGGTTTACAGAGACAGGTTGCACAGAGAACAAGCTAGACACAGGTGAAAATAGAATGAGATTGAGAATGAGGAGGAGCCAGAAGATTAAAACAGATTGCCAGAATTAGTTTGAAACCAGGCAGAGCAATTCTGTTAGAAACCGAGAATAGCCAGTTTGAGTTAGTCAGCTTGGAGAGCAGTTTAGGCCACAACAGCTGAGCTGAATCAACCAGCAAGAGTTCAGAAAGAGCCAGAAAAGCCTGAGAATGTCTCTCATCTTCTCCCTTCAACCAAGGAAACAAAAATATTTACATCATGGGTTCCAGAGTTCAAGCTCAGGACTCTAGGCTGTGCCGCAAACACTTTACCTGCTGAGCCTTCTCTCTGGCTCAATCTCATTGATTTTGAGAAGCACTGGTCCTTCCCTTAATACTTAAGATGTTTGCTTTCTTTTAGCTTAACTGTGTTGAGTTCTAGAAATGATAATTTTATACATTCCAAAACTAATGGGTTGAAATTTGTACATATCGGCCACAGGTATTTTATAACTTAACTTTTTTTTTTTCAGCTGCTCTAAAAGATAATCAACTAACCAGCAAAGGTCATCCTCTTAATTTCACATAAAGTACTAGCAACAGGTGCCAATTGCTATCTAATAGGGATGGCTATTGGCCAATTGCTAATTCTCCATATGCTAATACTTGCTTAGTTTCGTGTCTCTTTAGTTCTACTTTTCAAATTGCTAAAATAGACAAAATGATACCTGCCAATCATAGGATTCTAGATATTATAAATGCTATGTCACTCAAAATTATTTTGGAGATGTAATAAAATCTAAAATTAAATGAAAATGCTCACAGAGGGTTTGTGACTATTAAGCCAACTGACTGCAAAAAAAGAGTTTGTTTCCATCTATCCCTTCCCAGGACTATCCCATAGCCATTAGCTAGGAGCACACTGTGCCAGACACAGACTGAGAATCAGACTAACCACTTTGCTTCCTCAGGGATCACTCCAGATGTTATGCATGGCCATATATTTTATCTTATGAGTCCTTTGGAAAAAGTAGACTTTCAATTATGACAAAATTACACATTCAGATGTTTCCAGGAAATCCAGTGACCCAAACCTGTAGTTTCTTTTCTTAACAACATGCCACATTTAAAATATAGTAGGGTTATGCCAATTAAAACAAATTCTGCATGCAATGTGAACCTAAACACATCCACAAGACAGCCATGGACTGACCTACAACCATGGAGTGACCTACAGCCATGGACTGACCTACAGCCATGGACTGACCTACAGCC
>OU015753.1:97626788-97639613 GCA_907169655.1 Acomys percivali | reverse complement strand
GACCTACAGCCGTGGACTGACCTACAGCCGTGGACTGACCTACAGCCATGGACTGACCTACAGCCGTGGAGTAACCTACAGCCATGGACTGGCCTACAGCCATGGACCGACCTACAGCCATGGACTGATCTACAGCCATGGAGTGATCTTGAAGATACTGCCTAGATTATTGTTCCTTTGCCTCCTAAATCTGCAAGTGTGCAACTTACTTCAAAAGACAGCTTCATGATGGGCACAGTGGCATATACCTATAATGCCAGCACTCCAGGAAGAGGCCAGCCTGGTCTACAAAGCAAGTCCAGGACAGCTAAGCCTTGTGTGGGTGGGGCAGGGTAGACAGCTTCACTGACCAAACATCAATGGGGAAGGGAGAAACTTTTAACATAAAAGTAAATTTTAAATAGAAACCAGGCTATTTTCATCTTGTCACATTAGCTGTGGTACTTGTTCACACTTCACAAAGCAGTGGGTGAGAGAGCTAGAAATGTTCAAAAATAGTCCTTTGTCAAATATAATGTTCCATTTCACATGGCTAAGCAGAGGGACAAAAATAACACAGATTTGGGAGTTCAGGTGTCCCAACAACTTAGAAACAGCAGCCAACACTGGCAGTTTTGCATATCAAAAATATTAATTTCAGTGGAGGGCAAGAAAGCAAAGCAATTTCAGAGAACTTTGGATCACCCACTGAGCTCTTGACCATTGAATTCTATTTTTAAAAAAATCAACCAGGTGTTTTCAAGGAAAAGATTTGGGGAAGAAAGGGGGAAGTTAATGTATGGTTGCCTTAGCTTTGTCACTGTGCGATACACTAAGGGCAGTCATGTAGTCAGAGCTAAATGTCAAATGGGAAATAAAGGCAAAGAAGGAAGGAGTAGTTAAAAACCTATTTAAACTTTCCACTTTTAGCTCCAGGGAGACTGCTGCGCCCACTCTACTTTTGACAAATGGAAGTGGACTTGCAAGCTCCTAAGAACTTAAGCAAACCTTTTGATAATAGGCTCCAAGTAAGCATAAAGCAAATTCAGCTTAACATACTCAGGGCCTTGAAAGCCCAGCTTCCATCAGGAGTCATCTCTTAGGACCTAAAAGGACGGTCAGATTTCTTTGTGGTTTGCAATGCAATGCTTTAGTTTTCATTGCTTCAAGGCCGACACACATTAGAAGGAGCTTCAGCCCCTAATTGTGTCCTCCAGTACAGTCACATCACCTACTCCCCTTCCACTAGCACACAGAGACACTTCACAGCAAACTACCTCAGTGGAGCCCCAGTCTCATGACCCAAGCAAGAAGGATGGAGGTAGATCCCAAGGGAGGCCCAATGGAGAACTCTGGGGAATAAGTCCAGAGCCCAGGTCAAGTACCTTTTCAACATTGGACTCCTGTCTTACTCCTAATAGGGAGGGAATGTTATGCAGCTTAGCAACACATAAAGGAAACTGAGGCAAGGGAATTTTTTTCCTCTGGTGAGAAGATGAGGTAAGAATCTAAGAGCTGGGAGGAGACACTAAGAGTGCTATACATCTCCTGGCCGCCATTCTGCTCAAAGACCATCCCTGACAATTGTACACCAGGGAGTAAACAGGAGTCTTCAAAGCCCATCAAATGTGCTGCCTATGTACCCTGGTACTTTGAACTAGAGGCTTCTACTAAGAACTGAGGTGTGGGAGGAGTCCCAGACAGAGAGCTCCAGTCTGTGTCCAGCATTGCTAGGTACCAAAGCTGAGAGGGCCTGGAAACCTGACACAGGAGAACAGAAGATAAAGTTTGATGGAGTCTAATTTGGGACACGGTTTCTGCCAAGGGCAAGGTTGCAAGGCTGGTCCACAAACACAACCCTGGGAGAGGAAGATCCTCCATCACATGGGCCTCTTCTCAGGCCAGACACTCCCACTTACTCTCACCAAACCTGTTCTCTGCCTTTAGTTATGTTTTCTTTCTTCTCTAGTCCTAAATGCCCACCTTTCTCTCAGTTCTTAGGAGCTAGCAAATTGTCCTGAAAGAAAGTGGAGCTGCCTGAAACAGTGCGATCTGAGAGACCACAGACGTGGCCTTGCGTGATTACATTGTACACCCAATATGTAAAGACCTAAATTGAACGCATAAACATTAGCAGAAATTCAAAACTTGTTGAAATAGTCTAATTCAACGGGTTCATAGCCTTTCCCCACAGATGTTAGCCTATGGAATTAATCTTCAAAATAAAAAAAGTTTACGCACTAAAATGTCCATCACAGTATCATGAGTATCAATAATATACTGGCGATGAGGCGTGGTTTGGAAATTTAAGTGTGTCTACCTAATGGAAAATTATGCAAGCATTTGAAATATTTAGTTCTCACTTATAATTTGGTGAAAACTAGCGTCAGAGAATTAAGGGTATAAAAATATAGTCATAATTAACATATCATGACGAAAAACAAACATGAATAATGCTATCAACGGTTGTCTTTACTTGGTAAGAGTACTCTATATTTTTATACTTTTCAATTTGTTCACAATTGTACAGTGCATAAAATTTTAGAGAGTGAATCTCTTTAGAAGGGAAAAATTTTTATTTTCACAGAATGTTTTTTTCTGCATTTAACTGATAATTCTTTTAGTGTCCAAAAAAAATCCATTTTTCTGCAAGAGTATGGAGGCAAAGGAAAATGATAAGCACGAGAGATAAAAACTCACTCTGATTAAAAATATCTCTAGTAGTTATCTGGTGGTTACCACCTCAGAATCAGATCTCATGCTTGTTGTTCAAAGTTCTTCATAGACCAGAGCCCCGCCCGGCTCAGCCCAAGCTTCAGATAGTCACCTTATTCACTTCTGTGCTTGAATACATCTCTGACCCTCTGGCCAACCGCCCAGCTTCCGATGGTTCACTTTTCAGGTATTGCTTTGGTACCTACAGTTGCATCACCTGCTGGTATTGAGCCCACTTATGTCATTCTGTTCGTTATTTCTGACTAAGTAAACACCTCTCAGCTAGACTTGGAGTGCCCTGAAATTGGAAATTTGGACACTGTTCAGCAGTTACTGGTCAGACACATACAGAGGCAGACAGGAAGTAGAGTTATGTCTTCAGCCAGGCTGGTGGAATATCCGTGCCTTCGGTGATGCTATCTAAATGAACCATGCTGTTTTAAACTGTTGCCTGTGACATCAAGGCTAAAATATGCGCTTTCCTTTTTTTTTTTTTTTTTTTTTTAGAGCAGTAATAGTCTATTTCTGCTTATTCATTCATATCAATTCTCAAGTTCCTCTTGGGATGTAACAGATGGGACTGAAACATGCCTCACCAGGGTTTAGAATATAAATAACAAATGAAATGACCTTATAATAATAAACTTAAGGCCATACATAGGACCCTGCTTCTCCTGCAGTTTTTTTCTGAACAACAAATATAAATTTTTTTCTTTGTGCCGTGTCCTTACTCAGGCAGTCGTCTTTGGTCTATCAATATCTCCGTTCACCACCACCACCACCAACAACAACAACAACAAGAACAAGAACTATGCAAATCAAAAGGTCCGGTGCTTTAGCAGTGATAGACCTAATGGCTATGCTCCTGTATGCCATCAAGTACTCTGCCAGGACTTAGAAATAAACACCATCTGTACATTAGCAACCTGACACCCAAGACCCAAGACATCAAGAGGAGTTGCATATCTTAAGAGAAAATCCATAAATCATAAATGAAAGCAATCCAGGGACCCGCCAGAGGAGACAGAGTGGCCATTATTTTTGCAAAAGGAGCAGACAAGGTCAATGTGACTGTTGACTCCGAAGGGCAGGGCATCAGTTACGAAACCAATGCCCACTGTTCACACCTCCATCTTACTACAGCACATACATATATCCTTAATAAGTGAAGGAGCACTCAGGACTACGTGCTTGCTCGTATTCTACCACTAACTGGACGGTCTTGGACCTTCTCTCTGTTTTGGCTCCTTAGCCTATAAAACATCACTTGCCCTGCCGAGTCAGAAAGCTGTGACAGCTCAAATAGCATTACGTGAGCCTGGGTTTATCTAACCCTCTACTGTGCATCCTTCAGTCTCACATCCCATAAACTAGAAAACTGTTCTTCCTCCTAATGTTACCCAAAGATTAAATAGCAATCCCCAGATTTCTTACTGTGATGCTAATTGATTCTCCCAAGACTTGAGCATCAGGCATATATCACCACCCGAAACCTGGTTGGGCATCTCTGGTTAGACCCAGCTCTCTCATAAACTGTTGTCCAAATCTACCTTCTGCTAGATGCTAAGGAAATGGATGTTTTCACACATGACCACTCTGATGTGTGTGGGGCAATGTACAGAAAGTTTTCAGGTCACTGTTGCTAATGCTTGAGATTACTCCTGTGAAAATTAATGTTATATTTAACATCTGATAACACATGCGTTGACCCAATACTGCCTGATACAATAGATGACCCGTGGATTTTGGAGTGAGAGACCAGGATTCAAATTCTTGTTATGTGATTTGAGATTGTAATTTAAGACCCCTGTCCCTCACTTTCCACAACTGGCTCTCAGTTGATGTGATAACTCAACTGCATGCACACACACACACACACACACACACAGTGCCTAAATATGATGGTATTATTCATAATTCCTATACATCTTTTCTTTTAATATGAATCTTTCAAACCCATGCTGAATATAAGACAGTTTCTACAAAAATGTTTCACATTTGGGGGATATTTTGGTATAATAAGGGGGATGTATAGTGAAATGAGAGGCAGAGGAAAGAGATACGTAGGGGGGAAAAGACATCTCACTGACACACTTTCAAGAATGCACAGCATGCTCTGCTCAAGGAGACTGACACCAGGGTTGCAGACAGAATACTGTGATAGAACAACACAGCAGGGGACTCAGAGTGCTGCCCTCTTCACTTTGCCAGTGCGGGTCTAGAAACTGAGGTGTGACCCTACAAATAACCCGGTCCAGTCCCCTCCCCCTTCTGCCCAAACCTCTGGAAGCCAGCGATGCTGAATCACGAGGCTGGCATCAGCCGCCAGCCTCCCAGCTTTCACCGGGGCATGTGTCCAGGACAGGGGTTGGAGGCAATGGTTGCCCGCGACCCGGGGTATGGAGGGGAGGTGCGTGCGGGAGCAAGGGCAGGTACTCACGGCTGCGACACCTCTTTGGGTGGCTCCAGTAGCTGGTCCCTCGGTGACCCACACTTCCTGCCAGCGGCTGGCGGCTGCCCAGTCGGCCCCGCGCGGGTGGCCGTGGGATCCCCTCAGCTCGCCCACCGACTGGGGCAGCGAAGGCTCAGAGGTCCGAAGCTCGCCCAGACTAGGAGCAGCTGGAGCAGCTGTCGTGCCCAAGAGGTGGCGGCTACCAACGGGCCAGACCATTTGCCTGCTGCGCCCAGGGGTGCACGTCCTGCAGGGAGGCTGGAGCGCCAGAGTCCCGGGAGGGGTGGCGAGGGGCAGGAGGGACCAAGGAGTAGGAAGGACCTCTGGCCGCTGCATGTCCGGAGAACTAGGGACGTCCTGGACCCGTGACTTCTCCTTCAAGTGTACAGAAGAATGAGCTGAGCTTTCCGGGGCACCCCTCACCCCGCCTTAACGTTGGTCCAGCTCAGGGAGCGTTCAGAACGCCTCTAACAGAGGACCTAGCAACGCTGAGCGCTGAGTGAGCTAGCTCCTGGGTGGTGTCCCCTCCCAAGAGGATGCTAGGGAAGCTGGCTTGACACCTATCTGGGCTACCTCCTTCTTCACCTTGTGACCTAAACCACCAGGACCCCAATCCACATGTCACCTTGTCACAGACAGAGGGGTACCTCGAATCTCAGAAAAGGGCTCTTCTGGTCTCTTACCTAAGCATCCTTTTTTAGCTAAGTTACCAAAAGCCAACTTGAAAGTTAGACTATAAGATCAAGTGAGTGCCCTCTAAAGTGGTTTCTAAGACTGAGGTGGTTAAAGTCTGTTGAGCCCGCTACCAAATTCTCATCACAGAAGTCGGGAAATGTAAGTTGAAGGGATGGACCCTTTTAACAGATCTAGGGAAGATTCCAGAAGAAATCTGGAGTTTCTTGTTCATGATTTCAGAGGTTACTGTGTTGGTAAGTGGGAAATAATCGTGATCTTACATGAAATGAACATCACAGGACTGGGAAAAAGTTCATAGACATTTCCTTGACGTCCGTGCTTCCTGCCCCTGTCCCAGCCAGACTCATCACACATGTTCCCGGAAGACAATGGCTAAGACCACACAACTGTATAGGTCTCCATCTATAAGGAAATTGGCAGTTACTATAAAGTGTGATTAAGGTGGGGTACTCAGTGTGCCCCAAATAAAATGAATTTTCACAACTTAAAGTCTGTTTCTGTACTAAAATGTTGTCCTCTTAAATAAGCCAACACAGATGGAGCGTTTACAATGAACATTACAGTGAAAGCCTTTTCCATTCTAGCCTTGACTTGCTGCCCTCCTTACTTTGTTGAGATCAGTGGGAATGCTCCTGGATTGTACATGGGGCTTTAAATGGTTTTTTAAAGGCTGGACTCAAGTCGACTGGGCTGACAGACAATGACATCTGAGCTTAATTCTCTGGGGAAAGATACACAGTAAGGCGTAACATACCTCTCACTGGGATGTGGGTGTGAGCTTGACGTTTGTAAAAACTGGATTTTGTGATGGAGAAGGGATATTTAGGTATCTAAGATGGACATCACCCTTAGGTAGAAAGAGGACCAGAAAGGAGAGCATGGACTTTTCCCAGAAGTAGCTAGGTCATCAGTATCAGATGCTTGGTGAAGCGTTCTGTAAGAGTGAGGCATTGCCACTGCCTGTTAGCTGCTCAGTCTTACTCCATAACTTCTTCTATGCCTATACCTCCCACTACATTTAAACTTCAGGTCACCATTCCATCAGTAAAAGTCACTGTCGACTCTGAATCTCAAGAAAGCATTTGCAGACATCAGGAGCAGAAGTCCTTGCTTTCTGTATGCTGTGCTATTGTGAGATGGTAAAGTGATGCTAATGCCCACACGTCAGCAGAAGCACAGATATCCCCAGAGCCTCGAGTTGCTGGGGAGCCAAGATTGCTGGGTCCCTAAAGAAGCTAACAACTTCACCATGGGGCACATAGCCTCCGCCTCCAATATGCACAGCTCTTTCCACATGCAATTGGTTCCCTTTTAAGGTAGCAACAATGGGAACAGACAAGAATTAAAGAGATGGCTGATGGTAGAAACAGATATCAAAAGAAAGGATACAGCCTACATATCAAGACCCTGAAAGACATACTATGGCCATAAAGGAAAACTCATTTTCCAAAATGAGTATAGGAGGTTCTGGGTCTGTGAACTACTTCTCTAAGCCTTATGACAAAAGACAGGTCAGAAATGGGGAGAGAAAATATTTTCTGAGGTGCATGAAGCTTGGGGAAGGATAGTTAATTACCCAATGTGGTTTTTAAAGTTTACTTACATGCTGGTTATTAAGGCAAATTCGTTTGTCTTCACAAACAAGCATGACTGGGAATACTGAAAAGTATTGCTCTGAGATGATGCCAAGAAAGATGAAAATAGCACTTGTTGCCTTTGAAGAAATTATAGTGTAGTAAGCTGTGCGGTGCTGAAGGCTGGTTAGAGCATCTTCGTTGGGTTTCTAATACATGTCAGATTAGGCAGACCTTTGCGTCATCCCACATACTCTTGCTGAGGATGTGAACGGTGTAGCCTCTGGTTTGCCTTGAGCTGACACTAGTATATCTGAGATAAATATTCTTACCATTTCCCTCCTACAGATGAAGAAACCACAAGACAAAATGGCAAAGCTAGAAGGAGCAGAGCTGTGTTCAAACTTGAGCCAGTGCATGGCATCACCCTCCACGTGCCATTGTGGTAGACTGCCACTGTGCAGGAAGCAAGCCATGCCTGCCTGCAGGAGGAAATCTAGTTCATACTTACGTATTTATTTTGGTTTCTTGACACAGTCATGCTGTGAATCCAGACAGCCTACCAAGTGCTGGGAATAGAGGTTTACACCGATATGCCCATCCATACTTAGTTTTACATCTATGTTTCACTGCTAATTTCCAAAGGAAATGAGTCATTTCTCACATATGCGGGTTAGATGATAACCCTCTCAAAGGAAACACTGTTTATGTTCCAGGATCTGAAATGAGTGGTCACGGAAGCATTCATCTAGCCAGTGGATCCTAAAAGGGTTGTTTAATTTGTTTCAGGAGCTCAGGTCGTAACCTATGTTTTATGATGCTCCATAGTTGATGGTAGTTCGAAAGCAGCTTGACCAAACTGTGCAAAACAAGAGCAATGGAGAGACCCTCCCTCTCTCCCTCCCTTCCTCCCCTTCCCTCCCACCCTGATCTTCCCCTCTCTGTCTCTGTTTCCCTCTCCCTCTTCCCCCTCAGCCCCTCTTTCTAGTGTTCTGGGCTGAATTCCTTACACCCAACTGTTAACTGGGCAGGGAACAAGAAATAGTTATTTTAAACCTACTATACATAAAATTTCTTAGTCATTGTGTGGAAGTGTGCCTACTGTGCCCAGAACAGCTTCAGTGTTCTTTTCAACAGTTTTTATTGCAGTTATTTATATATGCATGAAAGTGAGCCCGTGTGTAGGTCAGAGGACAGCTTAAAGGAGCGGTTCTCTCCTTCCAGCATGTGGTCCTGGGTATCAAAGTTAGGTCAGCAGGCTTCAAAAGCAAGCGCCTTTACCCATTTAACCATCTCACCAACTCTATGATGCTTTCTGTAAATGGAAAATAATGCTTAAAACTGCCTTTTCTTTGTGTATAATTTGTGGAGAACTGACATGTTTATAGCAATGTCATTTATGACCTAGAAGATGATAGGTTTTTATACTTTCATACAATGTGTCCTGTACTTTTCTACCAAATCCACCTAATAATGTTACATACAGTACCTATCTTCTAAATGGGATGAGCTTCCCATATCCCTAAGTGCTATTTCCTGGGTAGACGCTGGCGTGGGAGGGGGGTCAGGGACGGGGAGGGGGGAATGTTCTCTGCAGTTCATCTTGTGTTTATCCAATGCAACCAAATATCTCATTTGATCATGGAAGCTTCAAAAGAACTTTCAAAGAAAGAGGCAAATATCCAGAATCAGCAACTTTGTCTCGTTGTTGTTGTTGTTGTTGTTGTTGTTGTTATGTATCCCTCTGTCTCCTTGGTGGCTAGAAATGCCAGCGTAAGCAATTATGGCGATGTTTGTGTGATTCCTGACTCTGAGTAGAAGTTTTAACTTTTTGTACATAGAACATGACTGGTGCGCCTTCCTTAACTGTGTACATTTTCTCCTGTTCCTATTTTGCTTGGTATTTTCTTTCACACTGATAACTTGTACTCTGTCAAATTCCCTTTCACAACCTACTGATAATCAATACAGACCCATACTTCTTGAACTGGACCACACTTCCTCCCTTTCCGAAAGCCCGTTTTGGTACAGGACACTCATTCCTCTGTTACAGCTCTGACATGTTCTTCACGTGTCTACGCTAGGAATGTAACAGATCTGCCTTTTCAATTGCTGTTTTTGCTTCCATAGTCTGTAGTGTTATCATTCTCACTTCATAAAATTACCCGAGGAACACTCTTATTTCTAATGCCTACAATAATTTAAATAGCATTGGAATTATCTTCTGTGGTGAGTTGGGGGTCTTGACACTGACTTCATCTGACTACAGGCTTTCCCAACAGCGTATGACTAATCAACTCTCCGGTCTTCTATTGATCTAATTCAGATGTTTTGGCTTCTTATATGTCTATTGTGATATTATAAACATTTTGATATGAAAAAATGACCTTTGCTTTATTGTTTTTGTTTACATTCCTTTGTTCTAGAAGTAGTGAATTTCCCAACATCTCTGGAATTACTCTGTCATTTTCAACTTTATTATTTCACTTCATTGTGTGTTTCTTGATTTTCAGTTGGAGTAGGATGAGACTATGACTCGTAAAAGCTGTAAATTTGTTAAAGATTTCTTTTTCATTGTGTGCATATTTTTATAAATACTTTATTGATAGGATATATATATATATATATATATATACATACACACATGCCCTATTGAAGAAATGAAATGTTCTCTATGAAAATGTTCTATGATATGAACATATATCTCTCCCTAAATTCACATGTCAAATTTTCCAGTGTTTTGATGCTACAGTGTTGAGTGTTGAACAGGTTATTATGAGGAACGTTCACTAACGGGAAGAGTACCTCCAACAGAGCCCCAGGGAGCTGCCTGGCCTACACAGGGAGTTCCAGGCCAGCAGTAGACTTTATCTTGCTAGCTGGCTGTTTTGATTTATGCTTTGACATATTTATTAGACATGGGTCTTGGATCACATGTCTCCATTTCAGTGTAGACTCTCTCCCTTAATTATTTTCCTGAAATTGGACATGGGCAGCCATGTTTCCATTTCAGAAAGATGCACTGGTGCTGTTCTTAATTATTTATATTCTCTGTCTCCCTCAGCAGCATTATAGCAGTGCTAATGGTTGGTTCTAATGGCTGTTCTCTGAGCTGGTAGATGGGCAATTTTCCTATATCAGTTCACTGAGTGTCTCAGAGCTTCTATCACCATGGCCAAAGGCAACTTGAGGACAAAAGCATTTATTTTTCTTGGGTCATGAATGTCATCAAGGGAATCCAAGGCAGGAAATCAAGGCAGAAACCTTGAGGCAGAAACTAAAGCAAGACCATAGAGGAACTCTGATTTACAGGCTTGCTCTGCCTGTGGTACCCAGTCTGCTTCCTTCTACAATCCTGGGCCAGCTGCCTAGGGATGGCACTACCCACAACACACCCACATCAATCATTCATCAAACACAGCCCCCACAGGCTTGCCTATAGGCAAATCTTATGTTTCATCCTTTAAGATGACTCTAGTTTGTGTCAAGTTAACAAAACAAAGCAAAACACAAAACGTGTGGGCACAAGGCTTGGATCCAGCGGCCTCCACTTCCCATCGTAGGTCCTGAAGGAAACTCCCCTGCTCTGGGATCTCCATGTACTCTTACATCCTTGGAAGCAGGAAGATTAGCTTCCTGCATAGTTTTTCCATGGCCTTGTGAGACAAGGAGATCAGAGCCAGCCTTGTCTTCCGTCCAGAAATCCAGAGACTTCCAACCGCCCAGCAGTCCCAGTGTTTGCTGCTTTCTGTTCTGGCTAACTAGCGGGTGCTGTTCTTTGCCTGTGCCTGGAGTGAAAGGGCTGTGCTTGCTTCCCTTTTCTTTGCTCCCAACAGAGCTGGAGGCCAACAGTCACAGGACGAAAAAGGGGCTGTGTTTGTATCAACACAGTTTCAGTCTCCCTTAGGCTGAATTGATGTCTATAATACAAACTTTTATTTGAGTCTCTCCCTCTGCCAAGCAATGAGTTAGTCTCAGCCAATTAACACCTTCCTGCATTTTCTTGGGAACTGGGTTATGATTCTAGAGTTTTTACCTGATGCTAAAGTGCTGGTGTTAGGAAAATAGACATCAGATCTGAGTCATCTATCCATTTTGGTGCCTGCATAGAGCCAGGCTGTCTGTGGTAACTGTCACTGCATGTCCCAACACATAGTTTCATGTTATAAAAAGGTTCCAGAAAGGACAACAAAGCTAGGATACCTGGCTCAGTCCAGGCTATGCGAGCTTTGATGACTGGTTGGGCTTTATCTAGAAGACCAAAGCCTGGCAAGAATCTATCTGAATGAGGAACTGAGAGCTCTCTTGATCAAAAATAAACCATTGTAAGGGTGAAAAAAGTTAGGCACGGCCTGACTCAGTAAAAACTATGTCATTCTCCCAAAAGACATGTAATTTGAATATATCATTATATTATTTTATTTTATTATTTTTTATGCTTAGGCTAAAAGCCCAGGACCTTACAATCTACTATTAAGCCTACTCCAACCTCAGCTTGGTGTATACTGCTAACACTGTCTGCCTGCCCAGATCCTGGGTTCAAATCTTAGGAAGGTGAGGCTCAAGTAAGTACTAAAAGGGCTGTTGTATAGGAAACTGAGTAAGAAACAAAATGGTAATATTTGGGACTTCCATGACAAAGATGAGCAGTTCATACTGTTTAACTTGGGAGTTATCTCTGTTCATTTGTTTTAAGACTCACTTTAAGGTAAGGATTTTATCATCAGGATCAATAGTGCTGGAATCACCAAGAGCCTGGCTGGCAGGACACTGCTTCCCTAGACTCTTGAGCAGAGGAGGATGCAGTGTGCTTACCAACCATCTGAGCCAAGCAAGTCTTTCCCTGCCCCAGCCTCTGTCCCCTGAAACGAGTTATGCACAGGCTGAGTGGAACTCACAGAGGCTCAGAAGCAAATATGACCACTTGCACCTCTGTGTCTCCATTTTTACACTCAGCCTTTGAAGTGTGAGGAAAAAGAAATTTAATTATATCACACATGGCCATTCTCCAGAAGTCCATAAGGAGTCTATGACTTGTCCAAGGATTAACTGGTTTATCTAGCTCAGGATCCACAAAGTCATCTCTTTTATATAGAGGGTAGGAATCATTCAAAATAAGTCACAGCAAAGCAGACTGAAAAAAATAAAACTGATGTCGGGCATGGTGGCACATGCCTGTAATCACAGCACTTGAGGAGGCAAGGCAGGAGGATCTCTGTGATTTTTGTGGTCAGCCTAGTCTACAAAGGGATTCCACGATAGTCAAAGTTATGCAAAAAAAAAAAACAAAAAAACAAAAAAAAACCCAACCAAACAAACAAAAAAACCTTGTCTCAAAAAAACAAAGGAGAAGGAGGAGGAGGAAAGGGAAAAGAAGAAGAAGAAGAAGAAGAAGAAGAAGAAGAAGAA
>OU015753.1:97602971-97626778 GCA_907169655.1 Acomys percivali | reverse complement strand
AAGAAGAAGAAGAAGAAGAAGAAGAAGAAGAAGAAGAAGAAGAAGAAGAAGAAATAAAACTGAACCTTGAGAGATGAGTCAGTTGCTAATATGCTTGCCTTACAAACACAAAGACTTACTTTCATCTCCTGAACCAATACTAAAAAGCCAGGCAAAGTGGAATGCATTCATAATCCCAGAGCAGAGGAAGTAGAAAACGGTGGACCTTTGAAACTTGCTTGCTAGGGAGCCTCTCCAATTTGACAGGTCCCAGTCAGTGAGAGACCCTGCCTCCCATGGAAGACAATATCTGAGGAATACCACCAGAAGTTGGTCTTGACCTCCACACACATGAACACACACACACACACACACACACACACACACACACACACACACACACACACACTTTCAAATATTCACTCAATTGAATTAGAATCTAGTTTTGTGATGGACTTTGCAGCCTCCAGAGAGATGTGATGTGAAAAGGGAACATGGCCATTGTTATTCAATCAGACTCTCACTGCACACTGAGAAGAACACAGTTTAAGGCTTTCTGGTTGCCATTCCTTGTGACTGGCACCTTCCTCTTCTAATTGTAATTTGCAAGTCTAATTATGAATAAGACTGAAATATCTAGACGATAATTATAGTGAAGCAATGTGTTAATGACAACAACTCGGTGTATCAAATCCACCTCTGTTTTTTATTTAAAGAAATTGAACCATAATCCCTTAGAGAAGTTACAGGTTTGATAGATTATTGTAGCATTTTTACATGCTAATAATGGCTTTTACAAAACTGAATGTCAAATACTCAGGAAGCACATTACATGCACAAAGTATTTCCCTGTATATCCACCTAATCTGGGAAAACTGATACTTTGTAAATATTATTTGACAATTTCATAATGTGTATAATAAATTAGGCCACGTTCACCCTCTTTGCTCTAAGTCAACCCTCTCCTCCTGCTTTTCTTCTTTCAAACAAATGTCCTCCCTGTTTTCATGGCTTTTTGCTGTGTTCTACTGGGTTTAATCAGGGTTCCTTGCATGAGTAAGGGGGAGGAGTTATTTACAGGGGCTTATGTGACTTATCATTGGCTTGACCACTGAAGAAAACAACAGACTCACTCAGTATCCATTACCTGACACTAGCTCCTCTGGGAAAAGAGGGCCCCCCACAAGCCCTAACTCTATTCATAGTGAAAAGCTAAAGGCCCCGTCTTGTACAGATCTTAACATCAGCTGCTGTGAGTCTGTGAGTGCAATGGCAGGCCAAATCGAGCAAAGTGTTTCACAGCACCTTTCTCAGCCTTCCATGCTTGTATCCCTTCCACCACCTATCCCATGATGCCACCTGAGTCTCAGAGGGGATAATATACATGTCTCTGTATTAACTACGATCTGTGGCAAAAGGGGGGGAGGGCGTCTCTGACCAACACAGAGCAGGATAGTCTTTTGGTATAAACAAACGTAGAAAAAACTAATGTTTTCAAAATATTAGATAACTTTTCCAGGATATAAAGCTAGCAACTCTATTATTCAAGTTTTTCTGTGCTAGCTCTTTCTACACACCTCTCCCCCTTACTTCTTGAGTATCTTGCCTGTTTGCAGAAGTGAAGCCAGTGCGGTCCATCATATTCGAGGACCCAAGTGTCCCAGACAAAAAGCATTTCACTAAAAGGCCACATTCTTAATGAGAGCATCCCATTGCCAAGTAAACAGCATTTGCACTTGCTAACCTTTTGGCTCACTCTCAGATTCCAAAAATGGTAGTTTTCTTAGAAGTACAAGGATTGAAAAGCTGACTCACAATAAATAATCCTGGGAGATGTAATTCTACACAGCCTTTGACCTTATCCTTTGACCTAAGTTGCTGCCAAGACCAGAGATGCTACAATATTCTCAGGACACAGGCAGTGATCACTGGAATGCATCTATTTATACCAAGAGGGGAAATTATTTCATGTTCTGCAAAGTTGTTCTCTTCCAAAGGCAACAGCATCTCATGTTCTGAAAGGAGCATCTGGTGATGCACATAAGTTTGCAATTTCAGCAAGTTCAGCTGGGTTCCCTAGTGCTATTTCCTACACATCTTTCATTGCTCACTGCCAAACCTAAGTAGATTAGCATTCTATATAGTCACTACCTAAATATCCCGGAATAAAACTGAGTGGTGAAACATAAAACAAATAATTTATGAGCAGTCTTTACATTGTACCTATTTGTTTATAATTTAAAAATAATGGGGCTTCTCCTATAACAAATACCAAACAAACACACAAACATATTGAGTGAATAAAAGAAGGAACTCACAACAGACTGAAATCGATTTCAGTCAGATCTCTAGACAACATGGAGGATGCGGACATGCACCATCCCACCCTCCACTGATGTAGGACCATGTGTTGCCTTTGCTCCACTGTGTCTAACTGTGCAGTCTTCCTAAAACTGGAGGATAGGCACAAGGAAAAAAAAAAAGATGGCTAGTCAGAAATCTCCCACATGGAGTTGATAAGACAGTTAATTTTAGTAGTCCTTGCTACTCGGGTCTTTGAATTTTTGTGTAAATTTGTTTCTAATTTTTAAAGCTTAGCCGTGGCTCCGGTTACCAACTCAATCTTTTGAGTCCATGCTCATAAACACTTGACCTTTGGAAGAGTACCACACTTGTGACATAAATAAGCTAACAGAACCGAGGAGGTGGTGCACACCTTTGCTTCCAGCTCTTTGGAGGCAGAGGTAGGTGTATCTCTGTGAGTTTGAAACCAGCCTGGTCCACTCAAAGTTTCAGGCCAGCCACAGCTACACAGTGAGAACCTATCTCAAAAGCCAAATGCCCAGAATAACAACAACAAAAAAGTAACAAAGTAGCCACAAATTTAAAGATTCCATTTACCCACTTTTGTTCCTGATGTGGACGTTGAGGTATAGAAATCACTGTGATTGTCACCAATTTCTAATCCTTTCAGATCTTGGACTTGGCACTGTGGTAGTTGCAACCACCTTGTCACATCAGAGGGGATATTATAACACTAATTAGGGAGTGGATCAATTTCTTCCCACACTTGTTCATACTGTACTATGTAGTATCATGCATGATGTCATGTTGAATTTGATAAGTGACAGGCTTAAAGATACTGCTTTAGGTCACTGAGGCTGAAGAAGAGCAAGAAAGAGCGTGCTGTCAAGGATGCCACACACCTTGAAGAAGGGAGGGAGAATGACTGCAGATACCACAGTGTCTTGCACACTAGAATGGGTCTGCTTGCAGGGGCAGCGAAGCAGGCAGGAGACCAAGATGAGCTGACAGAGATGGCATTAAAAACTGTCACCCTAGGGCTCAGATTCTGGAATTTTAGTTCTTGGTGTGGCAGTGATAGGAGATGGTGGGGATTATAGTCTAAAAGACAGGATGCAATTGAAAGAACGCCAACGGAGGTGCTGTGGTCAGAAAGGATTAGTTCCTATGAGATCCTAACTTCATTCTCATAGATCAAGTTATTATAAGAATCATGTTGACTTATGAGTCACTCTCTGGTTTCCGGTCTGGCCGTAGGATTGTTGTATCCCACACATGTGCCTGCTAGTCATGTGTCTACTATGAGTCCACCACCATGCCCTGGATCCCCAGAAGTGTGAGCTAAAACAACCCAACAAAACCCAACCACTTTTCTTATCTTAGTCAGGCTCAAGTATTTTGCTATACCAAACAAACAAACAAATCCCAACACCTCTCTCCACCTTTTTTGCATCTAGTTGTAGCTTGGCCAAAGAAGTAGTCAGTCCCCTGTCCTTCATTGGTGTGTGGAGGGGGGCAGGGAGACCTTGACAAAGGCCCTCAAGATGCTATCTACTCTTTCTTTGAGATAAGGTTTCTCACTTGAGACAAGGTGTCCACTTGCCAAATAGATAAGGCTGGCTATTTAGCAAGCCCCAGGGACCTTCCTGTCTGTCTTTCTATAACTGTGTACCAATATGCTGAGGGTTTTGTTGTTGTTTTGTTTTGTTTTGTGGCTTTGACGGAATGAAGTCAAGTTCTGTGCTTTCAAGCAAGCACTTTCCTGCCTAAACTATCTTCCTAGGCCCTGTTGCTTACTTTTGTCATTCTGTTTTTTCTTTTCCCTGACTGGTAAGCTAATATTTATATCACTGTCTGGAATTAGACATATTATGATTTTTATTATAAGGTTGTATGTGCCAAGACTGTCACTCAGGTTTAAAAGCTGCTGGAAGGGCTCCTGAGTGACCATAGACTCAACTTTACCATACCAAAATCTAGGACATAGCTGGCAGTTCCCTAAGCCTGCATAATTTTTCTTCCCTTCCTTGTTCATTTCCTACTTCTGACTTATACTTCCATTCTAGTGGGAAGGAAACATAAACAAACAAACAAACCCAGAAGTCTAGGAACATTTCATGAAGATCTTGTTTGAATAATTTACAAATTTCCCATTACCTTCCATTTGCAAATTTTCTGTTGCAAGTCAGGGCTACATTACCGATTGCAACTGGGAAACTGATGTCGACCAATACTAGAGTAGATCCAAAGATGCATGCCACCAGGGATAATGTTGTTGAAGTGCTCTCCATTCCCCCTGTAACCTACAAGGTGGGCACTGTTGGCTTCTCACGTTTCGCAGAGGAGAAAGCTGGTGTAGAGGGGACTGAAACACAGGTCTACTGAGCATGATAGTATAGAAACCACTAGATGTACAGTGGGAGTGTTCAGATCAAGTCAACAACAACAACAAAAACACTGACACTTCTTTTTCTCTGCTTTGAACTGACTGCCTTGCGACCATCACTGTATTACGCTATAGCATGCGTGCCTACCCATATATCCAGGATGTGTGTTGTGAGAACATGCACCCCAGATTTTTGCATAGAAGAAGAAGAGTCCCATTGGAACTCACACCAGGACAAAACTCTGTTGTCTGGATCCTAAGAGAAGAGGAAAACATTGGCCTGAAGTGTACGCCTTCTAACATCCCAGGGAATCCTCTACGTTCACTGAGAAACACATTGCTCAAAAGGTGAAATGATAAATGAAGAAAAAGGTAATATATGTTTGCAGGGATTCATGTCTGTAATGAACAACAACAACAACAAAAAAAAAAAACTATAGGGCAGCTAGTTAAGCAGGCTGATCCAGATGGGGCCTTAGACACCCTGCTGCGGTTTTCACTTCTTCAGAACACTGTGGCATTTAATGGTCCTGGGTCAAGAAGTTGTTCCATATTCACAGTTGAATGAAAAATATCTAATAGACTCTCCCTCATCTCAATTTTTATTAAAATAGATTCTAAAGACTTTCACAAGCAGTTAGACAAATAACATCAAGTAAAGAAATGTTAGGAAGAGGCAGGTGGGTCGCTGTGAGTTCGAGGCCAGCCTGGTCTACAAAGCAACTCCAGGACAGCCAAGGCTACACAGAGAAACCCTGTCTTGGAAAAAAAAGTGAAATTATTTGGGTCGGATTTATGAATTACTTGCAAGTTGTACTAATTTAATTGCAAGTACATTTTAGATGCCATCTTTCATAACATAACTTTTGTCTCTTTTAATTTTTTTAAGTTTTTTCCCAGTTGACTGGCATGGTATGAGGCATCTTATCTTCTTTAACAGCCAAGAAACTCAACCAGACAGATGAGCAGATAAAGAAAATGCCACACACAATGGAAATTTATTCAACCATAAAGAGGAATACAATTATGATGTTTTCAGGAAAAATGGATGGAACTGGGAGTTCATAATGCTAAGTGAAACAAGCCAGACCCAGGAAGACAGAAAGCCACTTGTGTGGAATCTAGACACATCTTTATACACGTGTACAGGTGCTGGGCATGAAGGATAACGAGAACCCAGAGAGGAGAGAGAGAGATTCGTGACGATGGGACCGGGGGCGGGACGAGGGGCGGTCAGGGAGGTGGGAAGGAGCATGACAGAATGCACTTGTGCACTTGATGAGAAAGGAATATTGTGTGTGGGGGAGGGCAGTGAGGAAGAAATTGGTAAACTCAGGCACGCAGAGTAACGTGTATGTATGCAAACAACACACACAACTCATTGTTCTGTCTTCCAACTTTGAAAATTAATTCTAAATTTTGGAAAAGAAGGCAGATTGATGCTTTCTAGAGAAATTTTATGTGTTTGTGTGGCTGCATGGAGATTTTTAACATCTCCTATTGTGTAAAATCTTTGTGATGCAGACATTGCCTTGCTGTGTAAACCTGACCACCCAAATAAAAGTTGGAAAGGTGTGGCAGCTTCCTTTAATCCCAGGACCCAAGAGATAGAGACAAAGGATCTCAGGCAAGCTGGGTCTCTAGACTGGCTAGAATTGGTGAGCTCTGGGTTCAAGGAGAGACCCAATAAATACAATGTGCCCATGCCTGTGAGCATGCATACACACACATACACACATGCACACACATACCACATACACACATAACACTTTAAAAATTAAGGATACTTTAGTTGCTGTGTAAAACTAAGGAAGTACTAGGGAGACTCCTGGGTCTAGTGCATGCTGGTTGTACAAGCATGACATCAAAGGGCACACAAAAAATCCAGGCACCGCCACACATCTGTGATCTCAGTACTGGGGAAGGGAGACAGGAAGATCCCCACAGTTCATCTGCCAGCCAACCTAGCCAATCCAGTGAGCTCCAGCTTCAGTGGGAGACCTTATCTTAAAAACTAGGGCAGGAAATGATTGAAAAAGACGCTAGCCATTATGACCTCTATACACACAGATACGTACATATTCATGAATGACTACCATACTCTATACACAGAGATATGTAAATATACATGTATTACTAGCATATTCCATACACATAGATATGTACATGTACATATATGACAACCATACTCTATACACACAGATATGCAAATATACATGTATTACTAGCATATTCCATACACATAGATATATACATGTACATATATGACAACCATACTCTATACACACAGACATGTCCATATAAATTTATGACTATCATACAAACACACAAGAAGATAAAGTTAGATTAAACTAAAATGAAATTAAACTAAAGGGAGTAGAAAGGGCACAAGGGATAAACATGTGTGAAGCAAAGCAGAACTGATCTATGGCTAGATGGCTGTCCTGGCTGGAGTTTCTATTGCTGTGATGAAACCCCATGACCAAAAACAACTTGGGAGGCACAGTTTATTTGGTTTACACTTCCACGTTCATCATGGAAAGAACTCAGGTCAGGGACTCAAATAGGGCAGGAACCTAGAGACAGGAGCTGATGCCGAGGCCATGGAAAGGCTCAGCTTACTGGCTTGCTCCCCATGCCTTACTCAGGCTGCTTTCTGTTAGAACCTAGGACCACCAGCCCAGGCGTGGCACCACCCACAATGGTCTGGGCCCTCCCCAATCAATCACTAACAAAATGTCCTACAAGTGTGCTTGCAGCGTGATCTTATGGAGACAGTTTCTCAACTGAGGTTGCCTCAGGTGACAATAGGGTATGTCTAGTGGACATAAAACTAGTCAGCACCATGGGAGAAAATGTACAGAAGATTCCTCAAAAACCAAACTAACCAAACAACAAAAACAACAACATACCACTGGAGACGTCTACACTTTCTCCCATCTGGCTGCTATTTCAGAAGCACGAGTAAAAGTGCAGACGAGTCCATCTTTAATGTATTCCCCAGCTCTCTGAAGTGCTTTGAGTGAGTTTGAAAGCCTGTCCCTGGTGGCAGTGCCCATCAGTGATTGATGTGCTATGACCAGCTCAGTTTTACAGATGAGAGATGGAGGATCCATGAAGTAAATTAACTTGTCCGTGGCCAGATATACAAGGAGAAGCGACCAGGACTAACTTCAGTGTGCGTTTTAAAAATGTTCCATTAGGTTTCCCCCATCTGATCCAAGTCCCAAAGATGGCAATCACCTGCGAGTTTCTGCCCGTTCAGCCCTTTCGGTGCACCGGCTGCTACATCTCAGCCTGCCCAGGACAGCTGCTTTCCTGTCCTTGCTTCCCGAGCTCTATGTTCCTGGACCAGCACAAGAATCTCACACTTCTCGATAATATTACTCATACATCTTCCTTTTATTTCCATGTGTATGTATGTGTGATCGCACACGTGTGTCTACAGGTGTGCATACATGCACATGTGTGTGCTTAAATGTGGAGGCCAGAGGTTGGCATCCAGTGACTTCCTTAATCAGGCTCCTTTTTTTTTTTTCCAGTAAGATAAAATGTCTTTGCTGAACCAGTAGATTGGGACTTAGCTTGTCTAGCTATATAACTTTCCCCAAAGATGCCTTGTCTCTTCCTTATGAGCTCTGGAGTTTCAGGAGGGTCACTACACCCACTCAGCTGCTTATGTGGATTCTGGGGATGTAAAGTCCAGCCCTCACACAGCAAACTCTTTGTCCACTGAATTATCTCTTCAGCCCCAATGTTACTCTTATTTCTAGTGAATACCTAAAATGCCTCAAATCCATCCTCCAAGTTATCATCCGAGTCATCCTGTTTCAGTAACACACATCTGATCCTGTCTTTGCCAGGTTTAAAGTGTTCATTAACTCTTCAATGCCTCTCAACTACACCTAGAGTCCTAGTTTAACATAAAAGACCCTTGAAACTTTATATAAGAATACTCTATTGAACAGCAAGCACTTTCATGTCCTTGGAAAAAATGGGAGAGATTAGTGCTAATAGCAAGAACTTAAAGGATGAAGGGAGGTCTGTCACATCAGCCATTCCACTATCTGTTGAATGCTGCAGAAAACGCATGGCATTATCATAAGCTGAACAATAAGCTGATTCATTGCTACCAAAAGTAGTTGCATACTTGACCAAATCAACACATCTTCATGGTACCTGAGAGGCAATGATTGATCCAGAAAATTCCTTTTATTCCTTTCCTGCTAATCATACTCAGAACAAGCTTGCTTTAAGACAGTGAGGCCAGCATACACCATCATCATCAAATGGTCCTAGGAGACTTTAACGCTCCATCCTGGTAGATAACATGTTTGCAGGAACCCTGAGAGCCTTTCACTTCCTCGGGATCCTGCATCAACATGCTGACAGCATTATGCCAACTGGACACTGAGAGCAAGGAGAAGCTACAACTTTGCCCATATCAGTAAGACACTACCATGCTAGAGTGTGGAAAATGGTAATGAATATTCAATCTTGGGAAACTTTTAGAGCATAAGCGGGATAAAGGATTAAGATAGACCTCTACATTGATGGCCTTGGTAGAAACTGGTTTTCAACCATATGGCATTCCACTACCACACAACTGAGCTATCCATCTTTACGTGGGTGTTGCCCGGCCCACAAAAGCATAAGGTTAAAAGTGCACAAGATGTTAAATGTTCCACTGAATGGAAGCCATTTGCTAATTGCTAATTCAGTTAGCTGAATCCTGGTCCCTTTTCAAGTGCTTTCCTAGTTGCTTCTTCTGCACTTTCCCTGTTTCTTCTTTCAGGGACTTTTTATATATAGACATTGACTTTTTAATTATTAAATTCTTTATGTGCATCTTCTGAGGGACTAATATTGCATCCTGTATTCTGCCCTTGCTCACCATGCATCTTTTATAGTGCTTTTGGCTCTGATTTCCCAGGTAACTTTGGTGATAGGGCACATTTCTGGGACCATAGCTTTTCCACCTCATCCAGATCTCATGAGCGGACTATTGTAACTGTCCTTGAAGGCTTTAATTTTTCCTGGTTTTCTCCAATTGTCAGCCAGCTCTCTAACCATAGACAGCTCAGATAACAAATGCAAGGCTATTTAGTTTGACAGAAAATTCTAGGCCAGCTTCTAGTTAGGGGAAGCATAATCCTTTATTAAAACCCTTACTTTATATATCACAGTAATTTTTATCCTCTAATTGAACCCTATTTAAAAGGAAACTATAGGAATATTGCTGGCAAGAAGTGAATAGCACAATTTTTTTTTGCCGCATATGCAATACTTGGTATTTTGCATGTTTGATGCCATTTTATCTTAGCAGTGATTCCATAGAGTATATACTAATTATATTAGCTAATATGGTCAAATTAACAGTACCTAGAATTAGAAGACAAGGCTCTGTGCATTCTTGTGAGAAATTACCTAGATAAGGTTAACTAAACTGGGAAGGCGCAACTTAACTGTGGGTAGTCTCAGATAGTTTTCTATTATTGTGAAGAGACACCATAATCAAGGTAACTTTAAAACATCAATTTGGGTGCTTGCTCACAGTTTCAGAGGGTGAGTCCATGACCATCCTGGCAGAAAACATGGCAGCAGAGAGGTGGGCATGGCACTGAGCTAGTAACGTAGAATTTAACCCTGATCTTTAATTGGAGGTGGAGAGAGAGGCTGGGCCTGGCATGGAGTTTTGAAACCTCAAAGCCCACCCCCCTAGGGGTACACCTCCTCCAACAAGGCTTTACTACTAATCTTCCCCCAAAACTGTTCTTACCAACTAGGGACTAAGCATTCAAATCTATGAGCCTATGTGGGCCATTCTCACAGTCCCATCCTACAGGCTAGGATCCTGTATCAGATAAAAAGGAGAACAGTACAAGCTGAGCACTCATCACTCTGACTCCTGCTTGTGGCTGCAAACCGATCAGCTGCCACAAGGTCCCTCCACAACTCCCTGCAATGACCGACTGTGCCTTTAAATTGTGAGCCAAAATAAGCCCCTTCCTTCTTCCTTCCCTAACTTACTTTTTGTCAGGTATTTTGATGTAGCCACAAGAGAAGTAATTCACACATTAATTTATCCTATTGTAGGAATGAGGGATGTGAGGGTGCGAGAGTTGATGGACCTGACGTATAAAGTGTGCGTTGCCTCAAAGGACTGAGCCTGAGCTGGCTGGCCCTGTCTGCAGCACACCAGCTCTGGGTCCGTCCTCCACAGCCACACGTTTCTTTTCACTTTCTCTTTTTATCAGTTTCTACTACTTCTGGGAGCTAGAAAGCTAGATATGACTCTTGGTTCTGTGCTTTATTTAAATATTTATTTTGTTTTTAACTTTTATGTGTTTGAGTGGCTTTGTTGCACACACGTGTGTGTACCATGTGCCTCCTACAGATGCCAGAAGGGGGCAGTCTCGAAGGACTTGGAATTACAGATAGCTGTGAGCCACCATGTGAGTGAAGGGACCCAAACCCAGGTCCTCTGCAAGAGCAGCAAGTGTTCTTATCCACTGAGCCTTCTGTCTGGCTGAAAATCTGAACTTCGAAGTTTTTCTTGATAGCAGACCTAAGTATGCTTCTACGTGATATTGTTGTTTTGTTTTGTTTAATTCCAGCATCTTAAACTGTGGTTGTTACCTCATGTAGATTCACATAACTGAGTGGAGATGGGGGGTGAAAATTTGGCAACAATAAAAAGCTTATGAAGTTGCAACTGCAAAAATTAATTCAAAACCAAAACCATAATAAACGTAATGGGCATCTGGAAATGCTTATTTGTGTTACATGATTCAACTTCACTGCAGCCCTGGCTGTAAACACACAAGAGTCTCACTTTGCCCTGCACGCAGCCTCAGCCACACAACACCAGTGAACCTTGCCTGAAAAAAAAATGCAGCTACAAGGCTACTTTATGTTATGAATTATTGTGAGTTTACTGCATATACAAACATGTCTGCTGTTACAGAAACATAATGGCTAAATTTTAGGAAACAAGGTATTTTCTACCATCATCCCTCAGCAAGAAAATATCAAATTATATATCTTGGGATTATGAGGAGTTAGAGTGCTGTTCAGATGTAGGCAGTGACAGCTCATTCTCCACCTGGTGGGGAGGGGAGGAGGAGGGGAGGGGAACCCGGCTAAACCTCTGACATGGACTCTGGTGCCCACGACTTGATCACTACCCCTTGGCAGTGCAGCCTTGTGGGCACACAGAGGAAGGGGATGCAGGCTATCCTGATGAGACCTGATAGGTTGTGGTCAGATAGCGGGGAGGAAGCCCCCTTGTCTGAGGCCTGGTAGAGGGGAATGGAGCAGAAGGGGGAGGGAGGGTGGAACAGGAAGATAAGAGTGAGGGGATAACAATTGGGATGTAATGTGAATAAATTATTTTTAAAAATAAAAAATTAAAATAACATTAATAGCTGTCTTTAAATTGTGGCCTATATGGTGTTGCACAACTGGTCATCTGTCTGTTCTTCCAAATGTACAAAGCAAAACGGAGACTGTTAGAGCTGCAACTATAGAAGCCGGATCTATTCATTTGCTTTTCATAAAATGTTTTTATTCTATCAACAATTATAGAATAAGCAACCTATATATAGTGTTCTTTCAAAATATGGCCTTTTAAGGATGTTGTGTTTTCTTCTATTTGTAATCAAAATATCCCACATACACTACATATGTACTTTACACTGGAGAAAATAATAACTTTCAGGTTTATACATATTTTATCATCTGAAATACAAACTACTATACTGTTTTCCCAAGTTTTTGGTTAGGTTTCTATTCTCTAAAAATGAGTACTCTACAATTTTTATACTTTATAATAAGAAGGGAAACTATATTAATCAATTTTGTTGTAGCAATACATTAAGCAACTAACTTTATAAAGATGTCATGTCTAAAACACAGGACCTTGCACACTTCATGTTTTGACATTTCACAGAATTTCATGCATGGTGGAGCTGGGCATGGTGGGCGTAAGTAGAAATTTTGGTTGATGTCTTTGTCTAGTAAGATGTTTGCACCTCAAGGGTTGGGAGTTGATGACTGAACATCAGTGAAGGTTTGAGAGTCGTAGCTTTTTATACTCACATTTTATCTGGATGGTGGTTAAGTCTTTAACTTCCCATCACGTTTTGAAACTAGGAATCTAAGATATGCATATATTCAATATTTTTTCCAGTTTGGTGTTTTCTGCCTTTTTAAGTTATATTAACTCAATATTTTTGCTAGCCAAGTTTCATATGTGCTTTGAGACCTTTAGTCGTTAGCTGCCAAACTAGTCTCCAAATCCTTCAAATGAGTGCTCCCATACAAGAGCCCAACACTATAAAAAGCCTTAGATACAGCTCGACATTCTTTTTTGTTGTTGTTGTTTTGTATCTTTATTATTATTATTATTATTATTATTATTATTAATTTATTCTTGTTACATCTCACTGGTTAGCCCATCCTTTGTATCCTCCCATTCTTCCCTCCTTCCCATTTTCCCCTTATTCCCCTCCCCTATGACTGAGGGGGATTACCTCCCCCTGTATATGCTCAGCTCAACATTCTTAACAACACTGTAAATCAAATATGCAGAGGCTCCCATATTGACGGCATTTTATTCACATGTGTAAGTCTGAATTTACACTTGCACATTTGGGGCTGGTTTTATACTGACTGGCAACTCCTTCAGTTGCTTTCTCATTTGGTTTGTAAGTGTTATTTAATTGAAATGACTTACAGGAAAAGAACATTTTGCTTTCTGCAGGTGGTCATATTGTTCTCCAACTGTTTCAAAGACATTAAGAAGAAAGTGCTGGGGAGATGGCTCAGTGGGTAACAGCACCTGATGTGCAAGCGTGAGAACCCAAATTTGAATCCTTAGCACTCAACAGAAAAGCTGGGCATGGCTGCACATACTCCTGTAACCCTAGTGCTTGAGGAGTGGGGAAAAGACTGGGGAGTCCATGGGGGTTGCTACCTGTCAGCTTACTTCGTTCATTGAGAGATCCTGTCTCAAGGAGATAAGGTGAGTCATCCTCCTCTGGCTTCCTCATGTACCCAATAGGTACACACATCCATGAATACATGGGTGTACCTAACACACAAGCACGCACACACACACACACACACACACACACACACACACACACACACCATGACCAAAAGCAAATAGGGGAGAAACCGGTTTATTTGGCTTAAACTTCCATCACTGAAAGGAACCAGGATAGGAATTTAAACAGGGCAGGAAGCTAAAGGCAAGAGTTGATCAGAGGCCATGGAGGGGTGATACTTACTGGTTTGCTCCCCATGGCTTGCTCAGCCTGCCTTCTTATAGAACCCTGGACCAACAGCCCAGAAATGTCCCCACTTGCAATGAGCTGGGCCCTCCCACATTGAACACTAGTTGAGAAAATGCCCTACAGGCTTGCCTGCAGCCCCATTTTATGGAGGCATTTTTTTCAGTTGTAGTTAGTTCTCGCCTCTCAGATGACTCTAGCCTGATAATTGACCCAATGTCAACTTGACACACAACAGTTTTTAAGATATAACCTTGCCTTTTTAAAATTTATTTTTGTTTATCTCCAAGATCTCGATTAATAAATACCCCAAGTGCAAAACATATTACAAACTTTAAAATCCTGTAGTCTTTACCAAATCAAACATTTTGAATGTTCAGTCTCTATGAAAATACAAATCTCTTTTAAAATCTAAAAATCTCTTTTAAAATTTCAGTCTCTCAACTGTGGGCTCTTATAAAATAAAAAATAAGCAAAATACTTTCTTATTTAAAGAGGGAAGAACCAGTGCACAGTCACAATTTGAACAAAGTAAAACCATATTCCAACAGTGTAAATATTTCAATGTCCAATATCTGGGATTCACTCATGGTCTTCTGGGCTCTGCCCTGGGTTTGGCTCACTTCTCCAGATTCACATGCAGTGGCCCACACAGCTTGTCTTCCAGGCTCCAGTTGGCTGCACTCTGCACCTCCTCTGATCTTGGCGATTCTTTCATGATACTGGCATCTAGAAAATGCAGGGGTTTGCAACTGGGCTGCACTTTCACCTTGGGTTCTCCTCATGGTGCAAAGCTTCAACTGTCTCCATGACCCCTTCATGACCTTTCACCATTGACCTCCCAGCTGCACCTTCACCAATGGCCTCCCGACAGTGCCAAACCTCAGCTACTCTCCATGACCCCTTCATGCCTTCAAAACCAGTACCACCTGGGTGACTCTTACACATCCCCAAGTGTGTGCAAGGCACACCCACCACAGCTTGGAAAGAAACACTTCCCAAAAGTTTTCACCTCACTGATGTACACTGATTGCTAAACAAGAAAATGCCCTGCAGGCTTGCCCACAGCCCAGTCTTATGGAGGCATCTTCTCAATTGAGGATCCTTCCCTTCAGATGACGTTAGCCTGTGTCAAGTTGGCATAAAATTAGCCAGAACGAAACCTATTTTGTGGTATGAAAAAAAAATCTGTGTTGTCTGCAAAGAACATATGCTGCTTATAAGACAAACAGACTTAAAACATGTTAAAAATAATTTTTAAAAAATATTTTAAAAGCCATTGAATGCTGAGAAAAAGCAAAGGAAGGGGGAATTATGTAAGGATATGTAAGACAGGGTATGGGACTCCTTGTCTGGAATCAAGGTCGAATCTAGAGTATGGAGAAAAATTAAATATTTTCTACACAGTATCCTAGACTGTATTCATAAGCTGCAAGTTGCAAGTAACACGAAAGCGAATCAATCAGTAGTAAAGGAGGTTGTGCATTCCAGAGATTTAACACTGCCCTCAAAGATCAAGCTTCTCTACTTCCTGATCTTCCACTGGAGAATGTCGACTTGTTTTTGCAGTCAGTCAGGCAAAATAAGCAAGGGTAAGGGAACAGGCAGGACCTGTGGAGAAGTGGAGAGCTTTCTCAGAGACCCTTAAAGTTCATCTTTACAAATTTGGATTGCATGTCTGTCAGTCTTTCTTTGATTAGTAAAGAAATAAATCTAATAGAAATTGTGCGTGTTCGTAAGGAAGAAAACGGGCTTTGGAAGGGCGCTAGCAGTCTCTGTCTTGAGCTTTTATCGCTTATTTTCTTCATTAATAATAGAGTTGGTTTTGACCATCTGGATTAGACATATGTTCTCCCACCACTACCCTTCACCGAGAAGGGTAGTGCCCTGAAGGCAGAGGTCTTTTCTCACGTTGTACTGTACACACTACATGAATGGGATCCTTCTCATGAAGGAAAGTGGACGAGGATGGGTTCCTGATTCTTTTAAACATATTGTCAACTTCGCCATCTGCCCTGTTCCTCACTGTCCTGGGAATGCAGACTTCTTTCCAAGGAGTCTTGGCACTTCTCTGTTCTGAGCAGACGAGCTCATTCTGCTTCTTATGCTTCAGTCCTCAGGTCCCATCCATCTGTCTTTCGCTTTTTTAACCTTAGAAGGGACTGTTACTTGAGAAGTAAAATCATTGTCACCATCCTAGAGTCTAGGAAGCCCGAGATCAAGACGTCAGTCTGGTTGGGATCTTCTGGCTGTTGGAACATTGCAGAACGTTTCTCCTACAAGGTCTGGGGGCAGGCCCAGCCCCTCTTGCTCCACTTACAAGCTCACTAATCACATAATGGAAGCTTCATTCTCCTCAACTTGCCGAGCCTAAGCTGCTTCCCAAAAGCCCCCAACAACCAAGCATTGCCCACAAAGGAAATTAAGGATTACGTTTCTACTACATAAAGCCCAAAGGACACATTCCAGCCACTGTGGTCAAATTCCCTGACCCACTACCATTTGCACTTATGTGTTTATTCACTTGGGTGTGCTTTCCCACACTGGAGTTAAATATGTCCCTTTCAGTGAGCCCATGAAAGTCAGTCCATACTTACAATACAGCATGAGAGAAGCCCCTTACCTTCCATGTATTTGTCTCTCAGTCTTCCCCTTTTGACTGATTCTTTGATATCATAATCCTTAGTGAGAAGAACTTACAGGGTACACAAGCACAGAAAATGTTTGACGCATGAATAAACAGGTGAGCTCTGTCACTTGACACTTCAAACAGCATTGCCTGGAGACACAGGAAACAATAGCTGTAAAGGTTATTTTTAAAAAGGTGGGACATTTTTGCATTCTTCTCTCGGTGCTTAGTAGATTAAATAGCCAAATAAGGGCACAGACAGAATACTTGAACACTATGGTTAGCAGACCTAACAACACATAGGAAATATGAACTACTGCAGAACACATTATTTTCATGCGACTCGTGACACGTGCAACATTAACCCAAAATTTGTCACAAAGAACAGTGAAAACAATCAAAGCAGAAATAACATACAGGACAGATTCTGAGGATAACATAACAATAAAACGTTAGTAAAATATAACTGGGGGCTGGGGAGATGGCTCAGTGGTTAAGAGCACGCACTACATACACTGCTGCAGACCTGAGTTTAGTTCCCAGTACTCATGTTGTTTGCATCACAACAGCCTGAAACTCCAGATGCAGGGGACAGGGGTCCGCACCTAAAGAGCTTTTAAATGTATAACTGCGAATTCTCTTGATAGGTTTTATTTAAAATGTAGGGCCACATTTGAGTTAATTTTTACGGAAAGCACAGGAACGGATCAAAGTTATTTCTTTATTCAGATATCTACACATTGCAGTACGGACCATTAAAAGTGTACCTTTCGCTCACCTGTGTGGTCTGTTTCTGGACTGGTTGTTCTCAACCCACCTATATTTACACCAAGAGCTACTGGTGTCAGTCTTATAGCTTCGTCACGTCTCCAAGTTAGTCAAATGTTCCAACTCGCTTCTTTTTTCAGAGTTATATTAACTTTTAAAAGCCTTTGCATTTTTATATGAAATTTTCTTTTCAGTCAACTAGCCAATTTTACAAGAAGCCTTTCTCTAATCCTCCACTCTTCAATCAATCACTATCTGGACAGCTATTCTTTGTCATTTGTAGAATTCAGAAAAATCTGATTCTGACACAGCCTTTTAGATAGTACATGAATAATGGATTCCTATTGAGGATGCTTTTCTTTCTTTTCTTTTCTTTTCTTTTCTTTCTCTTCTTCCTTCCTTTCTTTTTTGTTTCTTTTCTTCTTTTTCTTGATAAAGGATTTCTCTGTGTATCCTTGGCTATCCTGTAGTCATTTTGTAGACCGGGCTGGCCTCAGAATGATCCACCTGCCTCTGCCTTCCAGGGTGCTGGGATTGCAGGAGTGCACCACCACACCTGGAAGCGAATGCTCTTCTAATAATCAAAAACAGCGTGTAGGTACCTACAAGTGATCGGTATTAACTAAGCAATAACCACACTGCACTTGTAAAGCATAATTGCCTAGAATACTCCTTTAGGCACCTATAAAGCCTACATAACTGTCTAATGACTAGCCTGAATAAGAGATGTAGCTGAGCATAATCTGATGCTTTAACATTATTTTCAATCGTGGGTCTCTAATAATAGGGATTGTTAATAATAGGGACTCTAATAATAAATGAGCTGTGAAAACAAACCAGAATGATGGTATAAAGAAAAATGACAAAAAATCTGAAACTGTTGATCATATTTTCTGTATTGTGAACAAATAATTTACTTTCCTTTCAAAATAGACAAAAAAGGGAGATAACTTTTTAAATTTTACCTATTGTCAGGATATAGTTACAGTATATATAACCTCCTTGTATGTATGTGTGTATGCATGGTCACATCTGTGTGTGTAGGTAGGTGCACAGGTGTGCGTGTGCAGGCTCTCCACTGATGTTGGGAGTCCTCCTCCATCATTTTCCACCTTGTATGAGGCAGAGCATCTTGCTGAACGTGGAGCTCGTTTCTCCCTCCTGCCTAACTTAGCCTGGCTAGGAAGTGTGCTCTCAGGACTCCACCTCGACCTCCTTCCCTGGCAGCTAGCTCCCCACATGAGTGTTGAGCAGGCTGCAGAAATAGAAACCTGGTCCTCAGACTCACCAAGTCAGAGCTTTACCGATGAGCCATGTTGCAAGATCCTGCCTTTCTAAGAGGTGTCAGTAGTCCCTTTCCGAAGGACTGCTCAATGGATGGCTTCTCTCTCACTAGAGACTTGTGACTGAAAGTAGCATTAAGAGAGGAGAGACATTATGTACACTTTTATCATTTAAGCTAGTCTTCAAACATGTATACATATTAAAGTCAATGCTATGGAGGCCACAGGGGTATTCTAAGGTCTAGGAAGGGCCTTCTCAGAACAAACTGGTGTGTGCGTGGTTTGTTACTGGACTTTAAAAGTACACAAAACAAGAACCACATTCACCAAGCTAAATGTAACTGGGAACAGGCGTAAGATCAGTGCATGCTGACACAAAACCTCATGTAGTACAAGTCCGTCCATGTTTTCTTATCTCCTGCTCTTTCTCTGAGGCAGGGTCTATGTAGCCCTGGTTGTCCTAGAATTCACTGTGTAGACAAGGCTGACCTCAAACTCAAAGATCCACCAGTCTCTGCTTCCTGAGTCTGAGAGTAAAGGTATGGGACACCATGCTTGGTCTGCTTGCTTCCTTATTATTGTTATTTTATATGTATTTAACAGAAACTCAGGAAACAATATAGTCAACGTCATTAAGGAGTAAATTGTCCATCTACCTTTTCAAGTTAATGGGATTTCATATGAAGAGAATGTAACTCACCACAACATCCATAGATGTCTGTCTTACAGTATGAACAATAGTCACACTTTAGGGGAGCCCAGCTGCCTATCAGAGGGACAGAACACTTCTGTCTACCCATCTTAGTTTGGGTTTTATTGCTGGGGAGAGACACCATCACCAAGGCAACTTCTTTTTTCTAAATCTAAATTTTAATGATGTGTATAAATAGTAATATAAGAATGGGGAGTCCTCAGGCTTGTAATTATTTCCATGCGAAGGATTACTGTAAGTTGGCCTGTTATGCGGCATCATCCAAGACAGCATAAAGGATTACTGCTGCTTTTCCAGAAGAAGAAAGGCTGTTTACCACATCCAGTGCTGACTCTATCATTGTCTGTAGGAATACTCATTTACTGTCTGGAGTTGGCAATGTTTGCCTATTACTGATTAAAGTGGGCAGAGCATAGTTTCCTGTTTATTTCCAGGTGAATCCTTCACATTTCCTGGTGCTTGAAATTTTTCCTTTCACAAGTCTTCAACAATTATGTACCCTCATAATCCCGTCATATAGCTTCTCCCCACCGACCTGGGCAAAGGAGATGGCTTGTTGTGGGTAACAGACAGAGGCACCCAATCTCACAACAAAAGGAGGACATGCCAGTTTCTTTGGTTTTGAACCTCTAGCAAAAAGGAGTCTAACAAGACCAGCAAAACCAATAATACCAAGTCTTGGGGAAAACCCAGGAGGCGCATTTTGAAGATATCCATAGCTGTCTAATCCCCACTGAACAAAGCGTCCACCTTGGGTTGAGTTTGGGAATGTATTTCTTGATACCAACTTGTATATGGCTCGAGATATTTTCTTCAAGTTAAGTCCTTGGCTCCTTGGCCCATATTTAGATTGACTCTCAGGAACTGAGGAGAATGAAAGCTGATCCATCTTCATGTGATTTCTTACTTTTTAAAAGATTTGTTTATTATGTACACAGTGTTCTGCCTGCATGTATACCTTCACGCCAGAAGAGGGCACCAGATCTCACTACAAATGGTTGTGAGCCACCATGTGGTTGCTGGGAATTGAATTCAGGTCTTTTGGAAGAGCCGCCAGTGCTCTTAACCTCTGAGCCATCTCTCAAGCCCCCTTTCATGAGAGTTTTGTGAGCTGAGTCCTTTTGGGGTGCTGTGTAGACTCTTAAGGTGAGCAGGATCTCTGAATTACCTTGAACTTGTTGCTGGCAGCTGTGGCTCGGGCAGGGTCACCCAAGGCATCTCTTATAGAGGAAAACATTTCATTGTGGCTGGTTTCCAGTCTCAGAGGTTTAGTCCATTATCATGGCGGTGGGAAGCATGGCAGTGTGCAAGCAGACATGGTGCTGAAGCTGACAGTTCTAAGTCATGATCAGCAAGCAGCAAGGAGACTGTGCCACTGAGTGTAGTTTGACCATAGGCGACCTCGAAGTCGCCTCCACAGAGATACACTTCCTCCAACAAGGCCACACCTATTCCAACAAGGCCACACCTCCTAATAGTGTCACCCACCATGGGCCAAGCATTCAAACCACCACACTATCCCACCTCAGTTTCTATGTGGGTCCTTCGGTTGGATCTAAGAATAGAAAACCCAGAGCTGATTAACAAGAGAAATGGGTAAGTGATTCACTTTACAAGCACAAGAAGGTCTGAAGCATTGACTGACATGGCACTTTCACACTTCTTCAGACCAATGAAACATCTGCAATGGGCTGACAGGACAAAAGTATATGTGGACGGCAGGGCATGTCCTTAAACACACACACACACACACACACACACACACACACACACACACACGTATGAGGGGGTATGTTTGAGAGTTATGTCAGAGTATGTTTATTACAGTTTGTTGAAGCTGCACTTAGTAGTACCTAGTGATTAAGGTTATTTTCTGACCTAGTCATGTAAAGGGCATCTTCCTCAAACAATATGGCTTGCTGTAACGAAAGGGAACCAACGGTCAATTCTGAAGTTTTAACTCTTCAATTCATATTAAATTGGAATAACCAACACACTATTCTAGCATTTGGTATGTCTTTTCTTTTTCATGTCATATCCTTCTAAATTCTGCAATGACTGGGCAACCTCAGGGAAGTCCTTTAATGTCTGCCTCTGTACCTCGGCTGGATCTAAAGTAAAACAATGACAGTGGTCCTACATTTTCATAGGAACTTTATGAGGAAACCAGTCACTACTCGCTTAACACTTAGAATGCAGTATACCTGGTATACATGCTTCGTAATTTAACATAATTGGCAATAAGAAATAGAAGCATGAATTTGTTTTAGAATCTTTCACAGTCACTGTTTCCCCCTCCACCCCCACCCCGGTAACAAAACTTGGAAAATGTTCTGAGAAATCTCCTCAGCTTACTTTCAAGTTAACAGCCACCCACCCATTAGACGCCAGCCGTGCTTTGTGCTCCAAAGACACAAAAATAAATTTGCACGGTCTCTGCCCTTCCAGAAGTCAATCTTTCTGTTCTAATTTTCAAATGTCTGCTTACATAGCAAAACTCAAAAGAATAGACAACAGAAACTACTAGAGAGCTAGGTAATTAAACATCTAATAACCTCACAGAAAACTCCAGTACTCTAAAGATGAAGGCACAACAACCAATTGGAAATGTGTTTATTTTGAAATCTGCACATGTAGTTGGTAACTGCGATGATGCACATGACAGTACTTGTGTAAAATATTTTCCCGTATCTCTTTTTAGGAAATCTGACAGAATTTGTGAGGGCAATCAGGTGGGACCACACAGAGCGAACTCTGGAAGGAACAGCCTGTCAAGACAGGTGATGGACTTGGTGAGCTGGGAGGCTACAGTGACAAGCTGGGTGCAGAGAGCAGACATTGCTGGCCAATGCTGACCTGGGGATCAGCAGGGTCCTCAGGATGGCGAGGGGCGCACGCAGGTTCCCCCCAGCCTCACAGAAGGATCCTCTCCCCCGTGTGAGGGCAGCCTTAGCGTGCGGAACGCGCGCCACGCGGATGCAGGAGCAGGCCGAGCCCCGGCACTGTGCCCCCCCCCACCCTCCGCGCCCGGCTCCAGGGCACCGGATGCTACGCCGAGGAAGAACTCGAGGTTCTTCCAAGCTAACGGTTCCCATGTCCCGCGCTACCTCGGGATTGGCCTCCGAGCCCAAGTCGAGCATCCACAGAGGAGAGCATTATCAGTTGTCGCTTCAGGCCAGCACGGAGGGGGCTCCCGCCCGCCGGGGGGGCTCGCACACGTCACTTCCGGCGCGCCCGCCGGGGAAGAGGCGGAGGTCGCGCTCTGGGTGTGCGGCTACCGGGGACGCGCCGTGCCGGGGGCGAGCCTGGAGGGCGGGCTCGGGAAGGGGGAGTGTCTGCGCGCCGCCGCCGCCGCCGCCGCCACAGTCCGGGTAGCTGCCGGGGAGCTCGGCGCATCGCTCGACACCCGGCTGCTCGGCGCACCCGGACGCCGCTCTCCAGGGTCTGTGGGAGCGGAGCAAAAGCGGCAGTGAGTTGCTGCGGACTGCGGGGCGGCGGGACGGCCCCGGTCCCCTCCCCTGGTCACTCCTGCTTGCCAAGTCCCGGGTCATGGGGAACACGGCGATCGCCAAGAAAGGCAGCGAGGTGGAGAGCGGTGAGTAGAGTCGAAGGCCCGGGCTGGGTTCCCACCGGATGGGCCGCGGTGCAGCGCCCTGGGCGGGAGTCCCCCCAAGGCCCCGAGGCACGGGCCAGGCCTCGCTGGAGCTGCCGCTGGCCCGGGGGATCGGCCGCCTTCTTCTCTGTCCCCTCCCCCTTTAAGGTTGGTGGGGGTGGGGTGGGGGTGAGGGCCAAGCGCCGGGGCTCATTGGAGAGAGGGAGGGCTGGCAGAGCAGTGCCTGTGATCCCTTTTCTTACTAGAGCGAGGAGGACTGCCACGGTCTGGAACGCTTCCCCAAATATGGTCCTTGAAAAGAAGTCCCTTTTGTGGTCGCACCCTTGGCTTTTCTCTCTTCTCCCAGAGCCCCCAACACCCTGACCCTCTTTTTGGAAGCTACAGGTAGCACTTTTGGGTTGAGTTGGCTTTTTTTCCCCTCCATCTCCTGGATTCATACCAATCTTACCACAAGGTGAGTGCTGGTGTGGTTCTCCATAGGTGATGTGAACCCTCAATGTCTGAGGATCTTTATTTTATCCCATAGATTAGAGATGACAAACATAAACACAAGCAGCAACTTTATCCATTCGAAGGAAGGGGGGAAAAAAGTGAGACAGCTTTGTTTTTACTCTAGACATCCAGGAATGAGCGAGAGTGCCTGTAAAACTTAAAGGGCTTTCGGAGTTGAAGTGCTTCCAGACACTGTTGCTTGGTTTCTTCTGAGAGCTGAAAGTTCAGGAATTCAGTACTTGACACCAAATCTCAAGGCAAAAGGGTCGTGGAAATTGAATTTCTGTGTAGCCACATGGTTTTATATATATATATATATATATATATATATATATATATATATAT
>OU015753.1:97572826-97602961 GCA_907169655.1 Acomys percivali | reverse complement strand
TATATATATATATATATATATATATATATATATATATATATATGCACACACATACAAGTGTAGTGTAACATGTTGTGAAGGAAATGTTGTGTGCCTTTAGAGGATTCGGGTTAGATATTTATAATTCAGAATAATCAAAGAACGGTACTTGCTGTTTTTCACATTGCCATAGATAAAAGACATCTCAGCCCTTGGAGTGAGCCTGACAATTTGTTCGTGTTTCGGTAAATAATATCTTCCGTTGTGTGTGTGTTTATGACAGAAGAATGAAGCTAACCTTGTAATTTGAAGCAAACAGCATTTGATCTGTGTGAATAAAGCAGAACTGAGCTGCCTGAAGAGGGTCTAGCTATTCGGTTTGTGTAATGTAAGCAACAGAGTCAGGTTTTCTGGTTTGTTTCATCAATAAGGTTTGTTCTAGGAAAGTTAACGTGGAAAGCCATACAAACTTTTGGTGACTTTGAAAAGCCAAGGCAGAACTAGGACTTCCATGTTCTCTTTTATGAATTGTGCAAATGTCCTGATTAATTGTACAGATTCACAAAATATGAAGTATGACAATATTTTGTACCCTCCTGACATTGCTATTTCCCTATTTTTCTTATATAATGTGTGCTAATTATCATACAAAAATGTGCTTCCCAGTTGGACCAGCCCAGTGATTTTCTTAGCAAGTGCTGTCTTGTACAATTCTTGTATTGTTTGATGATAGTCCACTCTCCAGCAATATAGACATTTTTGCTGTTAAGCTTCCAACCAGTTTTCCCCTGGACTGTGTGAATTTAATTTAAACTGGTAGCTATGACAAAATCTTCTGTGAGTTTATTTATAGAAACTGTAGATCATTATAGTTTGAAAAATGTTGTGAAATGTCAAAAGAAGATAGCAAATGTCTCATGGTAAAAGCACATAAGGCATTTGTGGATAAGCGTTCATGGCTTCAATTGGAGCAGTATTAGCTGATGTGTGTTGATGTTCTTCTGTAGCAAAGAAGCTGTATTAATGTTTTAAAACTCAGTGACAGAACATGTCCTACCATTACGTACCTAACTGTTCTGTATGTTTTTCAAATTAATTACTCTGGAAATTTTGTGGCTCAAAATTTAAATTATTTAAATTTCTCTTGATACAGAGAATAAACTTTTAGAAATATATGATCTTAGGAGTTCAGTCTATGCAATCATACTATCTCACGACCCAGGTGCCAGACTCTGAAGAAGCTGGGGTTGAGATCATGTTATTAACAGCAGAGTAAAGGACAGCCCTGATGCCCTGACTGCATCCTGCATCTCTAAATAATTAATCCATCCTCTTTCAGAGTTACTGAGCCCTGGGGACAAAATATTAAAGTTTTACTATAGTGTCAGATGAAAGGTAAAATGTAAGTGCTAACATTCTGAAAGTAAAATTAGAACCCTGAAAATTACCAGCAGGGAAGTGTTTGATTTGAAGAGCTAATTAAAGATATGAAGGTAAGATTTGCAGTTTGATGAGGAATAAGCCTCCCACAGACAGGTAGTTCTCGAGCTGAATTCTAAAAATACTTCCAAGAATGAAGTTGGGCATAAAGATAAGTGAGGAGGGCTTGGGGTTTTTGGGGTTTTTTTTTGGGGTGGTTGTTTTTTGCTTTGCCCCTATACTCACAAATTTAAGGACACGTTCTGAGTTCCACAGTGTCTAGAGATAAATTAATTTGAGTTCCTTAGAGAACTGATGTGTTTCACAGAACAACTTTTGCCATTATATATTTCCTCCTATGTTTTTTAAAGTTACTCTTGGAATAAGTGCCTTCCAAATTTGAGTGTACTTATTTAAACATCAGTTAATACATAAAGCAATAAACTTTTAGAAACAGGAAGCTACAAGTCTCAGAGATGTTTTTCACGTGCCTTGTAATTCAAGAAAGTTTTACCTTGAATTAAGTCTGTTACTCACACAGCCTTACTAATACAAAAACACATGCTTCTCCTTTAATCCAGGTGATGTTTTTGTTCTTTTAAAAATATATTACATCTACAGGCTGCCTGTGGAGCTCTGAATTACACACGCATGTAAGTGTGGTCAGGTCCATGGGTGGAAACTATTGACTGTTAATTCTCTCATGATTAGATGTGTAGCCTGCTGCTTTTATAGCTTTTGGAAATGATCTTGAAGCGTAGACTGGATGTGATGGCACGTACTTTTAATCCCAGCACTAGAGAGGCAGAGGAAGGCTGATCTCTGAGTTCAAGGCCAGCCTGCTCTACATAGCAAGTTTAGGCCACTTATAGTGGCACTGTGAGACTTTGCCTCAAAAGACAGAGAAAGGGAAAAAAAGACCTTGAGAGTCAATAGAAATTGATCAAAGAAAGTCATTAGTAGATCAGGTTCAACAAATCAAACTTGTTAACATTTTTGAGAGTGTGTGTGTGCCTACATCTCTGGATGTTTTGCACACACTGTCATACATAGCTTTTCAAACCCTGTGGAGTGAGTGGTTCCAGTGTTGCTCCATTTTTAACATTGGGTAACGAAGAAGTGATGTGTAGCTTGTTAAAGGTTGCATAGTAGTTAGTCAAGGAGTGACATTTGTATTAGTCAGGCTAATCCCAGAACCACTGATCCCAAGAGGTTATGCTGAGCAACCTGAGTGTCCACTAGAAAGTCAAAGTCAGGACACACAGAATCGCTCACACTTTGTTTCAGTTTATCAGTTATAACACATTGCAGTTGCTTTCAATAATGACTATATTTGGATCTGTTAACCATCTGAAATAAAGATTATCTTTCCTGTTCCATTCTCTGGATTCATGTCATTATCTGTTAAATGGGATGAAGGGCTCAATTACCTTGCAGTTATTTTATTTTTAATGTGATGAAATGCTAAGTTAACCATATATACTTTATACCCTTAGAATCTTCATTGCTATATGTTTGTTTATTGCTCATTTCTTTTTATTAATTTTTAAATTTATTTAGTTAATTTATTCAGATTATAACTCAATTGTTATTGCTCATTTCTAAATGTGTCCCTTGAACTTATATTGCTATTATTAATTTTTAGAATTTTGCATCTTACCATGATTTCAAATAGTTCTGCGTAACCCAGCTCCTATGATGATAGACGTGAAGTCTATAGATGCTCAGTGAAGTGGCTTCTACCCAGATGTAGCTACTGAGAACTTGAAATGTACCTGCTGTTGCTGAAGAACTTGTCTAGTTGGTGTTTGGTATATTGACAGCCCCTGTTTTCGACAGAGCTGTCTTTATATCTAATACATATGCCAATTTTTCTTTCTACAATTTTGATAATTTGGTAACCATGAGTGTATTTAGATGAAGAAATTCTAGATATATGTTTTCTCAAAATCATAGCATTTCCTCTAAGTAACAGTTTATAAACTTAGTGAGCAAATTATGGCTTAGCAATTTGTATATACTCATAAAGTTACCTGAAGTTACCTTTGGTGGTACTTAGTAATAAATATAAGAATGTATACTTTGGCTGAAAGCCTTTTTTAGGGTTGAGTTTTGAATCTTGCTTGTGTTTTTGAACTTTTTATTTATCAGATTGATCAGTAAATTCTTAAAGAATAATTAGTAGATATTTGTCATAGGCTGGCAGAGGCACTTGGAAATAGTCTTCCTTGGGTTAAAGGAAAAATTAATTATGAACTCAACTTTGACTGACAGACACATATGATCTCACTTACTTCTTGATTTTTATTTTTGTACGGATTACTGTTTAGAGTTGTCTCCTGTTTGGGAATCATTTTTCCTATTCTTCTGCTCAGGCTCCTTCACACAAGACATAGACAGACTGTGGCTTCACTTGCTGGCCGCAGGGTAACTGAGAGGCCTGAAAGGCAGCTTAGGAAGGTCATCCATGGCAGAGAGCAGACAGCCCTGGAGAAGAGTGTGGGGAAGCCAGAGGAGCTGCTCAGATCCCGACAGACAGTTACAGGTTATCACAGTTCATTTTGATGCTCCACTGAATTAGCGGAATAAAGCAGTCGCTATGACTAGGACTAGGTACATAGTATAAGTGATATAGTATAGCTTGTGGCCAGATTTCCTCAGGTGGATAGGTCATAAATTTCCAGTGAAAAGCTATTTTATATAGAAAAATATGGAATGTATAGGAGTAAATATATGTACATCACACTGTTTATTTATAGCAGTTAATCTTTCTGGGGGAAAAACCCTTCTAGGCCTGGAGAGTCGGCTCAGTAAATAGTGTTTAGTTACAAGTGTGAGGACCTGAGTGCACACTCAGGAGCAGCAGCACAGTAGTGCACATGTGGAATTTCCGTGCTTTTATGGTGAGAGGGGAGAACCCCTGGAAGGCACAGTTTGGTTAATCTAGTACCTGTGACAAACGGTGGAGAGCCTGTGTCAAGTAAGGATGGAGTCGAGAACCAACAGCTGAGTTTTTCCTTTGATCTCTGTATGTACCCGTGCGCACGCGCGCGCGCGCGCACACACACACACACACACACATACACGCTCTCCTCTTGGAGTATCCTGTAGTGGCGGCACACACCTGCAATACCAATGATAGATAGGCTGGGGCAGGAGGATCATAAGTTAAAGGCTTTCCTCAGTTATATCATGAAAAGCCTGGGTACAGACATAAAATACCCTATATTTTTTCCTGTCCTTCCATCCATTTACTTATTCATTTATTTAGTACACAGAGGTGAGACTACATGCATTAGGGCCTATATGTGATACTGTAAAAATAAAGATTGGTTATATTCCCAAAAAGAGAGATAGAAAACAACAACAAAATTATTTCATGAAAGGCTAACAGAGGAGCCAAGAGAAGAAATGGTCTTTTCCACTGAGATGAGGTAGATGAAGTTCAGAAAGGACTTTGAAAGAGCTGTACCCTTACTGGGCTACTGAAAATGAGAAACATTCACCAAAGGGATTACAGGAGAAAATCAAAGGAGAAAAGCAGCACTGTATGTCAAGATTAGGAAGGAAACTGTCTGTTACAACTAAGTGGCGCCCTGTGGGTGGGTGGCAAAGATGGTACAATGAAAGAACGGACGGGACAGAGGCCACCTCGTGGGAAGCCTCAGAATTATAGACTTTGACGTCAAGGAAAGAGATAGGATAAAATGTGGGTTTAAGGTAGTCTACCCTGATGTGCACATTTGGCTCCAGTGGCCTTTCAGTGTGTTTTAGTGTAGGGGACGAAGGCAGTGAGATGCTTTCCTGCAGTTCATAGAGAGAGACTTAGGTGCTGTGTTATAAAGTAGATTTACTGTTCTATGTCTAAGCCAGTGGTTGTCAAGTTAAATTTGGGATTCTTTCACAGACAGAAAAGCACTAATTGAATCACGCACTAGCTTAGTTGAAGTTAATTCTGCTTAGAAATCCAGTGTAGATGTGAAGTCCTCTACCAGGCTGCTGCAGCAGATGAGCGTCCCGTCTCATTGCCGTGCTGGGGTTACATGTTCATTCTTTGGTGACTTCTGAAAGTTTTCGGTTTTTTCAAGGCAGTTGTTGATTTCAATCTGGAAGTTTTTGGCAACCCTGTCTTTTCCATGTAGACTTTATCCTTAAAACTCAAGTCTTTAAGATTTGACTGTTTTAAGGCCTCACCTTGTAGCTTGTCATTCTTTTGTAGTAGGTGACCGTTAGCAGCAGAAGACTGTGTTAGTCCAGGTATTATTATTTTATTTTATTTTATTTTATTTATTTATTTTTAATTAATTTATTCTTGTTACATCTCTATGGTTACCCATTCCTTGTATCCTCCCATTCTCCCCTCCCTCCCATTTTCCCCTTATTCCCCTCCCCTATGACTGTTCCTCAGAGGGATTACCTCCCTCTGTATATGCTCATAGGGTCTCTTCTCAGTGACCTGCTGTCCTTCCTCTGAGTGCCACTAGGTCTCCCCCGCCAGGGGACATAGTCAAATGTGAGGCACCAGAGTACTTGAGAAAGTCAAATCCCTCTCTCCACTCAAGTGTGGAGACTGTCCTGTCCATTGGCTAGATCAGGGTAGGGGTTGAAATTTTACCGCCTGTATTGTCCTTGGCTAGGGCCTTAGTTTGAGCGGGACCCCTTGACCCAAATCTGCCTATCATAATGTTCTACTTGTAGGTTTCTAGGACCCTCTGGATCCTTCTACATTTATTACATCTCGTCTTTCATAGGTGCTGGCTCTGTGGGTAATTTACCTCCTCGAAAACCAGTTCAGCCTTCCGAGTAAGCAGTCATGGGTGCTCTTAGGGGAGAATAAGTTTCGTCTTCAGCTGCAGTTGTGAGATAAATCATCCTGCAACTCAGACTTACACAGAAACTACTCATGTGCTTGTCATTCATTCAGGCCTTTGATCATTCTCACACAGTACTTGTGAGTGTCTGCTTTCGATAGGCACTGTGCTAAGTATAGACACAAAGAAAAGCGAGACTTGATTCTTGTCCTCAAGCCGGAAGACAGCTACTCAAAACTGTTAGTGGTAAGGCATGGGGCACCTGGGCCAGGCAGTGGTACTAGGGCAGAAATGCAGTATGGAAGTTTGTATAGGGAAGGATGCATAAGTCCTGAGTAGTCTGCAGTTGTCTGCCGAGTCCATTTTAAAAATGGACCAGTATTCTCACCATTCCAGCTGCTTTGTTTCTCCAGAGCTTTTCTCTGCAGGACACCGTGATCTTTGGGCAGAAGCATATCTATCAGTGTGTGTGCTTTTTAATACAAATAGATTTTATTTGAAATAAAAATGCTTACATAGCTTTTCTTTACAAATTGCTTGACTGGATTGCTGAGCAAAAACAAAGCTGAAGCAAAACTCTGTTTTGGTTTGATTTGTATTTGAGCGTAAGTAGGAAGACACTACTGTGTTTTTGTTTTTGTTTTTGTTTTTTTTTAAACTGACCTTCCCTCAGGCCTGCCATAGAAGTGTCAGCAATGAAAATGAACCCAGCATTACTGGTTGTTAGAGGTCATGTCATGGTCTGAAATCACACGCCTATCTATGGATATACCTGGGAGGGTTACATATGAGTCCATGGCAAGCAGGTTGATGGAGGAAGAGTAATTTGGAATGAGTTTTACACCTGGTTTAGAAGAAAGCACCAGAATTCTCTACAATACCAGGTTGCTGTAGGAAAACGCTGCCTTTGGTCCAGCTCTGTGAGTGTAGAGCCGTGTAATCCATCTGCCTATAGAGCAACCCTGCCAGAAAATATAAAGCACAGATGCCCATCCCTTCAACATCTCCATTATCTACAGTATGTTTTGAATATTAAACAGAAACACAAATGGCCAAAACTCGTCTAAAGCTGCCAACACCTATGGCTACAGTGGAGCTAGATGGAGGAGACAGCGGGGGAATGAAGACAGCGGCCAGTCATCTGCAGGGGGACTGCTCCAAGTGCTGGACTCAAAAACCAGTGCTCAGAGAAGCTGCTGCCACTGTGGCCTTTCCGGGAAACTTTCATGGCATCTCGATATGGACCCAAAAAGCCTTAATCTAAATGTCTGACAGCTTAATTATGAGATGCTGCAAACCAGTGGCTCCCAGCCTTCCTAATGCTTTTACCCTTTACTATAGTTCCTCATGTTGTGGTGACCCCAAACATACAATTTTTTTGCTGCTACCATGTAACTGTAATTTTGCTACTGTTGTGAATTGTAATGTAAATATCTGACATTCAGGACAGCTGATAAGCGACCCACAAAGAGGTGGTGACCCGTAGGTTGGGACCCGCTGCTGTAAGTGACAAAAGCAGTCGGAGCGAGAAGCAAGAGTGCACAGGCTACAGTTTGTAGTGTCTCCTTGTTAGCAGTGGACGGGTCAGGAGGAGCCACTAACGTACCAGAGCACTTTGAAGCATAGGGATGAAAGTGCAGTGTTGACTAGATTGTGTGCACAAAACAGGAGTGGGGCTTCATGGTTAGGACGTTATCTAAACTTAATAGATTGATTGGACATTAAGTGTAGCAGGGTTTTGTTTTTTGTTTTTAAATTAACAAGTACAAATGGTGATAACAGGAAATTACGAGGCCGAGAACACACAATCAAAGCTTACTGTAGTTTCAACTGTCTATCCTACGAGTTTGGAAGATGTTAACTTTTTTTAGTGGTTTTTTTCAGTTTATTGCATGATGGAGTTAGACTAGTCTAAGTGAAAAGCAGACCACAAATGGGTATATTATACAAGCTGTGAGGATTTTAAACCTGTGACAAGTGACAGAAGGGAAAATCTACTCATTGCAAGAAAATCTTCACTTAAGCCTCAGAGTGCTACGGGCACTTAAAGTCCATGTACCTCCAGCTGGACAGCCTTAGCCTATCAGGAGCTGGCATGTATTCCTGGCTGGTCACCCTGGAGCTGGATTACGTTTATGAAGATGCTCAATTACAATACCATTGCAGGCAAATTTCCTCTTAAACATCTTCACTAGTTTTTCTTTATTGGTGAGTAGTGAGGCTCTTCCTGCTGGTTCTCTATTGAATTTTTACATGGATATATACTCATCTGTGCCAGCAGGAAGCAGGCCATCATCCTTACTTGCTTCAGCAAAGGGGTTGAAAGAGGATCTTCTGGATGGTGAGTATATGTATGATTCCTTTTCTAGGTTCAAGCAGCCTGCTGAAGGCTGCTGTGGAGAAGTGCGTGGGCACAGGCCATCAAGGTTTCAAGGGGGGAGGGAGGCAGCTGAGTCCTGTGTGATCTGACCTGTTAACTCTGTTAGCTAGGAAAATATCATTTGTTAGTTTATTGTTTATAAGTCACTTATTCGTTGTATGTCCACACTATGTTGAATCCTCTTCTTTTCACATAATAGAGACTCCTACAAAGTTAGCCTGCTGCACTCTATGACTTTTTAAAGCCCCTTGACAGTTTGGACCGAATCCCATACCCCTTTATGACCTAATTTGCCATCTCATGACAGTGAACCACAGCCCAGCTACGTGGGCTGTAGGTGGTATGACTGTGAAGGTGAACCCTGCTCTTACCTCCAGTAGCCATTCTAGAATCCTTTCGGCTGAAATCTGTGGCTTTCAGTTCGTGCCACAATAGTCTGCAGTCTGTCTTCATATTAGCATAAGTGGTGCAGGAGCCATTGACAACTCTTTCATATGGACTTTTAAAGCACTGTCACAAATCCACTCTGAGATGTCTGTCTACATCCTCTGGCTGGGGAGAAGGTCACTTGCTTCTTTTTATAAATGATCAGACTTAAAGGAAGTTTTGTTTTATAGATGTAAAACTGAGCTCCTGCAGATCACTGCTTTGTCATGAAAGCTTGCTCTGCTTTCCCTTCTACCTCATGGGTGTTAGCTGACCCATGTTACACCAGACATACGTGCTCCATCCAGAGGAGATTGTCATTACTGAGTAATAGTCAGACAGTGACTATGTTATTTTTGTTAAACTCCTCTGGGAGTGCATGAGTGATGAGTCTAGCAGCTGGGCCTAAGGTTCCAGAGAGCTAGAGTGCATTGTAGTAGGGAAGGCATGGGATAGCTGTAGGTCCAGGAATATGGCTGATGACACTTTGTACAATCAGGAAACAGAGAGCTTGCTTAGTGTTTTGACTCCAAAGTGTGCCAGGGTTGTTGGATCATGTCGTGATGGAAACTAAAATCATGGATGGGTTAATGAGTGATAAAAACGTTAAACTCGGAGGCTGGATTGATGGCTCAGATGGTTCAGAGGAACTGAGTTCAATGCCCAGCACCCACACGATGGCTCACAAACCCCTGTAACTCCATTTCCAGAGGATCTACCACCCTCATCTGGCCTCCACAGGCACCAGGCATGCACATGGTGCCCAGACATTCATGAAGACAAAAACACATACATAAAGTTTTTGAAAATTGAATTCTGTTTTGGAAGTGTTTAAAGCACCCACCTGCACCCCACGTTGGGGAGTACTTTATCTGCACTCTAGTGACCCTTTGGGGGTAATAGCCCCCTGACCTGAAGAGAACAGTTTAATTTATTAAAGTAATATCAGTTCCTTGAAAAGGTGTGTGTGTGTGTGTGTGTGTGTGTGTGTGTGTGTGTGTATGTGTGTGTGTGTGTGCGCGCTCGAACATTCATGAGTACAAGTGGCTGTGAAGGCCAGAGGCGTTAGCTCCCTCTGGAGCTGGAGTTACAGGCAGTGGTGAGCAAGTGGAAATGGATGCGGGGAGCCTAACTCATACAGGCTCTCAGCCACTGAGCCATCTCTCTAGCCCCCAAATCACAATGCTTGAATTTGGAGGAGAAAATTGGTCCTGGATAGATACGTAGATGCTGGATTAGAAAAACGTTTCCTTGCCTTTTGAAAACTCCTCTTTTGAGGTGTCTGTCACTCATCTATGTGACTTCCCTGTTGTTGCTGTTGTTGAAGCTGTGTCCTGCATGCTTCTCAGTCACCCAAACTGTGGACAGCTCGTTCAGTTCTTAAACCCTGCCTTCATTTTAGGCAGTTTCAAATTCTTTGTGGATGACTAGCTATCCATCACCGCTGGGTCCCCGAACCTGCTTTGTTGTCAGTCACCCCCTTCCCGGTGCTTAGCTACCTCATCTCATCAAGAACCTTGCCGTGTTCATGGACTGCTCCGTGACTGCCGTGTGGCTGTCATTCTCTGAACACCGTGTCCTTTTTCTGATTGCCTCTAAAACGCTTTCTCTACTGCTCATCCACTAGCTCTCTCTCTTCATTTTCCTTCTTACCAGTGAGATGACAGGGTACCCAAAACCTTTTGCAATTGTCTATCATGTCTGCTTGGTAGAAGCCAACTCTGAGAGACTTAGCTACCCTATTCCATGCTTTCAGCCAGGAGTTGAACACTTGGAGAAAGCCATGCGGAAGAATGCTATAAATTCACTGTCATTGTCAAGTGGGCTGTCAGCATGACAGTTTTACTACATTTCTCTGAACTATTCTTTCGTCGTTCATGATGTCTGTTTCATTCTTCTGTCTGGCTTCTGCACTGTCCTCCTCATCTAATAATAATCTTGCCTCATATGTCACAATGAAAATCAAATACAACTTGAAGTCGTGTTCATATGGCAGAATATGTTTCATCTTTACCTTCTAGTTCTAAGATTTTTATACTGACCTATCTAGGAATCTTGGTAATTTTGTTCATCCTAAACTATATAGGTGCGTGTGTGTGCATGCACGTATGTGTGTGTGTGATTAGATCATTTTTGTTGTTACTCTTGCTGTGACAGAATACCTGAGAACTTACAAGGAGGAAAGATTTGTTTTGGCTTATGATGTCAGTAATTCTCCGCTCATGGTCAGCATGACCTATAGCAGAGCATCATAAGGGTTAGCACGTCCGTGGTAGGGCAAAACTTCACCTCGTGACAGCCAGCAAGCAGAAGGGTATAGGAAGGTTCTGGATCTCAATGTCCTTTTAAGAGGTGCCCCTAATGACATCTTTATCTGAGTAAAGATGATCTATTCTTTGTCTAGTATATACAATACATATATATATATATATATATGTGTGTGTGTGTGTTCATATATGTATATACATGTGAGTATATAATATCATTGCTTATATGTGTATTTCTCATATATGTATAAGAATCTATAAATAATAGTAGAAGTGGGTGTACTACCTAGCCTCAGCTATCAACTTGACACAGCGCAGAGTAATCTGAGGAAATCTTAATTGGGGAATTGCCCAATCCAATAAGCCCATGAGTCCAGCTCACTGAAGTGGTAGCATCTCTAAGCAGCTTGATCTGCACTATATACAAAAGCTAGCTGAGCATGAGCCAGACAGCAGGCAAGCCAGACAACCAGCAGCATTCCTCCATGGTTCCTGCCTCTAGTGTCATGCTTTGAGCTCCTTTTCTTAAGTCCCACATCAATGGATTGTGACCTGAAAGTATAAGCCTATAAACTCATTGCTTTTGGTCATGCTGTTTATCACAGCAACAGAAAACAAATTAGAACAATGAGCTATGAGTTTTGAATATTAAACCAATATTAATTCCCTAGGAAATTTTCAGCTTGGTTGTTAAATATCATTTTGTATCTTTTATATAGAAGTGAGTTTAGTTTGCTAAAGCTTCTCCATGTATTTAGATTTTTATGATTTTTTTGACTAATTTTTTTAGTATTTTATTTTCAAATGTTTGTTTGTTTGTTTGTTTGTTTGTTTGTTTGTTTTTAGTTTAATTTCCTTGGCATTAGAATATATTTTGATAGACTTTCAATCGTAAAAATTTTTGGACTTGATATATCGGGGTATAATTATTTTATGTGTGTGTGTGTGTGTGCACGCACATATCACACAACAGGATATTTACCAAAGAAATTATTCATATACATATATGTATACATATATATGTATAATCATTCTGGTAAATATCTTGTTGCGTTTTGAAGAGTATATATGCTGTACCTATTGCTTATAATGTTCTCCCATTCCTCAAACATCACATAGTTTTAGACAAAGTTAGTCACTCTGTGGGTTGTGGGTCAGTGTTATTTATTTTATTTTGCTTATTTACATATTTATTTAATTTTAGTTTTTTTGAGACAGGGTTTCTCTGTGTTATCTTTGCTGTCCTGGACTCATTTTGTAGACCAGGCTGGCCTCAAACTTACAGCGATCTGCCTGCCTCTGCCTCCCATGTGCTGGGATTAAAAGCATGTGCCACCACTTAATCATTTAATCATTTTACAGCCTAATCCCAACCCTCTTCCTCCTCTTCTCCAAGCCCCACCCTTATGCACCCCTTCTCCCACTTCTCCCTCTCCTTCTCAGAGAAGGGGAGGCCCCCAAGGGCTACCAACCCACCCTGGCACCTCTAGTATCACTAGGACTAAGCGCATCCTTTCCTGCTGAGGCCTGACAAGGCAGTTACTGATTATCTTTTAACCTATTAGTTATAGCTAAATATTTAAAGTCTCTCACTGGATCTGTGTATTTCTTTTTGATCTGCCAAGTTTCATTTTAAATACTTTAATTCTGCACTTAAAGATGGGTGCTTTTAGGATCTTTTTCTTTTATAGTTACTTGGTGTCCTTGTAACACTTCCTTTAGTTATTCAGGCATTAATCTAGCCCATCTGTTAGTTCTTGCTAGCATATGTATGACTGCTTTTCTTAATAGTCTTTTGAAGTCTCAAATTTATACTTACGGACTTCTCCAGAGTAACTAAACTTTTACTAATCAATTCTAGCAATCTTTATTTTTTGATGCATTTTATTTATAGACTGAGCTATTTGTTAATATATTAAGTTTTGTTCTTGCCTGTGTGTGCGCACCCGCAGTCATACAACTCATTTTCTCACTTTGTTTCAGATCTGCTCAACACCGTGTGTTGTTGGTTTTAATTTTTCCTCTTCTCTTAGTTTTGCTAGACATTATATTTGTCTATGACTTATTACACTAATACAGAATTATTACTTTATAAATTCCAATGAGAATTAAGAACCGTGTCATGCTATTTGTTGCCTACTTCTTTAATCTTAGCTGAATTTTTAAATGTATTTTAATTCTACATATAATTAGAATTCCATCATTTTTTTATTATGGTTATTCCTTGTCATAATTGGATACTGAGGATCAAGCCATATAATAACATACAGTGATCCCTAAGGTCTGTTTTCAGACCATCAGCTGGCTGTCAAGGTCACTGAGCATCACAAGATACTGGCAGTTACTACAGTGAGGAGGTCTCTGGATTCTGCTGGACACAGATCTTAGGGATCATTTTATTTTATTGGCAGAGGTGTAATATTAGTGATCTTTAGTCTAATACTTGGACTGTTTTGTAGCTATTTTTGATACCTTGTCATCCTCTTTTGTTTCTTGGTCACAACACGATCTGTTGACCAACTTTGCTCATGAGTGATTTCAAACCACCCAGAATACTCATTTCTTTGACTGAAAAAAAGCAACGTAGGCTTTCTCCCCCCATAACTTAGTACCTCTTAAAAAATAAGCTTATAAACAGAGAGTAGTTAATACATATAAAAGTAGGATAATCTAAATTATTCTTGGTTTTGGAATATTTTGGAATTAGGGCTTTTGTTGTTGTTTTTATTTCAAGATGCAGAAGCCTTACTGAAAGAACTAAAACAGAAAAGAAATCTGGGAATCACCTGTAGCCCTGTCACTAGGGAGAGTGGAGGCAAATGGACCATAAGTTCAAGGCCAATTTAGTTACATAAGTTACGTAAGTTAATAAGATCTTGTCTCAGGGAAAACAAAAAACAAAACAAAACAAAACAAAATCATTTTCAGGTAATTTGAGAGCAGAAGTCATAAGATTCACATTAGACATAGCAATATTAAGGGTCTAAATACTGTAATTATACTTATGTCTTTCTTTGTCTCTGCCTCTGTCATCTCTTTCTTCAGCTGGGGCTGAAGTAGCTGGGCTGATGCTATCTGCCTCAGAAGTGCTGCGGAAGTATAGAAGTGGCCACTGTAGAGGTTGATTTGTGTCTCAAACCTCAGCCATAGAGAGTCCAGGAAATGTACTGTATAGCTGCCCACTTCTCCCACCACAGGAGAGCTGAAAGCATGTGGGGTGAGCTCTTTGTGGCTCTAAGCATCATCTATTTTTTTTACCTGTTTACCCCTTTCTACTGCTAGTCCCCAGCAATGTTCTACCTCAGATAGTGCTACCATTGTTCATACACATGAAAACGCTGCTCTGAACCAAAAAGCGACACCCCAGTCTCTGTCAGTCTCTGGATGTTTGCTCATGCCAATTCCACATCATACTCACCTTGAGTTCTTGCAGTTCTGGCGCTGAATTAACTTCCATAATCATACCTTATATAAAAATTATTGAGGGACGCAGAACAGAAACTTGCTGTTTTTATAAGCATGTACACATAAAACTCAGGAGGTACTATTTATAGGTAGCGAATACAGCTGTAATGTGGTAATTGCTATTGTATTTATAACTTTCATCATTGATCCCATGTTCCTACCGACAGTATATAAGATAGAATGGGTGCTTTGTCATGGTAGTAGTTCAGGCAGTTACTCATAAATCATTGAGAGTTTGGTAGTATATTGTGATAAACCCTATTTTTGTTTTGTTTTGTTTTGTTTTGTTTTTCGAGACAGGGTTTCTCTATGTAGCCTTGGCTGTCCTAGACTCACTTTGTAAACTAGGGTGGTCTCGAACTCACAGCAATCCACCTGCCTCTGCCTCCCGAGTGCTGGGATTAAAGGCATGTGCCACCATTGATTCTTTGTGAGCTTCGCATCATGCACCCCAGTCCTGCTCATCTCCCTGTCTCCTCATATCTACTCTTTGCTCTTGCAACCTCCCCTCAAAAAAAAAAAAAAAAAAAACCCAAGCCAAACAAAACAAAAAACAGAGCATAGAAAACATGTCATTGTGGATGTTGTAGTGTGTCACAGTGTGTCCCACAGTATATCCTTCTGCCCATACATCTTCACTTGCAAATATTCATTTTAATGAGTCATTGTTCTGGTTCAAGATCTCTGGCTTCTGTGACACCATCAATATTGGATTCTCCTCGGGACTCCTCCCAGTTGCTCTGTTGTTGCCCTGTGTCGTGGAGATTGTGCAGCTTTGGATCAGCAGGACTAGCTATTTCATGCATCCCATGAGTTTGCAGATGATATAGATTTGGTTGTGAGCCATCTCAGAGCCCTGGATCTGGGCCTGAGTGGTAGCAGAGGTGGTCAACCCACCAGCTCTCTTTTATCTGCATCATGAGGGTTAGCTTTCCAGCACTGCTCTAGCTAGGGCCCCCCAGTGCCACCATCAGCAGGGGCCAGGGTTGACTCTCCTGTTCTCATGACCTCTGGACCAGCTCACACACCCACGCCTCCAGAGTCCTGCCCACAGTGCTGCCCAATCAAGGTGCAGGGCTCACTCTCTCAAGTGCTGCAGCCTGTGAGGGGCTGGGCCAGCTCTTCTGTGTTCATGCCCTCAGAGCCAGGTCCAGACAGGTGGCAAGTGGGGAGGGGAGGAGAAGAGGACATCACCTCCACACCCATGCCACTTCACCACAGACAAGTAGCAGGGCCAGCTCTCCCATGTTCATGCCCTCTGGGCTGGCTCATCTGCACCCACCAACACCAGGGTCAGCTCTGCTGTTCTGTCCAGGTGAGGTTCAGGAGCTGCTTTCTAGAGTACTGCAGCTGGTGAGGGACAGGGCTCACTATCCTGAGAGCTCATGACCCTTTGGGCAGCTTTCCCAACTGCTGGAGGTGGTGAGGGGCTGGGAGAGGGGTCACCTCTGCACCTGTGCCACCTCATGCCAGATAAGTGGTAGAGTCAGCTCTCCCACACTCAAGCCCTTGGGCCAGCTCACCTACACCCCTGCCATCAGGGCCAGCTCCACTGTGCTGCACAGGGCCTGCTCTCTGCCAGTGCTGCCAGAGGAGAGGTGGGGCCAGCTTTCCAGAGTGCCACATCCAGTGAGTGGCGGGGCCATTTCTGCACAGCCCCTGAACTTCCAGGTAGTTTGGGACAGTCCCTGTGTTCTCTAGTGGTGATATGAGCCATGGACATTGACACCAACCCTTGCTACTGCGTAGCCACGGACTCAGACAGCCTTGGGTGACAGCTTGGGCTGGGACCTCACCGTGGCCCAGGGTGGCAGGGCTGGCCACTCAAAACAGGCTACTCTGCACCTTCATGCCTCTAGTTCCATCTTTCATCACTTTTCTTTCCACTTTTCTTTCTTTCCTGTTTGTCCACCACATGCACATTGTGGTGGCTCCTGCTGCAGGCTGGACATGTGATCACGTGGGTGACATCCTCAGTTCACACTGTGTAGTGTGTCTATGGCCTGCTTGCGCCATGCACTGGAGGGCAGGTCTGTGGGTGACATGGCGATCCACAGGTCTCCTTCTGTTTTCCTCCTTCCACGCTGCATTCCCTGGATTTGATTTGAATTTTATGAGGCCTAGGCCTAGGACAGTTTGGCCTTTAAGGCAGCAGCAAGCCAAGATGACTTGCCATCTGCTCTGCCCCTGACTAAATAAGAACACTACCACCACCAGGTGTCCCTTTGCCAGGCGGGATGATATACCCTTCTTAAGCTGAAACTATTTTAAGTAAGAATGCATTGAGCACCATAATCACTTAGCAACAGAATATAAGAGCATCAGGAGGTTGGTTGGGAGTGTGCCACACCGCCATTGCCCAGCATCTCAACAAAGTGTCTTAATGCATATCGTCAGCCTGGGAAAAGATGAAAGTTCAAGATTTAAAATAAGTTTCTGCTGAATGTGTGTTACTTTTGGCCCCTTATAATTTGAACCTTAGTAAATCAAGGGTCGTCACTGGATAGCTGAAGTCATCTATCTGTTTTCATCATTGGTATGGGAATTACCAGATGATGTGCTCAAGATTGCCTGGATCTACAACACGTTCCACATCTCCATCTTATGACAGGAAACGGTGCCTCACTGACGAATCACCCTAAGATAGCAATCCCTCTCTTGCCTCTTGTTTCAGTGAAGTGAAGCGTCCAGAACACGCAGGTGTCACTCTCAACTCTTTGTCAAGGAATTTATTGTTTCCTTGGTAGAAGCCATTTCTTCCAAGGATGTAACTCTGTAAGACATCACAGTCCAGAATTATAGGGCAGAAAAGAGACTTTCCCAGTGAAAACATAAATATGGAGCTATATTCCAGTGATGGTAACATGCTTAGGTTTTTAATACTAGGTGTTTAATGGTAGACTGTTCTGTAAACTTGTTGGTTTCATGGTTATGATCAACCAGGTAGCTCTGACAGACTTGTCATTGTTGTAAACATAATAGCCATAGCTTGGAAGAAAATACAGGAAGTGGCAAATCCCTGCAAGAAATACTTCAGCATTGAATATCTAAGTTATTTTTATATAATAAAAGAATAATGATGTAAAAACTCAGTATTGATTGAATCACAGAATGAGTCAGAAGTTAGGTCCTGAATGGAAAGGGGTTTGGGGAATTTTTTTAGTATTTTTGTTTAATGTTTTTTCACTGTGTATGTGTTCAAGAGCAATATAGTTATATCAAAGTCTAAACAATTGTAATTAATAAGGCATGTCATAGGTAAACCACTAGGCTTCGTTTCTCTTGAGTACTTGAGAGAATGATAAGCCATAGACATTATTATCTTAACGTCAGTGAAAGAGAATAGTGAGCTCTGCCATCCCATCTCCATCCTGTAGTTCCCAAATCCATTTTTGTGGTTGAAGAAATAGCATTATTCCCAGTCCCTGGTAGGTTTCTTCTGTATTTGAGCTTTAATATCTCAGAGCGTCGATGGCAAGAACCCATACTTACTTAGCCATCTCTCTGGATCTTTATTCTTGAGACAGATTCTCACTTGTATAGCTCAGGCTGGCCTTAAACTGTCTAATCTTATGCCTCCATTTCCTGCAGTTATGAGTATAGCCACCATACTCAGCTTTAATTATTTCTTCATACGTTAGTGATTGGTCTCTCCCCATTTTTATACCAACTATACTGTCCATGTGTGACTATAGCATTATCTAAAGTATTAAACTTGTATTTATTTATTTAAATGCCCTTCTCGCCACAACCTAAGGGAAAGAATCATGCCTTATTGTATGAATCTCTATATAGCATGATGCTTACCAAATGACAGGCAAAATCTGGAGTTTGATTGAATTAAGTACCCTTAACTGGAAGATGTTTGGTGGCTCAAAATAAATATTCTGAACCTTAATGCTGAAGTACTTATACATAATCTGCAGTATTTACCTATGAAGTATAATGGTTTCATGGATTAAAAGATAATGAAGTGTTTGATGATTAAATGTGGGCTAATTGCATTGACCCAGGTGTAAAACTTATAACTCTTGTAATATCTAATCAATGATATATGTGTGTGTGTCTATAGTTTTTATATAAAATATACATTTTTTCAGGCTAGGTATGGTGATTATATACTCTTAATTCTAAGAAATGGAGGTAGGAGAATACACAGTTTAAGGCCACCCTGAGCTATATGGTGAGAGCCTATCTCAAAAAATAATATATGTGTGCATAAATTTGCATATTATATATATCTTATGTATATAAATTTTTTTGAAAATTCTGACTAACTAATGTTCAGGCTGGAAAGGAAAATTAGTATATAAAATGACTACATTCTTCTTCCCTAGTGAAAATAGTCAGGAAATACGAGAAGCTCTCAGGGAAGTTGATTCTATATGATCAAGCAAGGCTGAGAACCTGAGTTCCAGGACCAGGATCCTACAGTGAAAGGAAAGAAAGGAGTCTTGGAAGTTGTTTTCAGCCTTGGGAAATCCTGAATGGATAACTAGAAGAAAGTTTACGCACACAATACCTAAATAGATAACTAGAAAAAGTTTATGCATACACTATAGTTTACCTAGATAAGGTGCCACTCTCGTCACTTTGTGTGGCTGCTGCACTCTGAGTACAGCCCTACAACCCTTGTTCTACATGCAGAGGCAGTGGAGCTGGGAAAGGCGCTCAGACAGAGCTAGCCTAGAACTGGTGGTCAGAGTGGACAGAACGTTCCTTTCAGGCGCCCTCCAGTGACAGCAGAGATGAGAGAGAGACAGAGCCATAGGAGTCACAGAGTCATCGATTCTGATTTCCCTAGGTGTCACTAGCTGGCTTATAGTGTACAACTGGCCTATTCTGTTCTCTGTTGCTGTGATAAACACCATGACCAAAGCAGCCCTGCGGAGGAAAAGGTTCGTTTGCCTTACACTCCAGGTAACACTCCATCACCAGTGTGAGGAATAGATCATTCTGGTCCATTTTCAGTATGTGATGCATTTTGAGCTCATCAGAGTCTTAGAAAAGCAAAAAGCACCCGGCCTCCTTACCCCTAGATACCACTGCTGCCTGCTTGTCTTAGAACTTTCCGAGTTGGGGAATGGCAGAGGATCTTCTATGCAACTGAGCCCCTAGAATATTCATTAGCCATAGATCGAGCAGAACCCCTGGGCCCAGATCTGCCCATCATAGTGTTCTTCTTGTAGGTTTCTAGGACCCTCTGGGATCCATCTATTTCCCTATCTCCTATATTTCTCCTACCTTAGGGTGTCCTCACCACTATCCCATTTTCCTGGTAAGTGAAGATTTTCATGAGACATACCCCTTGGCCTAGTGTCCAGATATAAGTGAGTATATACTATTTGAGTCTCTCTGCTTCTGGGTTAGCTCACTCATTATGATTATTTCTAGTTCAATCCATTTGTCCACTAATTTTGGGAATTCCTTGTTTTTAATAGCTGAGTAGTATTCCATAGTGTAAATGTACCAGTTTCTTTATCCATTCTTCTACTGAGGGACATTTAGGCTGTTTCCATGATCTGGCTATTATGAATAAGGCTGCTATGAACATGGTTGAGCATATGTCCCTGTTGTATGCTGGAACATCTTCTGGGTATATTCCAAGGAGTGGAATAGCTGGGTCTTGAGGAAGCCCTATTACCAGTTTCCTGAGATAGTGCCAGATAGCTTTCCAAAGTGGCTGCACTAGGCTGCATTCCCACCAGCAATGAAGGAGTGTTCCTCTTTCTCCACATCCTCGCCAGCATGTGGTGTCGTTATGGCACCAACCAAGGACAATATGTGCAGTCATCATCAAACCCCTACCCAGACCTAGCCAAGGGACAGAATATTCTCCACAGTTAAGTGGAGACTGGGGACTGACTTTCACATGAACTCTGGTGCCCCTTATTTGGCCATGTCCCCTTGATGGGGAGGCCTGATGGCACGCGGAGGAAGGATAGCAGACTACCAAGAAGAAACTTGATACCCTAGCATCATATTCAAGGGGAGGAGGTCCCCCTCAGTTGTAGTCATAGGGAAGGGGAATGGGGTGAAAGCGGGAGGGAAGGAAGAATGGGAGGATGCACAGGATGGGATAGCAATTGAAATGTAATATGAATGATTTTATTTTTCAATAAAGTAAGTAAATAATAAATTTTTAAAAATTAATTAATTTTTAAAAAAGAATATTCATTAGCTAAGGCTTTGTATCCTGAACCAACAGCATGGGTAATTTGGGCAAGTGGTTATGCTAAAAGAATTTGAGTTTGTGGGTCTCTAAAGTACAAGCTGATGGGAAAAAGTTCCCCAAGATCAGGAACTTTACAAACTGCCACCGTCTTGCACCAATCTGCACAGCAGCCACTTTTGTCTTTCTCTGTGTTGATGTCTGTTTCTGCAGACTAATATATTAAAAATGGCTTCATTTCCACTAGGAAAACAAAGATTTCAGAGCATTTCAGGCTTTCTTGGTGTCTTAGTTAAAGTTTTATTGGTGTGAAGAAACACCATGACCAAGGCAACTCTTATAAAGGGAAACATTGAATTTGGGGCTGGCTTACAGTTTCAGAGGCTTAGTCTGTTATGGTGGAAAGCATGGCAGCATGCAGACAGACATGGTGATGGAGGAGCTGAAAGTTCTACATCTTCATCTGCAGGCAGCAGAAGGAGCTGTGCTGCAGCTGTGCAGCCTGTACATAGGCCAGAGCTTGAGGGTGTATCTGACCTCAGAAGCCCGCCCCCACAGTGACACACTTCCTCCAACGAGGCCACACCTCCTAGTAGTGCCAGTGCCTATGGCCAAGCATTCACACACATGAGTCTATGCGGGCCGTGCCTGTTCAAACCATCACACTTTGTAATAACTGATTTTAAATTAATTTTTAATTTCAGTGTTTATTAATCCTTTATCATTCTTTTACTGACCATTGAAGTCTGTGTTTTGTCATTGTTACTCATCTGTGTCTATTAGCAAAAGATATAAAGATGTTTTTCTGGCATGTTCATAATATTTTTCTTAAATTGATTATGTAACCAAGTAAGTATTCTGTTTGAATTTTTTCCCTACTTAATGCTTTGATACAATCTGCAAACTTCTTTTGATTGATTTTCCTATGTAAGAATATTGGTGGTTGGGGCTGGAGAGATGGCTCAGTGGTTAAGAGCGCCGCCTGCTCTTCCAGAGGTCCTGAGTTCAATTCCCAGCAACCACATGGTGGCTCACAACCATCTATAATGTGATCTGATACCCTCTTCTGCAGATAAAGCACTCATATGCAATAAATAAAATAAATAAATCTTTTTTAAAAAAAGAATATTGGTGGTTTATTGATCTGTAGTTCATCTTTAATAATCTGACATTTCATTGTATTTTTAATTTAAACTTTTATTTGAGTGGTTTAATATGTAAATTGTATTCATATACATTCAAATTAGGCCTTGGTAATTTTATACTTTTCATTGGAAGTTCCCAAGCATTTTCTCAGTTATAGCTAAAGTGACCTCTTCCCATCGCAGTTCCCTTTCTGAGTGCCTTAGCTTCCCTTCACACCTGACAGAACGGGCAGTGCCAGTGCGAAGGAGAGGAAGTTCAGTTAACAGTGACACAGCAGTTTCAATGGGTACAGTTAAAGTATTCTATAGTATCTGAAAACTCTTCAAAATCTAGCTACTTTTGAACACAGTGTTGCCTCTCCCAAGGCATCAGAGGAGTCCTGAAGTTCCATCTTCAGCCAGTCTGCTAGCACCCGTGTTGCTGTCTATGGGAAGCAGCCTCTCCTCCAGCTGGCCTCTTCTTTTTGCACTCCTCATGACACACGTGTGTATGTCCCATGACTGCCACGGGGAGCACCCCCTCAGCTCTTGGACTCCTCTCTAGGCCATGGCTGCTTTGTCCTCCATGCAGTGCTAGAGTCTGAATCACTGGTGGCTCCCAAAGCCGCCCTTTGAGCCCTGATGCCAGTGAGAGCTGATGAAGCTCCTGCTCCCCTAAACACTGCTGCAGGCCTCATCCCACCCCCCATCAGCAGTTTTCTCCTGGACCCTTCATCCTGGCCTTCTTACGTAAATTGGCTGCTGTTGGCACATCTAATTCTAAAATCTCCCAGTCTCTCTCTAGGTTATTCCTTCTTTACCTGAGCCGTTAGCACCTGCTTGGGTTTTGGTTGGTTGGTTGGTTGGTTGGTTGGTTGGTTTGGCGTATATTTTGTTTTGTTTTCAGATGAAAAAATAACTTGAACCACTTTAATAACATGTCAGTGTCTTAGGCATCTGCTAATGGTTTTCAGTCTTAATTTTCACTTTGATATTGTACCGGATTGAACAAAAACTTCCAGTGTTTGTGTGTTCTAGTGTAGGAATCAGGAATGCAAAAACATATTTGTTGTAAACAGTTGACTGCTATTTTGAAGAAAAATAACAGTGAACCTTATTAAACATTCTTAATATAACTTTTCCTAATAGTGGTATGAAATTTTATAAAGAATTTTCCCTTGCTGTTACTCCTAATTGCTACCAATCTTACCAGATAAAATATGTGAAATTGTGTAACATTGTAGTAATTCTCCAAGGAATTGTTTGGGAATTCAAATGTAATATTGAAATGATACAAAGGATATGGTAGAGCCATATTTTTCTTAGCATTGTATAAATAGGTAGGTTTTGGGAGCATGAAAAGATTAGTCTTCTGATAGGATGGTCTGCGTGGGAGTTTTATAACCTGATTTGTGTGTGTGAAATAATGTACTCGTAGCACATCATCTGTATAAGGGTCTAAAATCGTGCATTTCATCTCTTGCCCAAGCCTACAGAAATGACAGAAGAATAGGAAGGATAGCAGGTCACCGAGAAGAGGCTTGATGCCCTGTGAGCATATACAGGGGGAGGAAATCCCTCTCAGGAACAGTCATAGGGGAAGGGAATAAGGGGGAAATGGGAGGGAGGGAGGAATGGGAGGATACAAGGGATGGGATAGGCATTGAGATGTAATATGAATAAATTAATTAAAAAATTTAAAAAAAGAATTTGTATTTTTGAATTTCAATTCTACATAGCCCCATTGTGCCACCTTCTGGTAGACTCCATTTCTTATACTGCTGTGCACTAAGTGTATCTATTTATTCCTATCATGGTAGCAGTTTTTTTATTTGGGGCTGGGATACTTCAGATGGGGTCAATTAAGCTGTGACCTCATTCTCATTGTGAGCTTCAAAGCCTCAGACTCTTATATGTTACTTAGTTATAAGATGTGCTAAAGGTTTTTGGAGGAGAATACATAGTGACACGTGGGCTGCTTACCACAGGGTATTGCTCACAACTCCTTGTGATGTTTCCACAATTCCAAAGTTCCTTCAGCTGTTACCTGATATTAAAACTATGTCAAGTTTTTAGCAAATTTTCACAGTCCCAATTAAAAAAATAACTTGGGAAGTAATGTAGAAATGAAAGTTAATAAAGCATTGCAAAATTCTAATAGGGAATCTAATGTTGGATGTGGTAATTTCTTGTTGAAACTTTAAAATAAAATGAGAGTGAAATCAGAAAAGCTTAGTGAGTTTTTATCCCTATTTTTGTGGTAGTTTGGCATGCTTTCATAGTTCCAAAGTATTCCCAAGCTTCTAAAAACATTTGGGGGAAGAAAAATGGGGGCTTAGCTTTGTGATTAGAGCCTATACCTAGCTCATGGGTGGTCATAGCTTCAGAATGGGGCACAGAAGGAAGGAAGGGAGGAAACTTGAAAATATTGTTCATTTAAAATAAATACATTAAAAATAGTGGGGTGCACAATACCCTAAAGCAGTTGGAAATATATTTGCTATACTGGGTACCAATAAATGCCCTTTAAGGACTGAGTGGATGGTTCACTCTATCAAGTCTGAGGACATGATTTCCATTTCCAGAATGAATACCAGAAAAAGAAAAAGCAGGACATGGGAGCAGATGCTTGTAATCCAGCCTGGAGAGACAGTTGGATCCCTGGGGCTTATTGCTGGCCAGTCAGCCTAGCCTGCTTGGACAGGCCACTGAGAGAAAGACTTTGCTGAGGATGGTACAGGGTTATTTCCATCACATATACACCAAGCATGTACACACTCACACAAACACGCACTGCTTGCCAATACCTGAGGTTTAAAGCTTGCCCTCAGGCACGCTGTCAACAGCTCTCCTGGTGCCTTATTTCACTTCAGGTGGTGCTACAGGAGTTTGGAGAGAGAACGTTTCTTTTCACTTCTGTTTCTGGTGTTTAGAGAATCCCTCCACAGCAGTGTAGACAGCTGCCTAGGCCCATGGTCTTGGCTGTTGAGCAGCTAGATGAATTAGAGGTTTCTCACAACATGAAGGTCTTTAAAATGTTAATAATCTCTGTGTCTGCTATAATCTGGAGTTTCAGGTTGTATACTTTATTGTTCTCATAGTAGGATCTCACTCTCCCAGTTTCCCTCACTCTATTGTCTTTAAGTCATATCTGTTTTCTGTTCTTTCTGTAAATTACTGTGCTCTAATGATCCCCAGCAATACCCATTCTTCATCTCACCTTGCTGATGCTCATCACTCTGGCTCACTCTTATCTGGACTTCATAGGAATAAACCTGCTTTCACATGTATTCAGATATTTGATTCAGTTCCTCTTAAATGTAAGAATGACCGTTTCTTTGCTGACTGACATGTAGAGGCACACACATGGTGCACATACATACATGTAGACAAGCATACACATAAAATCTCTTTTTGAGAAAGGCTATACAAATATATTCCTTTTAAAATGTAATTTTATATAAAATTCTTTGGCAGAAGAGGGTGTCAGAATTGCAGACATTTGTACAATGCCCTTGGGTGCTAAGACCTGGCCTGAGCCCTTTACAAGTGCTTTACCCAGAGTCCGTGTGTATAGCTTTCTGTTATGTAGTTCTGTGACAAAAGTGATGTAACTTGCTTGGATTTATTTAGAAAAGTGTATATAGTAATTCTACACTTAAATCATATTGAAATTTAGCTACTTTCAATTTTTATCAAATTACTAAAATAAAAACCTATGAGGTTGGCTTCTACAGTGGGTTAATAAAATGAGGGAAGTTCCCATCACTGTCTCTCCCACCAGAACACATAGAGTAGCTATGGCAGCATTGAAGAGTAAATGACAGTAGCAGTCTGGATAGGAAAACCAAACCCTGGTAAGAAACAGGCATGGTGGTGAATTTCGTGGTTTTTAAATCTATACACACACACACACACACACACACACACACACACACACTGCAGTTTATACTCTAAGCAACCTAGTCCTAGCACTGTGCAGTGGGTTTCAACAAAAACTGCTCCAGAAGAAACCCTTTCTGAGAGAGCCTGAAAGGAAATTCCCTACAGGAAGGAAACAGTGAAGGAAGTCTTGTGTGGTACTTTTCTCCTGACCCCACCTCATTCGAGGTATACACTGAAACACTTGATTGAAACTTCCGTATCAAGTAGCAGCGCACCCACGTCTAAATCATGGAGAATGGGGATAACCCTGGACTCCATGCAGTTGTTACCACCAACAACGGAAAGACAATGCTTGCAAACAGGGAAAGACCTGTAAGAATCTATGAGTCAACATAAAATGTTGTGACATATGCCTGGGCACCAGTGTCTACAAGGAAAAGTGGCTGAGCACGGACCCAAGTTTGTGTTGTTCTTATGTCTGGTTAAGATCTGAAGTATATGCCTAAAATTCATGTGTTGAAAAAGCTTGTCCCTACTGTCACCTTATTGGGAGGTGAATGAGTCACTAGCCTGTTGGGAAGTGATGGAACCTAGGAGCTGGAACCTTGTCAGAGGAATTAGGTCATTAGGGGGTTACCTTTAAAGGGCAGTGTGTGGAGAAGGGGCTGTCTCTGACTTGGACTCTGTTGCCTTCTTTTTGATCACTTCTCCCTGGTGGGGCTGCCTCCCCAGGCCACAGGGGATGTAGATGCACTCAGTCCTGACTGCACTTGATGTGCTGCTATGATGGGGGGGGGGGGGGGGGTTCCCCTTATGTGAGGATTAGGGGAGGGAGGATTAGGTAAGAGGGAGGGAGGATGGGACTGGGAAGAGAGGACAGAGGGCCTATGATTATCATGTAAAGGGAATAAATTTTTAAAATAAGTTAAAATTTTAAAGAAGGGCAAATGCCACTGACAGTTATATTTGACAAGTAAAAAATGCTTTTGACATTTGTATGTGGAACATTCAGCATGAAAGACCATATCCCATGTTAAAACAACAATAACAACAAATTTAGGAGAAAGAATCATAAAATATTCTCTTACCAAATAGCATTAATTGAGAAATCAAAAGTAAATATGTAGTGAGAAGTGTTGGAAATTACTCTATAATACTAAAGAACTCATGATAAAAAAGAATGAGGAAACTGGAAAATATTTTGGGCTGACTGAAAATGAAGTTATCCCAGAACTTCTCAGCTGCGTAGATGTCTTTGTTAAACTTATATAGGATAAGTGTCTATGTTAGAAAAGAAAAGTCTTGCATAGCAATCTAAATGTCCACATTATAAAACAAGAGAAGAAAACAATAACACCAAAGAATATAGAGAAATGAAATCAGAAACAAATAAAATAGAATAAGAACCAAAATGATGAAAGAAAATCAATGAAAACAAAATGTAGATCTTTGAGATCAGTACGTTTAAGTTCTGTACCAAGTCTGATCTAGAAAAAGATAACACAAATTACCAGCATCAAAAATGAAAGAAGGAAAACTTATTACTGGTGCCACATACATAAGATAGGAATACTGAAAACAACAACAACAAATTTGATTATTTCTTGAAAGACATAAAGTCCTAATTCTCATTCAAGGTAAAATGGACACCTTAGAAGCTGGAAAGATGGCTCTGTGGCGAATTGCTTTCTGATTAGCACGAGGATCTGGGTCTGGTTCCTAGTTGGGCATGAAACCGCATGCCTGTAATCCTAGTGCTAAGGAGGTAGACACAAGAGAATTGATCCCGTGGCCAGCCATACTACCACATTAGTGAGCTCCACATTCTAGGAGAGACCCTGCCTCAAAAAATAAGGTAGCCTTTATGTATACACACAGATATAGACAATTCAGTTGTACTCCATTGATGGAAAAAACTGCACTGGTATTTGTGATATCTGAACAAACACAGTGTTTTCCTGGCCCACATAATTCTACAGGCATGTTTCGCCAGACTTGTATGGAAACAATGAGTATCCTTTTTCAGAATCTCTTCTTGAAAATGGGAGGCATATATCTCAGCTCATTTTATGAAGTGCTTTATCCTGCTTCCAAAAACCTAAGGAAACGTGAAAACAAAACTATTAAGCATTAAACAGTGTCTGTTATAATCATAGGCACCCCAAAGGAATTATTAGTAAATTAAATCCAGCAGTAAATAAAAAAAATATGAGAGGTGTTTCCCCTGGGCTGGTTCAGAAATTTGAAATTAATCAGTGTAATCTATTGTAAGAGACTAAGGAAGTGAAATATTATGATCACATCAAGCTTAATGTATCTTCAAATTATCACTAAAAACAGGAAATTTATTATCTCATTAAGGATCAGCTACCAACATTACATCTACAGTTAATATAGTAAGTGAAGAAAATTTGATTTTTCTTCCTAAAACTTAAAATAAGACAGAGGTGTCCTCTCTTCTCTTGTTGAACACTGTATTGAAAATCACAGACATTCACTATGGTGGGAAACTGTCAGTTCAAAAATGATTAAATCTAGGTAGAAAATCCCAGGAAATCCACAAAAAGAAAAAAAAAGGGGGGTGGACTAGTAAGGTTAGCACAGGTGGGATATACAATGTCAATATATAAAAGGCAGTAGTGAACAATTATAAAATAGTTAAAAGTGTTGTAAAACCCATTCAAAACTGGTACATTATGTTCTGTTTCAGTACACCATAAATATGTATATAATTCCATGTTTTATGCATTAATTAAAAGCAAATTTAAACTTTAGAAAAGACTTGAGTATGTATCTACCAAATTGTGTGTAAGTTCTCTATATTGAAAACTGCAGAACACTGATTTAAAAAAAAAAAAAATCAAACACCCAGGTTAGTGCCATTTAAGAATCTCTTTGCTTCTACAGGGTTAGGATGTTGTCTATCTCAGTGAGCAGAATCCCAATTAAGTTTCCTTGTGAATAGATTTAGCCTTGGGTTTAACCTCCAGCAAAACACACACACACACACACACACACACACACCACAGAGAGGGGAGGGGGGGGGCAACTTAGGAAGATGATGGTGTGGGAGTTGGAAGAGTTACACTGTAGGATTTTAGCTTGAGTAGCAGTGGTGTAGCCTCCAAGTTAGTGTGATGTAAGGGAAGGGGCTACACAGGTAGATAAAGTAAACAGACCAGGGCCCAGAATTGATACACAGATACAACCTCTTGATTGACAGGTGCAAATGCAGTTTAATTGTAAATGGATGTGTAAATTGTGGTAAAGCTATCCAATGGAGTACTTACCCATTAAAGGTAAACTACTTCAGACCAGGAGGATAACTGTCAGCCACGATGCTATGTTCCAGGAATTTCACATGCAGTGTAAACCCATTAGATAACATTGTGGAAAAAAGCAGCACTACACTGTCAAACTTTTATTTGAGTAACAAGGTCATGGTCATGTCATTTGTCCTCAACATGAAGATAATGTCACTACATATTAAATAGGATTCCATGTCTTCCTTAACCTTCAAAGTTCTGTGCATAATTTTGCTTGGCCTCAGCATGCTTGTAAACACAGATATGGCGATGAAGGAAAATATACCCATGGCAGAGTCTCAGACCCCTGACAGTAGGTCCAGCAGCCCATCGTGCCCAGCACTGTCCCCGCCCCTTCGCACCCATGGAAAACTACAACTGTCCTGAAAGATGCTTCTGGAGACTCATGCTCATGTAGCCGCAGGCCCTGCCCTGAGCCCAAAATCCCTGTGTGACTAGGCAGGTCCTGAGCTCTTTAAGTTTGTTTCCTCTTCTTGTAGTGGCCATGGTCCCATAGTCCTCAATCCCAGTGCTCAGGGAGTCTGAAACAAGGGGATAAATTCCAAGCCAGCTAGAGCAAAGGCCCAAGGTCCTGCCTCAAAACAGAGTGTTTGAAATACCTGAGACTATAACTGTCAGTACAGGACTTGTTTAAAATGTGTGAGGCCCCAGGTTCAATCCCCTGTGTAGCACTGGGTGGGTGGTGGGAATCAGATAATGCTGGTGCTGTTAATCGTTTGTACAGACTTGATTAGCCTTAATATCACAATGTAGGTCTTACTTATGGTAAAGTGCTTAAGTATATTGGTAGTATTTGCTATTACATAGAAGAAAAGAAAAAACTCTCTCTCTCTCTCTCTCTCTCTCTCTCTCTCTCTCTCTCTCTCTCTCTCTCTCTCTCT
>OU015753.1:97546100-97568770 GCA_907169655.1 Acomys percivali | reverse complement strand
GTGTGTGTGTGTGTGTGTGTGTGTGTGTGTGTGTGTGTGTGTGTGTGGTGTGTGATTTATGTTTTCACACAAACATTCACACTGCAGCCCAGAATTCAAGGAAGTAGCCCCTCCTGCCTAACTTCCTGAGTACTATTAAGCCTGTACCGTCATGCCCAGCTTCTCAAAAGATCTCAGTACAGGTGGTGGCGCACGCCTGTAATCCCGGCACTCAGGGAGGCAGAGGCAGGCAGATTGCTGTGAGTTAAAGGCCAGCCTGGTCAGCAAAGCAAGTCCAGGACAGCCAAAGCTACACAGAGTAAAAAACAAATAAAAACCCAAAACCCTCACTACTTTGAGTTAGTCTTCGCTACATACGTTAACAGGCCGAGTGTCTCATGTCTGTCTAAGCTCATCAACTATGGAGAACTGGAATAACAACACAGTATTACAACTTGCTTTGTGACAAAATCTTCATGGCTCTGCTGCCTGCTCTGTAAATTACAATCTTCTAAACCCTTTTGGAGATACTTTTTGTGTTCTTTAAAGGTAGTTTTAATTTCAAACAAGGACACAGTTGATCTTTTGCTTTTGGAATGCATATAATGGAATTCAATCACTGGATGTTATGTGTGAAGTAGACTGAACAGGCCATAAGCGTACAAGCCCTGTATACTTTCAAAAACCTTGTTAAATGCGGTGATAACTCAGTTTAGTAACTCATGATTTTAGAGAAACAGACTAAAAACAACTGCTGCTTTTTTGTTTGTTTTCTGTATTGAAAAGAGAAAAGACAATAGGATCGTGGCATACAAACACAATTGTGAGCCACGTAACTTTGTGAAAAATGACCTTGAATAAGAAATAGTTAAAGAGCAACTGGAGCTCAGTAAGTGTCCTTCCACCCTCTTCTCCTTTTCATAAACTCAAAATATTCTACTGGGCGCCATGATTTCCTATAGAAGGAAGAACACAGTAAACATGCTCTCGTCTGTCCATGCAGAGAGGAGAAACTGCATTCCTGTCATTTCTGTCCTCTGTATTTATTTATTTTGTGTGATGGAAACAATTTTGTATTCATTTGTGTATATGCTAAGGAACGCCTTTTTAAAAAAATACTTGTTTGTGGGTGTGGGTGGGAATCTCAGGGTAGGAATCAGAGGACAACTGGAAGGCGTGGGTTCTTCCTTTCACATGGGTCTCCTGGGGATTGAACTCGCGTCATCGGCTTCGGGAACAACCTTCACCCTCTGAGCCATCTCACCAGACCAAAGAAGAGCTTTTGACAATAAGGAGTTTTCAGGAGAAACCCATTTCTGGACGCTACTTCCGTGGGGTTTACTTGCGTGACTTATTTGACCAGAAAGGGGAAGGCTGTATCTCCTGATACACAGGGGAGCCTTATCCCAAAGTGCTATTTTAGGAAACAGTAACTAAGTGTGGAAATCACACTTTAAAACTTAGGTTCATGGACTATTGAGTAAAGATTGAAGCCGGGTGCAGTGGAGCACACTTGTAATCCCACAAGTCCAGGACAGCCAAGGCTACACAGAGAAACCCAGTCATGAAGGGGGGAAAAAGATTGAAGGCTAATTTAGGTAAACATCATTTTGTTTCTTTGCAAAGGTTTTTGTTATGGTTGGTGATGGTTATTTGGTTGTTGGCTAGCTGGTTTGCTTGGCTTTGGTTTTATGTGGCTTGATTTGACTTTGTACTCAAATTGTAGCCCAGGCTGGCCTCCTCCTCCTTTCATCCTCCTGCTTCAACCTGAGGATAGTGTCGTGCCCCTGTCACCAGAGGCAGATATGAAATGTGATGAACTTTAATCAAAGTTTCTTTCTTTTTTTCAGGGGCATTATTTGTAGGAATAAATAGAGAGCATAGGCTACAGAGTTGTTTCTAGGGCTTTTACCTTAGTGATCAAATTAAGTAACAATAATTCCCAATTGATAAAACATGTAATAGCTATTTCCATACACACTTAAGTACATCAGGTTCAAAGTCAACGAATGCCAATAATCCATTCATTCTGAGTCAGGACAAGAAGAATTCCTCTGTGTTGTTACTTTGAACCTGGAGCATTGTGTTTTCCTTGTAACTCATTTTTACCCCAGCAGGAACATAAAGCTGAATGTAATTGAAGGTATGCATGTTGTGAACCATTGTTTCTCACATTTAACAAGGTCTAAGCTGCAGCATTCTCAAGAGCAAATGTATTGATGCCATCCAACACTGTACTTGTTTTTCTGCCCCAAGAAATGCTTGTCGATTTCTAAGTTCATTTTAGTGAAGTGTAGATTTCAATACTGTAATGAACAAATAAATGACTTAGAATATGAATTTTCTCAGTTAGAACTAGATATCCCAAGTGATAGACTGTTTATCACTTTTACCCTTTTGAAGATCTTTAAACTCAATTTGTTAGTTCATTGAATTTATGTAATTGTAACTTCTAAATTATCTTTTATCTCTTGTTTTCATTCTGTAACCATTTTATGAGTTCTTTGATTATAATCAATTTCTACTCATTAGAAAAATCTTTTTGCATATTTATTATATCATAGTTTATAAACTGATTGTAGAAGCCAGACAATTCATTCCTCCTGCAGAGGACCTGGCTTCAGTACCCAGCACTCACATAACAGTTCACAACCACCTGCAATTCCAGTTGGAGGAGATCCTAAAGCCTCTTCAGGCCTTCTTAGCCCAGGCACACATGCTGTGCACATACACACATATTTGCGAGAAAGCATTCATACACATAATATAAAGTAAACATTTTTAAAACTATGATATGAAGATTCTGGGCAAATTAGATGATTTTACCCTCAAAAACAAGTGTAAGAAGAGCAGCCCAAAGCACTGTAATATTTAAGACACATTGTTACTAATATTCAGAATGTTGGATTGTAATAGTAGAAAGCCAATATAGTGTCTCCCTCCCCGCCCCTTTCCATCTCTTGAATCCAGACGGAGCTGATCTCCCACTTTTCCCTCAGACTCAGCTACCTCTTCTTTCCACTAATGTTTTTTTCCTCAGTGGTTTACATCACTGGAATTATACAGTGTGTAACTTACTATTTTGACATCTTTCATCTGTGTTGCAGAATATATCAATAGTTGTTTGCTGTTTATTGCTAAGTCATACTTTGTTGTGTAATTAGAACACACTGGCTTTGTCTGTTCTATTCTGTGACTAACACAAGCATTGTTTGTAGATTTTTTGGTTATGTGGATAATGTAATCATAAACATTTAAAAACAAATCAGTGTAAACAGTTTTTTTAGAAGATATATTGAAGTAGACTGGGAATAAAAATGATTGTGTCATGCATTTTTATATTTTTAAGAAATGGCCAGTGTACTTTCTCAAACTACCTGTGCTATTCTATGCTGCACCTGTAGTGTAAGAAGTCTACTGTCTTCATGTGTTCATCAGGACTTGCTGTCTGTCATCAGTCTGTTACAGGGGGATAGCCAGTTTGGAGTTTGAACTGATAGTGTCTTATTTTTAAGTCTTAAGAATCCATTATATATTCTGAATCCAAATTGTTTTGGAGATTTGCAAATATTTGCTCTCAGCTTCTTACATGTTTCATCATTTCTTAAAATGATATCTTTAGAGAGCAAAGGTAACCACTTAATGAAGTCAGTCAGTTTGTTTGTTTGTTTTACTTTGGGAAATGTTAAGGTTTATTTTCCAACAGGTGACAGAAGACAACAAAATTAGTAACTAAACAGCAAAATTCACAAGCTCCTAAGGAGGAAACATAACACCACATATGTCAGTGGCAATCATGGCCAATCGATGTGTTAGGCAGACTTAGTCTTTTTTTGTTTTTTAGTTTCTTTGGTATGCTGTGATAACTCATGTCCTTACACTTAGACAAAGGCCCTGAGTCAGTGTTTATCTTCCCTTTCCTTTGTGTGCTGTGCCTTTTGTCCCCAGCCTTAGGAAGTCTTTATCTTACCAAACTAATCCATGTTTTTAACCTGTGCTTTCTTCTGCAGATGGATTTACAGTGAAGTATGAATTGAAGTAACGTTTTTGTGTGTCTGCTTTTTGTTACTTCATTTTTAACAAAAACCTTCTTCCACTGAGCTATCCTAATTCCTTTGTCAAAACTCACAGATCTCAAGGTGTACAGGGTTACTGCTATCTATGAATTCTCACCTCTGGGCCAGTAAACTATGTATGTTTGTCCCTAGGCATGCCACACTGATCGGGTCACTATGCGTTTAAAGTAAATTTTGAAATCAAGCAGTGAAATTTCTTTAATATTGTCCACTTACAAAAATTATTTTAGCTTCCTCAAGACCCAGCTATTCCACTCCTTGGAATATACCCAGAAGATGCTCCAGCACACAAGAACATTTGCTCAACCATGTTCATAGCAGCCTTATTCATAATAGCCAGATCATGGAAACAGCCTAAGTGTCCCTCAGTAGAAGAATGGATAAAGAAACGGTGGTATATATACACTATGGAATACTACTCAGCTATTAAAAACAAGGAATTCCCGAAATTTGTGGATAAATGGATTGAGCTAGAAATGATTGTAATGAGTGAGTTAATCCTGAAGCAGAAAGACTCAAATGGTGTATACTCACTTATATCTGCATACTAGCCCAATGGGCATGTCCCATTACCAGGAAACTGGGACAGAGGGGAGGACATCCTATTGGGACTCTAGATGAGAGAACCATGTGAGAATAGCAATGTAGAAGGATCCAGTGGGTCCTAGAAACCTACAAGTAGAACATTATGATAGGCAGATTTGGGCCAAGGGGTCCCGCTCAAACTAAGGCACTAGCCAAGGACAATACAGGCGGTAAAATTTAAACCCCTACCCAGATCTAGCCCATGGACAGGACAGTCTCCACACTTGAGTGGAGAGAGGGATTTGACTTTCTCATGTACTCTGGTGCCTCACATTTGACTATGTCCCCTGGCAGAGGAGACCTAGTGGCACTCAGAGGAACGACAGCAGGTCACTGAGAAGAGACTTGATACCCTATGAGCATATACAGAGGGAGGTAATCCCTCTGAGGAACAGTCATAGGGGAGGGGAGTAAGGGGAAAATGGGAGGGAGGGGAGAATGGGAGGATACAAGGGATGGGATAACCATAGAGATGTAACAAGAATAAATTAATAAAATAAATTTTAAAAAATTATTTTAGCTATTCCAGGGTTTGTCTTTCCATATGAATTTCTGAAGTTAAAAGCCTGTTGAAGATTCTGTAGCTATGGTGTGGAATCTATAGATTGATTTGCGAGAAATTGCCATCTTGCCAACAGGCACGTGTCTTTCCATCTCTAAACGCTGTTCACCGCTATGGTCTGTGTAAGTTCATCTCCAAGCTCTTTATTTCTACTAATGCTTTTGTGAGAAAGACCGGCCCTTAATTTCACTTTCAGATTCTTTCCTGGTTATTTTAAAAAATTAGCCCCAGTGGTTTCCTTGTAAATTTAAAATACTCTTGATATTGGATCATGCTGTCTTCATGTGAAGCCTCATACTTGGGAATGTCTTTAATATTTCTCTTTATCCCATTGGCTGTACAGAGTCTATGCAGATGAGTGCTTTGTGCCCTGCCTTTGCTGCCGTGTGTGACCTAAACCACTGGGGTCTTCTCTCTGAGAAAGGCTTCTAGTTGTCGTTGTGGAGAGGATTTCACGGCTGCTGGAGCTCATGGAGTGCTGGTGCTGGGTGTGCTGGTGTCCTGCCCTCTTGAGATGCCCTTCAGCAGACTTGAGGCACTTGGGTAGAGACCTGCATCAGTATTTGTGGAGTATGCTCATCTGTAGCTTTGTTAGGTCTTTGCCCAGTTTTGCTTTCAGCCCTCATAAAATGAGTCACAAGTGTTCTTTGCTCTGAATTCTGTATACTTCTGAATGCTCTGTCCTTGTATAAAACTGGTATTGTGTTTGTTAACTTTATATTATTCCTTATGAGCCCATTTGGACTTGAGCTTTCAGTTATGGGAAAACTTCTTAACTATTTTAATATTTTAACTTATTTTTATTTTATGTGCATTGGTGTTTTGCCTGCATGTGTGTCTGTGTGAGGGAGTCAGAGCCCATAGAATTGGAGTTAAAGACAGTCGTGAGTTGCCATGTGGGTGCTGGGAATTGAACCTGAGTCCTCTGGAAGAACACCAGTGCTCTTAACCACTGAGCCATCTCTCCAGCCCCTATTTTAATATTTTTATGTGTCTGTTCAGGATTTGCACTTCTTTCTGAGTTAGTTTTTGGTAAATTGTAACTTTTAAACAATTTATCCATTTCATCTGACCTAGTTCTGGTAAATTGTATTTTTTACTAATTTATCTAAATCATGTTACATGCTTGGCATTAAACTGCCAATAATATTTCTTTATAATCTTTTTTCTCTAGACTTTCTGATAATACTATTTTTTATTCTTCAATTTAGTAATTAGTGTTTTGTCATATTTAGATGTTCCTCTATCCAGTATTTGTAGTTCCATATTATTGGTGAGACTTGCATTTTTCAACCATCTTCATCTTTTCAATTTTATTGGTCATTTCTTCCGTTTTTGTTAGTTTCCCTCTTAAGAAATCTATAAAATGAAAGTAATGGTCACTTTGGGACCTGCTAACCACCTGCAGTTGATTCAGAGCTGCCAGCACAGTTCTGTGAGGTTGTGGGATCCCTTGGACATGAGGTGCATGCAGCCAGCATGGAGCCCGGGAGCATAGCAGGAATTGTTGTAGGTTGGTTCTTCGCCATGCAGAATGTTTCCTTATTTTCCTTGGGATTTCTTTGTGATACAGTGTCCTCGGATTTGAGGATTTCCAAATTCTCTTCCTGTTTTTGATTCTTTAATTATGCTTTTTAAAAAACTTATTGAATATATGTGTATATGGTACGTGGGGGGGGGGTGGTAATGTGTGCATGCCAGGCACAGATGTGGAAGTTCGAGGACTGACCACTTATGGGAGTTGGTTCTCTCCAGCAACCTTGTGGGGCCTGAGGATAGCCAGGTCATCAAGCTCAGTGCCAGGTGCCTTTACCCACTCAGACATCTTGCTAACCCTAAATTATACTTGATAAGGGAATGTATTTTAAAAGATTGAACAAGCCTTTTCAGTTAATTCATTTATTATAGTTTCAAGTTTGAATTCAGAGCATTTCCGTGTATGTTAGAATAACATTCTGCTGACCTTTGGCCCTGTATTTTATGGATATGAATTGTTCAGTGGCATTGTGCAAATTTAGTTTATCCGTATTCACTTCCTGTCTGATTTATTAAGGAAAGAGTCTTAAAGTCGCCAACTTGAGTCACATATTGAGTCATTGAATCTAATGGTTGCATCGCTGAGTTTCAGTGAATGGTGAACCTCCTCTGTGGTAGCAGCTCCACTCGATCATGTGGAGCTGAGACGTTCATGTTGCGTAGCGATGCCGTAGCTGTTCTAATCCCATAGTTCAGGGCATTGTTTGTGTGCTTATAAAATACTGCCATTAATAAATCGACTGCCCTGGCAACTGTATAAAAGGTGCACCACATATAATTATAGGCCGCACATAATGCTCGACAATGAGAATAAGCAAATTTGTTGCTGTTTTATGTGTTTTCAGTACTGTACTATTTATCATTATTTTAAAGCACATCCTTCTGTTTCTGCATGAAAAATTATGCTTTGCAGCGGAACATCAGGCTATGTGAACAGCACCCTTCCTCATCCAGCTCACACTTACACTGCATCTCTGCACTGCCTCATTTTCTCTTGTGTTTGCTGAGTTCATCATGCACCTTACAAATAGGGAATACATTACTACTCTTGCCAATAAGAGACCACATCAACTGACCTGGGAACGAAAGAGGGATCTAAGAAATTCAGTGTGAGTCGTTGCTGGTTGTGGGGCATATTCATTTGTTATAGCTGTGATCTAGAAGAACCAGAGCAGAGAGACAGAAGCTATGGAAGATTGTGCTTCACTGAGAGCAGTGAAATGAACAGATTCCAGAAAGAACTGTCTCATTTAAATAAAAGAAAGTCCTCATGATGGAATGCACTGAAGACCAGGCCCTCAGCCGTGTCTCTGACACCACCATGAGGCTCATAACAATCACATTTGCAGTGTAGAAAAGAAACCTGGATTTTACAGTGATGTTGGATTTTCTACTAGTTCTGGGTGCTTACATGATTAAGAATCATTATTCATTACAAAATTAAAAGGAGGTGGTCTATGGGTCATGTCATCATAGATATGAAGACAACTGGACCATCAGGGGAAAGCCTACAGTGAGCTAATTTTGGACGGAAATTACGTGCCAGAACATGTCTGGTAAAGCCAATCTGGCGCAGCAACAGGCTGCAGCCCTGGCTTAGGTGTATCACTGGGGCCGCTGTCAGTATATATGAGTACACGCTGATGTTTGCCCAACAGAATTACTGGCTCTTTGTCTCTTCCTGTCAACTCGCCCTATGGCAGCATTGGAATGAAGACTCCATCGTACATTTCTACTCAGCACGTGTTCTCTACTGTAATTTTTTTTCTAGAAATGCTCGATTTTACTTTTGGGGGACAATAGTTGTCCTGGGCATACAGTTCTTACTTGACAGTTTTGTTTCTTGTTTCTTCTAGCATTTTCTATGTATCATTTCGCTGTCTTGGTCTAATGAGAAGCTAATGCCCACTGTATTGCTGTTCCCTTGTCCATTATTACGTATTTTTCTCTTGCTGTTTTAAGCTTTCTTTCTTTGTCTTATTTTTCAGTAACTTGAGTTTGAAGTGTCTCAGTGTGGGTCTCAGTCTGTTTGCCCTACTTAGCATTAGCTTACCTGTTTGTTTCACTTGGTCCATGGACTATGGGTTGTTGGGTTTTTTTGTTTTTTGTTTTTTTTTTCAAACTAGGACCTTATCAGTTGTTATTTTTTAACATGTTTCCACTCTTTCCTGCTGTTTCCTATGGATGTGTGTGGGCCTCAGTATTAAATACAACCTAAGGCTGTCACTTCCCTTGGTGTCATTTGTCTTCAGCTCACATTTATGGACTAGAGCTTCCTTTTTCTGAAATTTGATGTTAGTGTTATAGTGAGTTTAAATTGTTGTGTTAATTTGTCAGATCCCTACACTTGTTTTTCATATTTCTCTTTCTGTATTGAAGTTTCCATCTGTTGTATCTTTCTCATCAAGTCTTTAAACAGTTCCCTTTGATTTCATCTAACATTTTACTAGCTCCTTGCAAATATTTTCTACATTGTACATAACTCTCCTTTCTGGGACAGTTTCTGTTGACTGTTCATTCCTCTCACCGTGAATCATAGGGGTTTGGGCAAAAATCAAGTCCTTAAAATAAGGTATTCAGAGTAGCTCTGTATTCTGCTTAATTTTTCCTCCAAGGACTGGTCTTTCTCTTTCATTTTTAGCATCTTTAGTCCAGCTTGTAGATTTTGTGTCCTTCATTGTATGTGCTGCTCATCTCTTGATTCTGATTGTATATTACTTACCCTTAGTTTCACTTTTTGCCCTGAGTCCCAGAATTTAGTTGTTTGTATCCAAGCCCATGCTGGTGGGACTGGGTATAGATGGGGAAGCACAGGATTGGTACATAGCAGCTTTAAACTTTGGATCTCAAATGGGGATCAGAATGTCCTATGCAGCTAGGAATGTTAGAGAGCTTAGCCCCTCTCTGTCTCTTGCCATTTCCTTGCTAAACCTCTGGCTAGACCATCAGTCGGCTGCCCATCCTGGCCAGGGCTCTAGGCTGGGGGAGCTGAGCATTCTGCCTACTGATTCCTTACACTTGCTTCTCTACTGATAGGACTGCCGTGTGGAGTTTGGGGCCTTCCAGACCAAACTGAGGGATCTGAACAAACAAGAACAACACAGATTTCACAGTTTTCAGTGTTCTTGCCCGAGTCCAGTGGTGACTTGTCTGTGGTTGGTCTGTGCCCCACAGTAAGCATCCTTCCAGCAATTCTGTCCCCTCACTAGAAGTTTGCTGACTGACTCCCCGTCACCACAAGTCCTGCCTCTTCTGGCAACTTTAAAGGTACAGAGTCACTTGCTGAAGTTCTGCCACACAGACACGCTTCTCTAGTCCCTTTGTGTCACTAGTGGTGCAAATCTTAGGTCTCTGAGAGTAAAACAGCCTACTCACCATGTTCTCCAGCCTCCCTCCTTGCTGGACTGTCCGTCCTCAGAGTCCTAGTTAATGGGAGGAATGTCACTCCTAAATAATGATAACCAGTGCATTTGTTGTGTGTGGTCTTGTCTTTTCTTTTTTAAATAATACCTGGTTAATATCAGATACTTAATGCTGAATTTAATGGAAATTTACAAATGTTACTCTCTGAATTTCCTTTATAAAAGCAGATTATGTATAGCACTATATTTTGCCTCTCCCATGATAAAGAATGTTTAAATGGTTAACATTTGTGCTGCAGTATAGCTTTTGGCTCATGAAAAATGAAAGCTGTCAGCGATCTGGGCAATAAGATTCATCGCCAATAGTCACTAGCAACAGCACACAGCACTTTAGTCTCAGTGAGGTCCGCAGCTAACAGTAGGAGCTGCTGCGATGAAAGGCGTTTAGGTGCAGTCATTCTGCTGTTTGTTCCTTGCCGGATTCAACATGGGATTGTGTGAGTATTTGAAGAAAGCACTATTTTTAAAATATCTTTGAAAGATGTTTAAAAGGGGCAGCTCAGTGCTTGAATGTATAGAATGTGGTAATTTGGAGATCATGCTGCCCTAAAATAAAAGGGTAATTTATTTGTTTTAGCTGGTTAAAGCGTCAGGAAAGCTACCTCTTGGTTAGCAGGAAACCCATAATGCTGGTCTAATGTTGCCGTGGTAACAGCTCGTGCTGATACAGCTGAGAATATCGTATACATCCTGGTTTGCATGTTCTCCCTGCCATTTTGGGTTATTCTGGAGGTATATGAAGGAAGCTAGGATAGCTAGCTTGGGAAAAACTAACCCTTCTTACATAAAACATCTTTGCCGTTGCTGTTATCTAGTAGTACTTCCTGCTGGGCATTTAGGCTTTGCTTCTAGGGGCTTTTCTTTTTAAAACAAAAGAGAGCTCTGATTGTCGGCTGCCTGCTCAGCCTGTGTGTTTACACTGTCGCTCTGCCCCCAGAGATTAGCATAACTCCCTTTGCTGTCGGCTGTTGTTCTGAGCAATATGCTCTGGACAGGTTGGCTGTCATCATGAATGGTGAGTGTGAGCTTGGAGACTCTTCAGCTACATTTTTTTTTTTTAAATTGACTGTGGAAGTAAAAGGTATTTTTGTAGAGGTGGTTATAAGAGCCAGAGTAGTGGTAAATGACATTTGTGATGATGCGTTGAAAGTGGGCATTATTGTAAAGTGCCTTGAAAAGCCATTAAGAACTATTAACAATAACAGTGTTGCTACTGCTCCGTTTCTGGGTTTCTTTATGATTGATCTCTTGTATTCACTAGCAGTGTTGTTGTTGACTGTGTTGTAAAGTAATACATAGGAGACCCACATACTACAAGAGGGTTGCTATTTCAGTATGTGCTGTTCAAGACACCCATTTTAACTTGCTTTTAATTAGTTTTGTCATCCAGATACTGTTTTTGTTAGCTTCTTTGGGCCTCTATTTTTAAAGTACTAATTCTGAAAATAAAATGCTGCCAAATTTTTATTGATCTTTTGGGGGGGGGATGCTTTTAGATTAATTGATTTAGAATAGTGAATTAAGGATGAAATAAATATGTATTTTTGGCTTTGGAGGCTTAGTTAAAATTATTTTGGGAAAATGATTTATGAGACTAAAGATGTTTGTGCAAATTAATCTTTTGCTATGACTATTCATTTTTTAAAGCATGTTCAGAAGTGCTTTTATTTATTTTTTGGAGAAAATGTGCTGTAGTGTGTACTGCAGCTTATCACAGGGCAGGAGCTGTTCACTTCAAGCAGACCTGCAGCTAAAAATAGACATGCTGTTGTCAGTGAGTGTTTGCTCAGAGCATCACTCGGTAGCATCTCTGCTGAGCCGGAAAGGGCTGGTCCAGGTGTGGCTTATAGGGGGAGCAGTATGTGGCCCTGTAATGAGAGGCGTCACAAGAAGGACGTGTGGGATGGGATTCTGGATCAGAAAGATTTGGGGTTTATGGTATAGTGAAGAAATTTAAAGCCAAAGAACCTTTTCTTCTATAAGTAGAGCTGACTTCATTGTAACCAGGAAGTGTTCTTCATCCCTCTACAACCTAACATCGCCCTCTTCAAGTCTGCTCATGTTGCACGGGGGCATTCGAGACACAGGGAGCTGTCTATATGCAAAAATGCTAACAATTCACCAGAAAATTGTGGTTTTATAGATATTCTGATCTTGTCCTTGAAATGTGGGCTGATATTGTGCAATCAATATGTTGACGTTTCTTAGGATTTGTACAGATCTGAAACTGTAGACCTGGTTACCATGCTGTTTATTTATTTGAGCAAAGCTACATTTCCTTTACAAGTTTGCACATAATCTTAGAATCTTTACCAGCTGTTGTAGTTTTCTGGGAGTCTTACAGTCTGATGTGTCCAGCTGAGGACGTCACTGCTGCCCCTTTCCTGTTTTAATCTGTGGTTAAAGACAGTGCTTATGTGCTTGATTGCAGCTGCCTCCTCTTACAGCCTCCTCTACTACACTAAATGTGCTAAGAACAAAGAGACATTGGTTTTTCCAAGAATGTTAAATCTCAAGCAAATTCAGTCCTGCTGTGACTGAATGCTCTAGCCATTCTAAAATATAGAAAATTATAAGAGTCTGGCTTTATTAATAGTCAAATATTAGGCCTTTTTATCTGAGCCTAAAGTTATAACGTGGTGTTTATGTGTGCAGTGCATACACACAGCCATGTGTATGGAAATAGCTGTAAAGCTAGTCCTTTCTCCTCCCTGATAAGTAGATGCTCTCTGGGAATCTGTCTTTGGCCTTCTCGGGGCTGCATTTTCTGAGTGATCTCACCCATGCCTACGCCTCAGTCACCACCTGAAACAGCCATTTCAAGAATCAGTCTCCTCTCCCTCCCCGCCCCTCTCTCTCTTTCTCCCTCTTCTCTCTCTCAACATTGGCTCCATTCTAGGTTCCTTCATCATTGGTCCTCACTTCTGTTAATGATCCCACAACCCATATGGGAAATGAAGCCAAAATCTTGGGGCTGCTTATAACTTGTCACCCTTACTTGTGCACTTGGTCATTTAGTTCTATTGATTTTACTTCAGGAGTTTTCTCCAGAGCCAGGAACAGTGGGAACGCCTTTAGGACTGAACATTCAGGCTTTCTTCTCAGTGCCCTTAACCTTTAACCCTAACCCTTTCCCTGACTGGCTTGCTGTCTTCCTTCTGAATTTCCAGTTTCATGTCTCTTCAGATGACTTCCCATACTGATTTTTAAATTGAACTAAGTCCGTTTCTTAACCCCCTATGAAACTCACAGCTCTGTAGTTGCCACTGACTAAAGGTTAGAGCCCTGAGCAAGTCAGGAGATCCACCTGTGCGTCATGGATACATGATCCTCCATATTTATAGTCCTCATAGAAATCATGAGAACCACAGGAGCTTTAAAGGACATTATTTGCCTATGAGTTTCTGACTCTAGATCTGGAACTCCTGAGTGAAAGCCATCCCTTGTACATATGTGTCCTTCTAATAGTTACCCAGGAACCCACGTGAGGCAAGGCAGCCAAGTTAGAAAGCTAAGTGATTGACCACATACACGCATCTGATACGAAATTAAACGCTTTGGTTATTAACCAGTGAAAAGTATCAGCTATATGATGTGTTTCAGAAGATATAGTCATCACAGTGTTCACATGTTCATCTTCCAAACATGAAGACAAAAAATGATCAAGAAGCTAAATTGTACTCATCCACCCTTTCGTCTTTCTAGCAACTAAAATTTGCTTGTGAATGTAAAAAAGAACCTTTATTGTCCCCTTCTAAGTTCATTTCATTTGGTGAAGATTTTCTCTTGTTAAGCAAGTTTTGTGAAGAAATTCTAAAAGAATTCTTCCACAATTCAGTTGGGTTCCAGAAAAGCCTTAGACTAGACTATGTACGGCCTGCTGAGACAGGCAGGAGCACGCACAGACAGGGTGTTGTCAGCCCAGAGAGCTGCTGAGTTCCAGGGCAAAGCGAGCACCAAGGCCTGAGCAGGACGAGCACTGGGGCTGCTGAAGGAGCCTGCAATGGTGACGCCATCCTCGGGTTCTCCCTCCGAGACCACATGCCTTCTTTAGCTTCTGTGCCTGATGTACTACCATCACAGCATGCAGCTTAGCTTCCTGTGCTGTTCGTGCAAGATGGAGCTGAGTCATCTGACACATCCAGCTACTGTGCACCCTGATTGTCACACCTATCAACAGAGCTAGGCACCATATCATGTGTGACAAATAGGAGAAAGGGAGCTGTGGAGAAACGTTAGTCAACAGGTCCTTTGTTACGGCTAGAAAAGGGGAGCAGGGGCGGTGTTCTGTTCATGGTAGGGTGACTAGAGATGATCCCACGTTCTGGTATTTCAGTGTGAAAGGATTTCTTATGTTCTCACTGCAAAAATAAGGCATGAGGAGGCACTTGCGCTCACTCTGACTTGCACTATACAGTGTAGCCACATGGACACATCACATGACACATTGGACATGTGTACAATCCTACGTGTCAATCTAGAGAAGTCCTAAGTGAGCTTGCTTTTGCTCCTGCTTAGCCGAGGGGGAGGCTGAAGAAGGAAACAGCCGTCTTCTAAGGCTCTCAGATGTGCTGCAGACCTGACCAGGATGAGCAGCTGACGATTTCCCTTCTCCTGTCTGACTGAGGTCAAGAGTGAAGCAGCAGCCCTCCACTTAGGACAGGCCTCTTCACAGGAGTGACAGGCCAGAGGCTGGCTGCACTCTAGAGTGTTTTACTCGGGACTAGTTGCCTTCAAGGAAGAGGAACAACCAGTTTATCTTCCCTATCGTCCCAGTATGAGGCTTGTGAGAAAGGCTATGAGGAAATGAGTGTAAGACAACACTGCCTGTTGCTGTTGCCTTTAGCCAGCTCTGTTGGGACAGCCAGAAATGTATTAGGTCATTACGAATTGAAAGGATGGCCTTTGTTTTCCTGCTGTGGCAGGGCTCTCCCTTGATGTGCCTGGTATCAATATCAGCAAGCTCTCTGTAGTCCTGGACACTTACACATTTCTTTGTTGTTGACGTTAATGTATATGAATGTATAATGTATATGAATGTTTTGCCTTCATATATGTACACACACAATGTGAACACAGTGACCAGAGAGCCAAAGAGGGCATTGGATGTTCTGGAACTGGGATTTTAGGTGGGTGTGAGCCTCCACATGGATGTTGAGAACTGAGCGTGGGTCCTCTGCAAGAGCTGCAAAAGTTCTTAACCACCAAGTCATCTCCTCAGCCCCTACAGCCACATTTCAGAAAGTTGCTGAATTATTTAATAGTGTATGTACATACAGACAAAAATATCCAAGAACTAATAGCACCTATATAGAAAATGAGAGGTCCAAAGAAAAACTAGCTCATGTGTGAAGATTTTAAAAGTTTTCCATTGTTATGGCTAAACAAACAAAACAATAGTGTAGAGCCTATAAAAAGGGTTATACATGGATTAAAGGATAAAAATCACAGCCTTCAAGAAGAAATGAATGAACTTATATTTAGAAATATTTTTTAAAATGCAGATAACATCTGAATTAATTCTTCAACATTTTGAGTAAACACAAAGTCTATGAAGTAGGACAGAGGAAGTAAACCTAGAGGGGCTGGAAAATGGTTCAGCACTTACGAGCCTTTTCTGCTCAATCATTAGGACCTATGTTCAAGTCCCAGCAGCCACATCAGGCAGCACATTATCACCTGTGATTTGTGATACCAACTTCCAAAGACCTATGGCCAGCAGCATACTTATTTGTATGTATATATACTCACACATGCACATAGACCTTTGCATACACATTCATAAATAAAAAATAAGTCTTTAAAGAACGAGACCAGGATGAAAAGAGGAGGCTGAAAATAGAATAGAAAAGAAACATAATGTTGTGATAAGGAAAGATTATTAGAAAATGCACCTGGTGCTTGCAAGAGAAAAAGCAAGCAGTGTTTGATCAAGAGAGTGCACACACTGATCATTGGAAGAAGGTAAATTAATGAGATGAGGAGCCAGCCTGATAAGCCCTTCCAGAAAATGAAGGAAGTGGGCAAGATAAAAATTATGATATGCAGGCTGGGGAGGTGGCTCAGTGGGTAAGAGAGCTTGTGCAAGCATGAGAGCCTGAGCTTGGATCCCTGGACCCACATGAGAGCTCAGCGTGCTTCATGTGCTGTGACCACAGCATTGAGGGCTGAACCAGGTGGCCAGACATGATAGCCAAACCAGCTTCCTTGTGGTTCAGAGAGTGATACTGTCTCAAAGCAATAAGGGTGGGGTGGACTGACATCTAGTCTCCATATAGGCCTGCACTCAACTCACACACATGCATGCACCACACACGTACATGCCCACAAATAAATAAAAATAAATGAAATTATGATATTGGAAGCCATGTGTGATGGTGCAGTCTACAATCTAGGCTTAGGAGTTTGAGGCCAGCCTGGACTCTACAGCCAGATACAGCCTCAAAATACATAGAAGAGCAACTGGTGTAGCAAAAATGAGACTGTCTCAGAAAACAAACAGGAAAGTCTATGGAGTGAACACTGTTATATAAACACAGGTCATCCTATAGATTGATTAAGTAGTGTTCACACAGGACAGTAGTAACAAAATAGAAAATAGCTTTTGTTCTTGTTGTTCCTTTTTGTTTTTTAATTAATTGAAGAAAACAATTTTTATTTGTTTTGCTTTGGTGCCAGGGACCTCCAACACACACCACTGCCACTAAGCTACTCAGCTAGCACATGGAAACCATCTTAAAGAAAGCCTGAATCTGCCAATCGGAAGGCATTGTGCTTTGACAAGATTAACAGAGATATAGCACCATATACGTCCTGGTGGCAGTTTTGAATTTTAAGGTTAACAAATCATTTCTCAAATATCTAAGTCTTTTTAGATCTTAAAATCTCATGTGAAGCTTTTCCTATGTGGAAACAAAAAAAACAAAACAAAACCAAAAACAAAACAAAACAAAACAAAAACCCTAGAATTGGAGGCCACATAAAGCTCTTTCTAAGGGGCAAAAAATAACAAAGATCCAACCCAATACATTAGAATGCTTAAGACTCTGTAACAAGCATACCTTAAGAGAGTTTAAATTCCCAGGGTGCAGAAAAGAAGGCGGAAACTGGGAATGAGCTATAAGGGAGCCGGTTTTGACTACACTGAGAGTTTCATACCTTATTGAAAAAGGGCTTTCCTCCTTGTTAGGGGGTCGGGGTTGAGACAGGGTCTCACTATGTAGCTCTGGCTGTCACGGAACTCGATGTGTAGACCAAAATGGCCTCAAATTCATAGAGATCTGTTTCCTGGGTGCTAGGACTAAAGTATGTGCCACCATGCCGAGCTAAGAGCTCTCCTGTTAAATGTCCTCACAAAAACAGAAGATGAGTTCTTCAGTCTCTGCAGCCTGGGATTTCTACAAGCCCTGTGTGCAGTCAGGATCCTGGAAAGATCATCATCTCAGTGAAAGTGTGAGTTAGAAAACTCAACCTCTGATGGCAAGACACAGAGGGAGCTTAGGTCTCTCGGCTTGAGTCCCTGGAGTCAGGGTGGGATGCGTGTCCTTGCTCATGTGGGATACTTTCTCTCAAGGAGGCTTCAGCTTTAATGTATGTTAAATGTGTGGTCTGTGGAGCTGCATAAAGCACACTGTTGGAACAGATCCAGACTGGTAACACCGATGCCAGCAGAAACCAGTACAAAACCCGTGCTAGGACAAGCCCTTCACATTTCCTGCAGAAAATGCACCATTCAAGTTGTAGCTCCCCGCACTTAAGGGTCTTGGGACTTCAAAGGCGTATCTGAGAGACTATAGTCATTATATGGATCACCACTTAATATCAATGGCAAGAGGTAATGGAAACCATATATGCCTCTCGGTCTCAAAATGCATAAAACAAAACTGAGCTGTTTGGGAGAAATTACAAAATATAAAATGTATAGATTTATAGATAGATTTCTTCCTTAGTCATTAGAGGATAAAGAGAAAAACTGCTTATAACATCAGTTATATAATTAAACATATTCAAAACAAATTGCAAAAGCTTCAGATATATTTATTTACTTATTTACAGTCTTTGACATGGAGTAATTGAGTTTAGTCAATAAAGGCCCATTAACAAACAAGATTGTGTTTGCTTATGGATTTACAAAATACCGATAGCTCATAGGCCAAGAAGTAACTTATATAAATTAAAACTAAATTATATACTGAAATTTGTAAAGTATAGCTAAAGTGGATTTTGAGATATATTTTTAATGCTTCAGTATTTATTTTTCAATTTTTTTTTACTTTTACATATACAATTATATTGTTACACATATGTACAATAAACTTCATATAGCAAGGACCACGACACAATTAGGAATTATATAAATGTTATATTCATAGTTTTGCATATTTGTATTTAGCAACCTTGGAGAAAACATCTTTCCTATCTTGGTGAGTCTACAACTCTGAATGTAAATCAATATCATAAGTTATTATTGATTGTATTCAGAGAGAAAACAAGGGTGGACTCAGGGATTTCTCTCTTTTCCTTTATCTTTTTTTTCTTAGGTATGGAGATAGGGGTTGAAAAGAAAGAAGGAGGGAATACAGAAATACATAGGGATGATAGGACAAAAAGTAGATTATTGAGCCTACTCCTTAACTTAAGGCCTTAACTATTATTCACAAACAAGGTTGTTTTAATTCGTTGGTATAGAATTCTGTATATTGATGCAAAATAAGTTCAATTTTGATACATTGGTATAGATCCAAGTTCAGATTATTCTTCACACACATTAGATATATTTCTACTCTAATAGGAGATGTATTTTTAAGATAGATTGTTAAGTGTTCATTTAAAGAACCATGTAAGCAAATCAGTTGGTGAAAGTACAGCAAAGATAAGAGAATGGAGGGATGAGTGAAAGAACAGAAAACACAGATAAGAGCTAAACATTTTTATAGAAAACATTTTTAAAGAACAGATTAAACCTATACCCATGTATTCAAGTGCATGTCTGTAATCAGAGCATTGGGCCAGCTGAGACAGCTGTATCAAGCTGCGTTCAAGCCCATCTGGCCCATGGTGAGTAGCAACCCACTTGTGGGTTCTAAGGTTCCGGTGTAGAGTCTCCTGAATCTTCTGTGTGAACAGCCGTGCACGGCCTGTGAGAAATGGCGGTCCCGGCCGCTTGCTTTTCCTTGTCTCACTGTGAGTTTTGACTGACAGTGCAGTGGTGTAGAGACGCAGTGGAGAAAACATCTTTTCTCTGTTCCTAGCTGCAGAGAAAATGCTCCAAGTTTCTTTTGGTTTTTTTTTGGGGGGGGGTTTCTCTAAGACTCTGCAAGGTTGGACAAACGAATTTTATACCTTTTATACACAAGATCACCTCAGCCTGGCCTGTCAGAGCAGCTCTGTCACTCAAACTGCAGCACACATGTGTCCTCTATGATGCTTTACCTTACTGCCCAAGAACCTCTTGCAAATGCGCATAGCTCTTGTGATTTTAAGGAAAATTAAAATGAAACAAATTTGGAATCAAAAAGTAGTTGTCAGTTTTATCTTTTATCCTTTAAGATATATTATTTGAATATATACAGGCAAATAAATGAGTTTTTACATTAACATCTTAATTCTACCAATATTCTAGAAAAATGTATGTAAGAGGCTTTATTCTACCATACCACTTTATGAGTGTAAATTTAATGATCATTTAATTTAACTTTTTGTACACAAGCTTCTTCCTCTTCAGACATATCTGATTGCCAACTCCTTTTTAATAAAACAAGCATTTACTTTAAAACTTTCTTTCTATTAAGTAATTTGCTTATTTTTATTCTCATAGTTTGCTTTTCTTAAGTATTTTGACTTAATAAAATATTTTGTGAGCCAGGCGGTGGTGACGCATGCCTTTAATCCCAGCACGTGAGAGGCAGAGGCAGGCGGATCACTGTGAGTTCGAGGCCAGCCTGGTCTACAAAGTGAGTCCAGGACAGCCAACACTACACAGAGAAGCCCTGTCTTGGAAAAAAAAAAGAAAGAAAAAGAAAAGAAGAGAAAAAAGATATTTTGTGGTGAAGGAAATAATTTGTTTAATTTTATGTTGTATTTTATGTGATCATCATACAGATATTGTAGTTTTATGTAATACTTTATAAATAATAAGTATAATACCACGAAGCAAAGAAAGTTATAGTAAGGGACAGAAGACATGTGAATGTGAATCACTTAGGATTATTGAGGTTGAAGAGTAGCTTTTGAAAAGATATAGTTTGAGTAAAACAATATTTTAGTTGTACTTTTGTTCCAGGAAATTTATATTCTGATGTTCTGTTTTTTCTGTTTCTTTTCTGGTTTTAAATATGCTTTGGCTGAGAGTTGCCCTTTTCTTATACAAGGTAGGATGGGGAAGATGAGATGTATCTTGTTAGAGGCACTAGAGGTCAACATCTGTAGCAGTGTGCCATGTCTCCAGTACTAAATCAGCACATGAGATGCTCATGATAGCATCTGGCAGTTAGACCTTGGCACAGCGTGTCATGATAGATAAGCACTTTGCAAGTTCATCTGATACACAGCCTTGAGGAGTTGTTCAGCATCGCTACTGAAACATTCTTGTCCATTGTACAGTGACATGATTGGGTGGGTAAAATTATACCATACTGCTGCCCCCTGTCCACTCTCCCCTCAGGGTAGCCTGGCCTGTGTGCGCCAAACTGAACTGAACACAGGGAAGGAAGTTTAGCCAGCATGGGTGAGAACAGTGCAGGATCTCAGTCAGATACGTGCAAGGGCAGTGAACAGACCCAGGAACCGCTTCAGAGAACTGGTTCCAGTTTATTGGAGGAGAAAGGGGCTATTTATGCCCCTGGGGAGGTGGCCAGGGCTCTGGGGCAGGGTTTGTGTGGCCATGTACCATTGGCCAGTGGTGGGGTGTTAGAAGATGCTTTATCTGCATACTCAGGGCTATAGGGTGGGGGTAGAGTGAGAGTAAGAAACTTTATTTTCTTTTTTTTTTTTTTTTTTTTTTTTTTTAGTTATTAAAAAATTTGTTCACATTATATCCCAACTGTAGCCCCCTCCCTCATCACATCCTAGTTCCACCCTCCCTCCCTCATACCCTCTCTGTCCTTTCCCTAGTCCTCAGAAAGGGAGAGTCCTCTTCCCCAACATCTGGCCTCAGCCTGTCAAGTCTCATCTGTGTCCTCTTCCTCTGTGGCCTGACAAGGATGCCCCGCCAAGGGAGAAGTGATCAATGTCAGAAGTAGTCCCTACTCCCCCATATTATGGGACCCACAAGGAGACTGTGCCACCTATCGGCTACATCTGAGCAGAGGGGCTAAGTCCTCACCGTGCCTGGTCCCTGGTTGCTGCATCATCTTAGAAGGTCAAACAAGGACTGAAACCTGATAACTATCAGGGTAATAAATTCTTACTAGTGTTGATGGTGGCGGAGCCAGTTTTATGGTGCCAGGTTGGAGTTGGGGTGGCAGCAGGTAGCCAACTCCTGCTGTCCTCGTGTTTAAGGTATCCAGGACTGAAGCTCCGTGACACTTCCTCCTTAACCCTGGGCCTTAGGATCCCACATCATACTTGAAGTTTTAGTTGAATTTCCTGTTTAAAATGAGCGTTAATCTGACTTTTAAGTTGTGACTTGGAAGTACTGTACAAAAACATTGGTGCCATAGAGAGAGGGATAAGAACTGAGTATATTTTCTGTACTTGTGGAAATGCATAAGCCTTTCTCATGATGCATCTTTCTTCACCTCTTGGATGGGTGACTAATGCTAACAAACCCTGTGTGAACATATAGATTACTTGGAAGCGTTGTTTCTAAGGATAATTGTTAGTTAACTGTTCGAAGCTTTGCTGAAGGTCCCTGTGATCACCGTCTATGAAGTATTAGAGAGCTGGTGTTCTTGTTTGTGTCTCAGCCTATTGCACTCGTTCAAATGGTTACATGTATATGTGGATTATGTATTAGAATGGAAGAAAACTGAAATTTGAGAACCTCACAGAGCATGCTTTGTGTGAGATGCCTGTCTTCCCCGCCTCTCCATTTATTACCTACTAACATGGCAATGGGTAACAAATTTGAAAATACTTGTAGAAAAGCAGTTACAAGTTAAATCCAACTGTGTCTGTAGGCTTTGAACTTTTTCAAATCTACTTTGTTTAGGGTTCTTTGGTGCTTAAACCACCCTTCCAACCCACCTATCCTAGATAAGAGGTTAATGGGAACAGTTGCTGGAATAATCCCAGTGGCATAGTTGGCAGGAGTCCAGCAAAACCCATTAAACAGCAAACCAGCAATTCAGCAAAGGTGACTGCAGCCACAGTAGCTGGAACCTAGAGCAGCAGCTGGGACCCAGAACCTCAAAGTGTTCTCGGAGTGGTTCTCTCTAGCAGCGTCTCGAAATGGAGTAATAAGCAGCCAAGTAATAGGAAATGATGCCAAGACCAAAAGGCCAGCCTCTTGTTCTGGATGGAGGTGTGTGTGTGTGTGTGTGTGTGTGTGTGTGTGTGTGTGTGTGTGTG
>OU015753.1:97531629-97546090 GCA_907169655.1 Acomys percivali | reverse complement strand
TGTGTGTGTGTGTGTGTGTGTGTGTGTGTGTGTGTGTGTGTGTGTGTTGTGTATCCATCCTCTCAGAGTCCATAGTCCATACTAGAATATTTTTCAGCTGGCAAAGACCAAGCCCCCTCAAAAGGCAGTTCCTCTTCTAGTGGATAAACATCACCTGTTCTCTCACAAATCTATTTCCCATCTCACATTTGGGATCAAAACAAAAACATGTTTACATCCACTACATGTGTCTGAAAATAATAAAACCCATGACAAATACAAACAGTTCTGAATTGTTGCTTAAAGTTATAAAATACTTTATTATGCCATTTTAACTTTGTCACACATATATATACATATATTAAATAGAGAGCTGTTTATATATTTGTCTTTGAATCGAAATAGTATAGTATACATACATACTTGGGATTCCATTTGCACATACTGTAGATGACAAAAGCATTTTTCAGGAATAGAGTCTCCTTCATGGTATTATTTAATGGCACTGTAACTAATGCATCCTTAATCCTAAAGGGAATGAATGTCTTTATATGTTATAATGTTACTAAAACTTACTGTTTTATCAGTGCATACTATGTATATTGGTAATGGTTTTCATGTAAGACATTTCTGAACTGTTTGTTTCCTCCAGTGTGGCCTCATTAAATTCAGAGTACTGATGAGTATAGAGATTTCAAAGCACTCTGCAATGTCAGATTGATGAATACAGAGTAACATCAGACATCTTCCTCATAACTCATCACCGAAAGAGGAGAAGAATTTGTTTTTCAGTATACTATCTTGGCCACGTGCGCCCACTTCTCCCAGTGATCAGTCACTCTTGTTTACCATCAGGTCTGCTCACTGTAGCACAACAGGCTACAGCAGGGCACTCAGGGTTCGTTCTTTCTCCAGTCCATCTCAGCTCATGCTGGAATACGGAGAGTTTGCGCCATAACTTATGCAAGTTCTATATAGAAGTGGGAACTAAAATATTTCTCAGAAGAAATTAGAGATGTATTTTTAGAGTCACCAAGTGTGTTTTTTCAGAAACTGCAGTTGTATGTTCCAGTATATTTTGTTTTTAATTTAAGTTACAGCCATCATTTCCAAGTCATGGCCATGCATGCATCTCTAATCCATGAAAAAAAAATTCTAAAACCAGCCTTCTTGAGCCTGGGGTAGAGGACATGCCAGTTATTTGCAGGTCCCCGGGTTGGAGTCCTGGAGCTGGAACATACCAACCACCCTATGCAGCTGCAGCTAGTATACTAGCTTGCCGCAGATCAGTCTGTGATCCAAAACCTCTTGACTTGGCGGGTCCTACGATGAGCAGGTCACCTGTTGATAATAAGGTGCAACTGTTCTGGTACATGAGGATTCTAACTTTGAAAGTTAATTTTCTCTAATTTATTTTTTTTAATATATATTTTTTACTAATTTATTCATATTACATCTCAATTGTTATCCCATCCCTTGTATCCTCCCATTCCTCCCTCCCTCCCATTTTTCCCTTACTCCCCTCCCCTATAATGGTGACTGAGTTAAATACATTGTATAACACAATACTTAGAAATTAGTAAAATGCCGTTCCCAGAAATGCATAAGCCAGAGTTCTTTTAAAAGTAGTATCTACCATTGCTGCTTGTCATCATCATATTGAAATAGCAAACTAGAATGTGAAGCACCATTTTGTTTGTGTTGGGCCAAAGGTTATACTGTTGAAAAAGCGAGAAAGCCACTGCTGCATAACGAAACCCTGTCTCGAAAAGAGAACATAAGAAAGAATAAACACATACAAGATGCTCCAGGTTCCCACTGTTCATTCTAGATCTCTCTTGTGTCTTGTTTGGGGGTTTGTTTTGACAGGCTGTTTGTTTGTTTGTTTGTTTGTTTGAGACAGACTTCTTGCTCTGTAACCTACACTTGCCTGGAACTCATTGTGTAGCTTAGACTGGTCTCGAATACACTACAGTGCACCTGCCTCAGCCTTCCACATGCTGGGCTTGTAGACCTGATCAGCCATGCCTAACATAATTCTGGGCCATCCATCGTTTCTAAAGTAACTGCTGATGCGGCATCTTGTCTTCCCCACCATCTTCCTGTTTCTGTGGCCTTCCGCTCCTCTCTAGCCTTTGCTCCTCTCCAGTCAGATAGGGAAATGTCAGGACCCTGATAAACAAAACAGATCGTAAAAGGAGCTTGTATAATCCCATTTTAGTTTTACTTTCCACACAAAAATAATAATTTATCATATTTTTAAAATGTTTACACTTATTTGTTTCTAAAACATTGAAATTTGTTTTAAAAACAGAAGCCCTTGTTAGTGACTTTGTGGGAGGAGAGTGTAAACAAGGCATACTCTTACATGACTCGTCTTTAGTTAACAAATTTAACAATATAAACCACAGCTCTACAGATACAGCTTTATTAACCAATATGTAAATACTTGGTTTTATTTGGCTTTATTTTAATGTATTTTTTATTTTACTAATTTTTCATTAAACATTTTTTTAACCTTTTACATATACATTTTAATGTAAATTTTAAATCAGACATTCGGTTTAATTTTTGCTACAAGTTCAGAGCTAGTTTTGAAAGTAGTTTGTATTGTTAGTGGGTTTTTTTTTCCACTTGGGTTTTATGGGTTTGTGGATCCTGTACCTGTCAGTCTGCGGTTTCTCCTATGCGCTCTGCTGGTAGAGAGACCACAGATCCTGTACCTGGATCTGCCCTTCACCACAGCCAGTTGTTCTCGAAACTACACAGACCAAGACGCGTGCATGTCCTCAGCTTGCACTTCAGACTCAGTCAGTATTGATACTACTTCCAGCTTATCAACAGTCACTGCTTTGTCATCAACTGGTGTCATTTTACATGACTCCAGATATGTTTTCTGGAACATTGTGGTTAGTGGGTTTGAAGTCATCAGAGTGGTCCCTATGTAGAGCAACATTCAAGGGCTTTAGAAGTTGGAGCCACTCCCTGGAATATCACATTGGTGAACATACATGTCCTTACAAGTTGCTCACATAAGGTTATTTGTAGCGTGTATAGCCACGTGTAATATAAGAAACGTTCTTACCAGACATCACCTATTTTCTTTTCTTTCCAGTGAAAGAATTTCTAGCCAAAGCCAAAGAAGACTTTCTGAGGAAATGGGAGAACCCGCCCCCGGTAAGGAAGCTGTATGTTTTTCTATAATTGGAGATATCTATGTTAAATGAATTCATGATTCTTACTTAACTTATTGCTACTCCAAAAATTTTTAGGGTTTTTTGGTTGAAGTTTTAGTTTTTAAGTGTTATAAGTAATTATATACTGTGGTGGGAATTCCACCATAATGCTGTGATACAGTTTCTTAGTTGGTCATTTATGGATACCTACATTGGAGGAGCAACCAACTTCTCACAGAATCCCTAAATGGCAGGAAGAGTTTTGTGGTTGTTTTGTTTCTTGGCACAGCCTGGGAATTGAACAGAGGGCCTCGTGCATCTACACAGGTTCTCTATCGCCAAGCTGTACACCAAGACTGGTAAATTTTAATACTAATTCCTAATGCCTATACTATAAGCTCAATGTTTTCTGAAATAGTTTTAGTTACACAATTTGTCACAGGAAACATTAAAAAGGAGGTGAGGGAGAGGGCATTCTTTTATTATGAAGAGAAGCAATGATCAGACATAAAGACATGTCCTGTGTGTCCTGTGTGTCCCCACTACTTGACTGTGACTGTACCACCATTGCAGTCCACCTGAGTCAGAAAAACCAAACACTAGGTGTAAAACCACAAAGTTAATTCAGTCAGGACGATAAGGACCTTCTTCTTCTTCTTGATAAGAATCCCCCTAAATGTGAAATGAACATACAACGTTAATACATTTTATAAGTAAAATATACTATTGCTTTCCTTATGTCATGATGCAATAACAAACTAGGATGTCTCTCCAGAGCAACCTTTGCTTTACTGTAGAAATTAAATTAGTACAGTGTGCTCCTGCAGCTCTCCAGATCTGTTGCATGTTGAAGAGCCAGATCACTTAGGGTCTAGCTCAAGCTAAGCACTGTACATTGAGCCTTGGAAGTATTTTTCTGAGATTTTCATGGATGTCTTCATAATGAACCTACTGAGCAGATGGGTCAGCAAGCATTACTTATTGCTGACACATAATTTGTTCCTTGTAATTTTAGTTTTGTTGTGGCAGCAACAAATTGAATAGACTAATGCCTCTAATTCTTCGCTTCTATGCACTCATCAAAGCCAAACAAAGATGTTTGTTTAACAAAACATCTATTCAAGGAGGAAAAGAATCTGAATGTTGTTCTGAGTCTCTAGCTTCAGTCCTGTGTGGAGGGAAGACTTTTCTTCCCTTCCTGTTTTAGGTAATGCTGGGTTGCTGGGAGAAAGTCGGGGGCCCGACACAGTACTGAGCCCTTTATTAGTGCTGTGACTGTTACCCGCTCTACAGCTGCTCTATAGTTCTGTGCCTGTTGCTTACCTCTGTGGCTGATGTCTGGCTGTTCGGCTGTCATCTAGTTTTATGGGTGTTGCCTAGTTCTGTAACTACATATAAAAGCACAACACCCTTTCCTCGGAGGCATGAAAAGACTGATCTCTCTGTTTTAATTTTATACAATAATTTACAGGTATTCTCTGACTATATATGTTATTTGACTATGGGTTTGTAATTCTTAAGTTGTACAAATAGTTCATTAGCTATGTTAGGAGTTCACATTGAAATTGAAATATGTGACTATTACTATTTTAACCAAGGCTTTTATTTCCTTTGTTATTTTTATATACTCCATTTTACAAAATTACTCTCTACTACTAGACTTTTGTTAGTCAAAGGGGACTATTGAATGAATACCCTAAAATGTAAAGAGTGTGTATGTTTGTCTCTACATGGATAGCTACAAGTTAAATTGACCACTCTGATTATTAACACTGAAGTGATAATTATTGCAATCTTGTAGGAATTTCCAACTTAAAAGTATATTGTATTTTTTGTGCTTGAATAGAGTAATGCTGGGCTCGAGGATTTTGAAAGGAAGAAAACCCTTGGAACAGGCTCCTTTGGGAGAGTCATGCTGGTGAAGCATAAAGCCACTGAGCAGTACTACGCCATGAAGATCTTAGACAAGCAGAAGGTTGGTGTCCTGCGGCCTACTCGCTTTACTTTAAAGTGCAGTCAGCAAGGTAGCCTACACTGACACCTTCAAATAATGCTTGATGTTGCTGTTTTCATTTTTATTATTTATTATGACTATGCAGTGTGTGGTTGATGTGGCTTTCAGTATGTGGGAATATGTTGTTTCTACAGTTACCTGTAGATAACACACAGCTGTGCACCCTGACAATCCAGAAGCCCACCTGTGCAGGACAAGCCCCCTCATGCTGCACTCTCTCCTGTCCCATCTCACCTTACAGCAGACGCTGCTTCACTTGACAGGACTGGGTTTGGTCCACTTAAAATATCAGTTAAATCATGGAAAAATTATAAAATCTATCTTCTGTATAAAAGAACTTTTCACTTTTTCTGTATCAATATAATAAACCAGGTTTTCTGAAGCATTTAATACCTTAAATATTTTCGGTTTTTCTCACAGCCACTAACATCTTAGAGAAAGACAAGGGTAAATATCACTACACGTTGCTTAGCTGTTACCTTACAGAGACTGGCTTCTTGGCCTCCTGGGACCCAAGTAGGAAACTGGTGGCAGCAGAGTGGGGAAGTACCCAGGGGACAGACGTGATGCAGTAACTGTCCCATGGGAATATGTGCCAGGAGACAGATGTGGGGCAACTTTGTCCTATGGTAATATAAAGAAGCTGCATTGTAACTCTACATACATAATAGACACATTTTAAGAAATTAAAAAGTAGATTTTTAAAGGGTGGTTTATTTAATAGCCCAGTGCTTAATGCTTAACAAATATAAAAATATTGTGGTTGTAATAAGTTTTCAAAACCCGTTGTGTATTTTACATTTCGATTAGCCACATTTTGTTATAAGTTACCACACATGTTGGACACCATAGCATCAGCCTGTTTCAACCTTTATTTTCTTTGAAACTGGATTAATCTCTCACATAAAAAGGAGATGATGGCTTAAGTCTCTCTAAAATTAAAGGTAATGACACACATTCAGTTGACCATCTTTGTCAGCCGCCCTCATTCACCTATTTTCCAACCTCTTAAGCACTTCCTGTTCATTCTAACCCCACAGTTTAGCTGTTTGGTACTGTCCTCTGCCTCTCACTGCTCCTAGCCAAGGGTATCAGACAACAACTAGGTCGCCAACTCCAGCACACTTTGTTCATCTGTAGCTTTTTTGGAGCATGTGACTGTGATAGCCTTTTATCCTGCCGTGGTCCTGCCCCAGCACCTGCTCTGCTGACCCTACCCCTACGTCTGTGGGTCTTCCTTTCTTTTCTTTTCCTGTTTCATTTGTTTCACCTGTGTTCTTTAAGGAAATACTTCTCTCTAAGCTCTAGACTGTGTGTGTGTGTGTGTGTGTGTGTGTGTGTGTGTGTGTGTATTGTTTGTGTGTGTCTGTCTGTCTCTCTGTCCTTCTCTCCCTTTGTTCATGTCACATTTTTTCTGTATATATTTTTATCTAACAACCTCAACCCTTTCTCAGGCTTTCTGTTCCTAAGCTGTACAGTCTGAACACAGAGCTTTTCCAGGCCCTTTAAGTCCTGTCTTCATTCTGCCAGTGAGCTTATGGAGTTCAAAGAGAGTTAGCAGCTCGCCTGCTCATGTAGGTAACAAGAGAGGCTTCGGTTTCCTGCTCTCTTTGTAAACCTACCTTCTGATTTATGTTTCCTTTCTTCAACAATTTATGAAATGCTGGTAATATTAAGAAGATAATGACAGTTACCATCCAGCTTTAAAATATTTTGGAAAAACACTTTTAGCATCTTCTTTTCATACTGTAGAACCCTGTTAAGTAATTTACCAAGGTGGCCACCTCATGGATAAGTCATGGCAATGGATATTTGCAGAAAAATAACTGTAGTTTGATGTCATTTCTGTTACTGCAGTACACTGGGTCTTGGCATAAATTAGTATGGAAGACTTTATATTCTGATTTCTTGTTTATTTAATTTGGTTGAGATAAGGAATAAAATAACAGGCCATAACAACCCCTTTTCTGCCAGTAAGTTCATACAAATCATTCAGTTAGGTAAGCTTAGCTTCTCTAATCTTAATGTACATGGAGCAAAGGGGAAAAATAAATACAGAAATTAAGGAGATCCCATTACTCTCTCTACAGTATGTCAAATGGTGCTAGGATATATACACACATGAACACATGAAAATATGTACATGTGAATTGTACATCTGCACACATGTAGCCAACATGCACCTGTTGTCTGAGTTGGTCTTTACAACCATGTGTGGCATTGATCTCCCTTTTAAGCTAACCACTGCACTACATAACTGTTCCTGTGTCTGACAGCCAGTAAGTTAGGCAGTATGTTGACTGAGGTTTATCTGATTTATGAGCCTGATTTCTCATTAATTTTCCCTTCAAAATGCATTCTTATCTGCAGGATTCTTTCCAGTCATCCCTTGTTTGGTGCCCAGTTAACTCCAGTGTCTTATAGTGGCACCATGATGCCCAGAATCCCAGATCTTTTACTTCTACTTTTCTTCCCTTCAGATAAACTGTTTTCTCACTATGCCATAGCATTTCTTTGGCTCATCTGAAAGCTCATGAAGCAAATGAAGACAGGGCTCAGCTTGTACTCGTTCTGCTTCCGAACCTGGCATAACTGTCTCCAAATCCCCACTGGAGTCTTTCCTCACACTGCCCTTGCCTGGTCTCTGTGTCTCTGCCTGGAAAGCTGACTGTAAAAAGAATCCATGCTCTTCTGGGGAGGGGGATGCGCATGTCTCATTCTTTAGTGGCCCTCTAGTACTGTACCTGAAAGAACCGGATGGTGGTGGATTAGTCAGTGCCTTTAAACTCATGTATTTGAGCTAACGTACATATTAAGATCCGTGTAAGTTTTATATAAAACAAGAGCTGTATCCCAGGGGTTATTGTAAAGTGTTCTCTGACATGTTCTTTACCACATTTTCAGAAGTGCTATCCTTAAGCACAGCTAAATATAACCAGCACTCTCACAATGTCTTCATGTGTTTCCTCCTCTGGGCCTGGCCCTGGGGCTTAACCTGTACCCTGTTTCTCTTCCTTCTCTCCTGAGCCTTACTATCTATCTGTCTTTTAAAATTATCTCAGCTCTTATCTTTTTTGTAAGTTATAGTAGCAGCTGGCTTATTTCCCCTGAACTGTCACTGTGTGCCAGGCAGTATGTTAACCACTTGACTTCTGTTGTGTCCCATGACATTTTAAAGCATCAGAAGTCTAGAGACGAGGATCCTGTCCTTGGCCTTGCATAAGCAGTTTCTCTTCTGGCAGCTTATGACACTGTAGCTTGTATATTACTATTTACATATTCATGCATCCTTCAAATAAATCCGATGCACTGCAAAGGCAAGCGTTTTCTGAGCCTGTGGTTTTACTGTCTTTTCTTGTCTTTATATGTAGTAAATGAGCATAATTAAAAGTAAATTCAGTTTAGTTCGTTACATTTAGTAATGTAAAACTTTACATTAAAAACTACCTAAGCATATATGCCTTACCAGTTTAGATATCAATATTCATTCAAATTAATGTCTATTTTAATCATATCTTATATATATATATGTATATATATATATATCTGACTTAAGTTTATGATGCAGAAAATATCTTGTGGTTTTTATTGCTTACTTCATAAGCCAACATAAATTTTATGCCTAATTAAGAACCTGCTGTCATAAAATCAAACACAAAGAAACATAAATTCTCCAGCTGGCATCAGTTAGGTGACTTATTGTGATATATATGCTACCTAATTCTATAACTATTTAGTATGTGGACAGTAGTGACCCAACAACTTCACTGTATGGATTTTGAAAACTAAAGAGTTGAAGCAGCATTCCAAAATTCCCAAAGCTGGTTGAATAGAAAGTCTAGGCTAGCACACAGATCTTCAAGCTCCAAATCAGTTACTCCTGACTCAGTATCCCTCCTGATCTCACGTAGTATATCAGTCTCTGGCTGGGTCAGTGCCCTGGAGTCCTTGCCTCAGGAAGCCTCTGCCCAGAAGAAAGTCACACCACCAACGTCACATCCACATGGCAGTTCTCTCCACCTCCCCAAGACCTTCTGTTCCTAAATCCAAGCTAGCCTTCCCTGAGGGATGGCACCCAGCCCCCAGGAGGTCACAGTTGTTTCTCTTCTGTTCTGCAGCCAGTCTAGGAAATGTTTGTTATAAAGACCATATTTTTTCCATTTTTTGCTCTGTGGCTATGTAAATTGAATATTAAATTTTAATTATTTTATTCAAGTACAGTCTGAAAATTCACCTTTTACCACTGTTTTACTCTTTCAATTTTTTTTTACTTTTCCTTGATCTTTAATATCCTGCTACATACTGATGCAATAAGTGATTTGATCATTTGGCAAGCAGCAAATATTTTCACATAGTAACTTTTAAAGTAATTTTACAGGTCTATTTTTTGTTCCCATTTAAGTCTTGTTTCTCACTTGATTTATACTTGACTTACGGTGTAGCTGAGGCTTGCCTTGAATGTATGGCACTCCTCCTGACTCTGCCTCTCAAAAGTTAGGACAGCTGGACCATATTTGACCTGAAGACCGAGGCTGGAACTCTCTGCTAGGCTGCAGGTGTTTGACTCTTTCCAGCCTGGTTGATTGTTCCTATTTTCTTCATGGAATCTACTGATTGTGCTCATCCACTGTGACTATTACACGGAAGACAGTTTTCTTGAGAATGACAGTCGCTCTATGTGCCTTTGCGCGCAGGTGGTGAAGCTGAAGCAGATCGAGCACACTTTGAACGAGAAGAGGATCCTGCAGGCCGTGGAGTTCCCCTTCCTTGTGCGGCTGGAGTACTCGTTTAAGGTCAGTCACACTGCTGCCCAAGGAAGGTGCCTCCACCCAGACACGCTTTTGACATGAAATGCTAGTAGAATTCTAGGGAAATGATGAAAGTAGAGAACAGACATGAGCAAAAAAAAAAAAGAAATGCCGTCAGACCTTCTGTAATTAGTGCCGTTGTGCTCTGCGCTTAGGCGGCATGGGGGAGTTGTGCCTCTCCCTGGGTGCTTGTCCGTGGCGGCCTGTGTGATTTCCCATGAGACACAACACGAAAGCAACTATTACAGTGACACATGAACAGACGTCTAGCTAGTCGTATGCTCCTTGGAAGAAGTTGCTGTACACCGTCTTCTTCCTCTTAGGACCTCAGTGTGTTCCTTCACAGGAATTTGTATTCTGGGCTTTTGTGGTTTTGTTGTTGCTGTTGTTGCTGTAGTAACCAGGGAGAGAAGCCTCTGTGCCGCTGTCCCTGAGTCCTGGAGAGGGCTGATCCCTTAAGTCCAAGCCTCCCTGGTTCTTTAGAGTGATCTTGGCATCTCTGCACTGCTGAGCCATACACAGCATTTTGGTTTTGCTCAGTCCTTTCTTCTTTAAATTTAATAAAATCCTATAGACTTAAAATATTAAAACCATCCATCTTGCAAACATAAACATCCTTACTAGCTTTTCCAGGTTGGTTTTTAACTTTGTTATTCCTCCGCATACGCTGTGCTACTGTGTCATTGCTGCAGTAGTTCATTACTCAGAAGGTAAATGGACCTGCAAGGCCAGGGACAGCAGAGCTCGCAGGCTTTTCTGGGGCTGTGAGACTAAGGGGGTAGAGGAGAGGACCGAAGAACTGGGGCACTCTTTAGTCAATATCTTTCCCCTTTGATTTATTGCTCTGTCAAATGGATTGTGACTTTGCCCTTTCTAACTGAACATGGTGTCTTCTTAAAATGTTTTTACCTAACTTTTATAATTTGCAGTATTTTAATATAAATGTATAATGTATTATATTATTTGTTATTTATTTATAGGATAATTCTAATTTATACATGGTTATGGAATATGTCCCTGGAGGTGAAATGTTTTCACATCTAAGAAGAATTGGCAGGTTCAGGTAACTGGTGCTCATGTCTTCCTTCTTTGAGTTTTCACATGCTCATGTTTACTTTAAGCCAAAAATACATTTGCTCAATTAACCCATGGTTTATCCCTAGAATGTATTAGGTGAACACATTATTAGGAGGCCATATCACATATGAGCTTTAAAATTCAAATGAGAACACTGTGAAATATTGAAATATTCTTCTACTGGTAAGTATTGTGAGAATGTTTAAGAATTATGAAGAATTTCTAAAAAAAATACAAAAATTAACTTTTTAAAAAACAAGTATTTTAAAATAATAGTATTTAAGACATATAACAATATACGCTTTGTGATTTCTAATAATATTTAATGGGCATTTGCCATCCTGGGTGTGTCGGGCTGGACTGGAGGGACAGGAGCGTAGCTGCGGTCAATGGGGGCTGACAGGATCTCAGTCGGCATGCGTGTGAGAGAACCAGCCTTCTCCGCAGCAGTTTTCAGGGACACAGCTCTCTTTATTAGGGGAACAAGGGTTATATAAACCTTGGGGAGTGGGTAGGGATTTTCGGGGTGCGTGTACATCATTGGCTGGGGCTAAGGTGCTGGGAGTGCTTCATTTGCATGAAGAGGAATTCCAGTGCTGGCTGGACTTGTCCTTCTAAGGAGGGAGGGAGTTTAACCTGAGACCTGGCCACCAGGCTACGTCCCTGCTTCAGGTGGCAGAGGTGGGGGTCGCAAGGACATCTGCCCTGGACACGCAGGCCCAGAGCAGGAGGAAGCAGTCTCACTCCTGCTAGTCTCAGGGCAGAATTTTCGGGGTTTGGACACATCTCGACCTCACTGTTGTTCTGGACTGAATCTGAGGAAGGAGATATAGATATACTGATGATATGGTGAGAAGGTTTTATTATAATATCTTTGCGTTCTTAAATATATACATAATTTAAGTTTGTCGCATGCCAGGTTATTACTAACATCTCTCGAGTTTTATCTATGTACAAGGCACATAGCTATGACTGCAAATTAGTAATCTTTCATAAATTGCATCTAAAATTAAGACCAGAATCAGTTTCACTCAATATTCAGGATTCAGCTAAAACCTAAGTGTGAGTTTCAGTTAACCGTAAGGGCAGTGTCCTGCGGGACTGACAACTCAGAATAGGATGGGGGTAGAGCTGCGTTATTACGTGAGAGTAACACATAGGCAGGGTTAGCTACGTGACTGTCCTGGGGCCTGAGCAAGCTTCATTCATTGGCCTTCAGTATAGGGAACCCAGCATGTATGGAGCCTGTGTAATGAAGCGTGGCTTCTGTTTGACGTTGATGATTTTCTTTTCCTTCTTGTTTTCACCTCTCTCCCATCATCCTAAGTAGGTCCAGAATCCTCATGCTCCCCTGTAGTTATCCCAAGCCACACCCAAACTTTTCCTTAAGTGCATCGCTTCCTTTTCTGCAACCGCTTGTATCTTTGCTTTGCGGCTACCCACATCTGTAGCCAAACGATGCAAAGGAAAGCAAGGTGACTAAGATAATTCAGTGGGACATAACGTTCCTGAACTCTCACACATTCCTTGTTCTTACCCGCAGGATGCCACGGGATTTAAGTGTTGCTCAGTGTGGCTTTCATCAGTCTTTTCAGTCAGTTAATAGCCAATGCTAAGTTGCATTTTGAATATTCTTTCACATCTCTACATATTCTCTATATTTCTTCTACCAAGCATTAGCTTCTATAAACAAGGAATACAACACTGAGCAGATCTCATATTTACAGATGAGGAAAGAAAATACAGCATGGCCTTCCAGATCAAATTCTCATAGCTTCTGAGGTTGCATGCCCCAGAACCGGGGAGGAGACTCCCAATACCTATTCCGAAGCACCCCTCACTCTTTACTGCAGTGTTGGCAGGGACCTGGCTGAAACTGAAAGCTGGGGAGAGGGTGCAATAAAATATTACTGCTAAAGGTGTTTAGCTTTTTCCTGAAGTCAACCAGTATTTATTGAGCACCTGAAGTGAATGCAGTAAAGACCTGGGGAATGTATTGATGGGCGCAAAGAACAGGAAGTGTCCAATTCTTTTAACACATTTCTGATTCTAGTGCCATCTCTTAAGGGAAAGCCTAGTAATAATTCAGGTTGTTAAAGTCACAAATCTGAAAGTCATAAAAGTTTATCAGGCAAAGTAGCAAACATTCAGTGAGCGTATTTGAAAATTAACTAGAAATTCCAATTAGACATTTGGTATAGCATTTTCAAATACTACTAAGATTGTAGCATGAAAATTACACTAGTATGTCCGAGTTTCTAGATATATGGCCTATGTACAAGAACCTCACCATTTTTTTAAACAAACATACAAATTTTGTATATGTGACTATAAACATGTTGAGCAAGAGAATTGTAAACTCACATGACTAGATTGCGTATATCTCTAGATGGGATTTCCTGTGTTGTTCTTACCGGTACTTGATACGATGCTTTTCACTGCTGAGTGTCTGTCAGACTGAAGAAGGGACTATTTCAGATAGGTGAAACAGTGCTCATCTTCAGATGAGTGCAATTAGGCGATTCTGTGCAATGAAATGCTTTAAGCCCTTGAAACGTGTGAGAAAAGTGTGAAGTTGACTGTGATGATGGCTGTCTAGACCATGGGATGCACAGTTGCTTCCCATTCATCTCAAGCCCAGCTGTAATTACAGTGACATCACCATCTCCCGATTTGGACAATGATAATTTGGGATAACTATTTTAAGGTTGTGTTTTTCCTCCTGAATGTGTCTTATATTATGTATTATATATAGGAAATATCTTCCATAAATGGTAGTATTAATTGAAGGCAATAGATATTTGGAAAATGACAAATTCTTCACCAACATTTGAATGAAAAATATCTCTCCCCAAATACCTCCACTCCATTTGCATTTGGTGTACACTCCACTACTGAACACTCGTTACCCATTTGACAGAAACCCACTATTTCTCTCTTTTCCAGTGAACCACATGCTCGTTTCTATGCAGCTCAGATCGTGCTAACGTTTGAGTACCTCCATTCCCTCGACCTCATCTACAGAGATCTCAAGCCAGAAAACCTCCTGATTGACCACCAGGGTTACATCCAGGTGGGATTCGAACACATGGCATGTATGCGTTTGCAAAACACTGAGAGACAGCTTCACACATTTTACCCCAACTATCAATGTTTGATTTTTTATTTATATTTATTTATTCATTCATTTATTTTTGGTTCAAGGGAGAAATTTGGCTCTATCTAAAAGGCTGACAGTGATTTCACAGTTCTGTTATTGCAGATAAGTAAATACCACATCAAGAGAGGTGCCTGTTTGAGTCTCCTAGAGTCAGTGATTGTGAGCTAAGTTTAGGCTCCTGCAGAAAGAAACAGTAGACTCTAAATGTGAGAGCAGTCATGCGTGCCGGGAGTTCCTGTGTGCACAG
>OU015753.1:97473199-97531619 GCA_907169655.1 Acomys percivali | reverse complement strand
GTGAGAGCAGTCATGCGTGCCGGGAGTTCCTGTGTGCACAGGAGCTACGTGTAAGAGTAGTCATGTGTGCCGGCAGTTCCTGTGCGCACAGGAGCTAAGTGTGAGAGCAGTCATGCGTGCCGGAAGTTCCTGTGTGCACAGAAGCTAGATGTGAGAGTAGTCATGTGTGCCGGGAGTTCCTGTGCGCACAGGAGCTAAGTGTGAGTGTAGTCATGTCTGCTGGGAGTCCTGTGTGCACAGGTTTAGAACCCCTTCATCTTGAAACCCAAATAAAAGATTCCAATCTGAAATTCTTTTGTATATTGGTATAACACTACAAATGGAAAATTCCTCAGGTGACTTTATGATGGGCGCAGTCAAATGTGCCTAATGACAGTGTTTGAGATTCCTCCAGGCTGTGATTGTAAGGTGCCTGTAAAACTTGAGGGTCTATGCCTGTACTCTATCCAGGATCTCACTGTCCATTTGGAAATATTTTAAAAATCTGGAAAAATCCAAACCCTGAAACACTTTTGTATTTTGGATAACGGATACTCAATCTGTGTGGCCTCTTTTAATAGTGATAACCCTGCAAACCATAAGTCCTCCGGTGTCACCATTTCCCAGGCTGTGACACTCAGCCAGTGATGGAGAGGTAGAATGTGGCTGGCTGAGACCTAACTGCACACACAGTGGTTAGTGCCTGTGGCTGCTCTCAAGTTATTCTCAGGGCATGAGGCCGTGGCTTTCCGTGGCTTACCTGTCAGGGTGTCCACAGAGGATTCTCCTTGACGCTGCACTTCATGCCAGAGACTCGCTGGACTTAGGGATATTTTATCAGCACGTACTTTGTACGGAAACCTTGCTTTCATCCTCGTTTTCACTCTCTAAGTTGCTTATGTCTAGGACCTGTCACTCTAGACTTGTTTCTTTGTTTTGAGACGAGAAGGGGTTCCAGCTGTTCTGACCTTCGTTCACTAAATAGTTGCCTTCATGAGTTACTATCAATCACATTGACCTTTTTTTCATGTATTTTATCTTTATACTGAATTTTTAACTTTGTATTTAAGTGCAGGTCATCGTTCTCTGTGACTAGTCACTTTTCACATTTCTGTTTGCTTTCATAGGTCACAGACTTTGGGTTCGCCAAAAGAGTCAAGGGCAGGACTTGGACATTGTGCGGCACACCAGAGTACCTGGCCCCTGAGATCATCCTCAGCAAGGTACTGGGCACTGTCGTTCATACAGCAGAGAGAGGCTCTGCGCACTCCTGACACTGCTTGGCAGAGCTCGCCATCTTCTAAGTTATGAATTGAAATCTATCAGTTGGTCACAGTCTCTACTGTGAGACTTCTTACCCTGGAAGTAGATTAATGGCCTAACCCTCAGACCCCATTCTGAAGCCCCAGACAGTCATGACTCTTCCCCAGCAGGCCAGTGAGGAAGGCTTGCTCCGCGTCCTCCAAAACACACATCTAGAGACAACATGTGTCAGTTGTCAGTTCTCCCGTTGTCTCAAACTTACCACCTAAGCGAAGGGAAGTTGGAAAGTTATTTTCAGCTTTAGCTTCATAGTAATAGTACAGTAATTAAACCCTTCGAGCTCTGCTGAAGGCTGGCCGGTGACCAGATGGGAGACAGTGGTGCTGGTACATTGCCATTTAATGCGACAAACAGAGCATTACTTAAAGGGATAGTTCCATGTCTTCCTTGCCGCCTCTGGATGGAGAAAGCGGGAAGGGAAATAAATGGAAAGACTGAGCTCAGAAAGGAGCAAGTGAGGAGGAGGACTGACTACAGGCCTGTGGAGACTGTGACGCTCAGTCGTTAAACTCAGAGCTTCCTTGCTTGTCATTCATCAGGTAGCTTGTCAGTCTTTGTAGTCTAACTAATTAATCTTTAAGTATTAATTATCATTGCTGGTAGCTTTACACATTGCTTCCTTTCATGCACTTAATAAATAATGTGACCGCAAAGTAAGTGTGAACACTTAAACACATATTAGAGTACACTATGAAATGCTCATTCTACAAAATCTGGAGATTATAGAAAAATAAAGAAACCAAAAATCCTGTAGTTCCAAAGACAGTCTTTAAGAAAAGACATTTTGTATGTCTCTATAAGCACATGGCCTAGTTGAGATCATGGTGAATATATAGTTGTGTATGGATTTGTTTTACATTAGCATGCATGCACACGAGAGTGTGCACACATGTGCTGCTAATGTCATAAAGTAGTCACTGTGCTGTTGTTTGTTTGTGGAGTTTTCTGGGATTTTCTGTATAGTAGTTTCTCCTGTATTTCATGTAACTTATTATAAAATCATCTCAGAATGGAATTGCGGAGTCAGAGGTTATGAGTGTGTTTAAGGCTTTTGATATAAATTACCAAGTTGTGGGCTGGAGAGATGGCTCAATGGTTAAGAGCGCCACCTGCTCTTCCAAAGGTCCTGAGTTCAATTCCCAGCAAACACATGGTGGTTCACAACCATCTGTAATGTGATCTGATGCCTGCTTCCGGACTGCAGGTGTACATGAAGGCAGAGCACTCTATACATAACAACATATTTTTTTGAACATGCCTTTTCTTTTGATACACTACTCACAAAACCCTGTGCACATTTTCTTTCCTGTGCCTTCAGGAGATGAGACTCAGACAAGCAAATAGCAAAATTCACATGTACTTACGTGAACATTCGTACTGATTGGAGGCCACATTACATTTTTCGTTTTCAAGATACTAAGATAAACATGATTATCTCAAGTGTTTTCACCCTCCCAGTTCCAAGAATGTAGGCTGTCCTGAAGTCGGCTTCATCATTTGCTGTTGCAGCAGTCCTGTTTTGTTTCGGAGTTTTTTTACTTTTCTAGCTCTACCATTGCAAACCTAATGCATCGGATTGCAGCCTGGGATGGGCCTCCAGCAGTAATGGGGTCGGATTCCCTTTCTGCTCCTGAAGAGCAGCAACATTCCCCTGCTGAGACAGAGCGGCTTCCCTGTCAGGGTTAGTCTCAGTGATTTAGGAATAAGGTGTAATAATAGCCCTTTCTAATGTCAAACTCCTGTATCTGGAAGTTCTTTGCCTCACTTAATCAAACCTGTCCTGATAGGTTTATTCATTTCTCATAATCTGTTCTACACAGCTGTTAACAACTGCTATAATCATGTTCATACATTTCCAGATAATTTTGAAATTACTTGTGGCTTAGTTTTCCCTGATGTTGCTCTGTCCCAGGGCTATAATAAGGCAGTGGACTGGTGGGCACTGGGCGTGCTGATCTACGAGATGGCTGCTGGCTACCCCCCATTCTTTGCTGACCAGCCGATTCAGATTTATGAGAAGATTGTTTCCGGGAAGGTAAGTGAAGGTTCTAATTACTCCTTCCTCGGCGTTGTCTGTGCAGGATGCTAAAGCTGGCAGGTTAGAACCATATCAGATTCTTGCTCTAACCCGGGGGGGGATGGAAACACTCTGTATTGCTGTTCCTCTAGACAAAGAGCTGTTGTACAAACACGTCAACAAGGTAATGAGGGAGCTTCCATTTTCAGAATTTTGTTTTTGTTTATAAAAAAAAAAAAAGTATGATTGTAATTATTCTCAGTATTCCTGTAAATCAGAATTATGACCTCATGTGAATGTGTGCTTGGAGAGCAATTTAGGAGCTGTTCTTATGTAAGTGTTCTAAAAACAGATTTCTGATTTGAATTACATCAAAATTAGAAGTAAAAATAATTTGGATCGGTCTTTTCTAAGAAGAAATCACGGAGTTGATTTTAGCAGAATTTCTATGTGTAATGTGATTATAATTGGGCCTGGGTTTTAGCAAACAGGAACCAGCAATTGTCCTTGACCATGAATGGACTGAGCATGTAACACTGTGGAAGATTATTCTGTACGCCCTTGTTTTGCATTTTTAGTCTCTAACATTTCTTCCAAAAGCGTTTGCTCGCTCATGTTCGGGATCTTTCTGAAACCACTACTGTCAGTTTCAATAGAGAAAAGGGAAGCTCTGGGTTGGAGAGATGGCTCTGCAGGAAGGGTGTCTTCTCTAAGCTGGGGCCTGAGGGCACGCCCAGGAGCGTCCGTGTCAACGGGAGTGTAAGCTCCTGCAAGTTGTCCTCTCCGCAGTACTCATGCGCCCCTCCCCACATCACTACATACATGTAAGTAATCATAAACATTCACAGGAGGAGGCATTCTGAGCATGTGCGAGTACTGCAGCCTTTTGTTTTTGTGAAGAATGTTACCATGGGATAGACCGTCAGCTTTAAACATGGCCCTGAGATGGATGCACCTACCTTTTTGGTTGTAGTTGTAATTTTATGATCTTCTTAGGCAGAGATAAGTCAGTCAGCCTAAAAGTGAAGTCTCCATTTCTTTCTACCTCAACCAGATTCACACTCTGCATTTTTATAAAGCTGAGCTTAGCGGCCATGAATTTAAATTTTGCAGTGTTAAATACTCACAAGGTACCATGAATATCCAATAACATAATGATCTCTCCTTTATGCTGGGATCCAGATTTACATTAATTGCAGCCGCAGTGAGGCTTCTCACTCTATACTAGACTGCCTATTGTTGTGGTTAATTTATCAGTATGGCCTAATAATATTTATTATCAGGCCTATAATTATTATTACGGTGGTTTTTCCAACCCGCTAGCAATGAATGAAGACACAGACACCTGTTATATTTTAAAATAGCCTTAGTTAATCTCATGCCATCTGCTTCTAATAATTTCTATCGAGTTACGTCCCATCCATAATCCAAATACTTGCTAATGCTTTTTGTCTGGGCCAACTCTCCACCCATGCTAGCCATGTGATTCTCCTCCACCGAACCGATGTCACAGCCTTCTTATTCCTCTCCTCTCCTACAGTCTCTTCTCCTCCCAAGATTCTGTCTCCCAAAGCCCAGGAACCTTAGCCACACCTATCCCATTTGCCCTGCCCAGGTGTGATGGCCTTTCACTCCAAGTTAGGCTCTTAGGCAAGGTACAGGTGGGGCACAGAGACAGCAAGCAGTAATTAGCATCAAAATACATCAGACCAACCTCCAACAGTCCATCGAGCCATTAAGGATTCCTGCCTCCACACACCAGTGTTACTCCAGATCTCAAAATGTGTGTGCCATCTACAAGAGTCGCAAGATTTTTGTTTTTTCCTGGTATTTTATTACATTTTCTAGAGAAGTTTTTATATTAGATTAGTATTCACAAATTAGGGGCTAACCATTGGCATTAACCTTAACTTTGTCAAGGCAAATACCTCTTTCAGGTAAATAAGGTGAGCGTGATGCTCAGGATGCACGCTGATGGAGGCAGCACTGGAGGATGGGTGCAGTAGTGTTTGTGACTCCGAGTGCTGTACTTCGGCTTTCTTGCCATTGTTGTTGTTCTCCCTCCCAGACCATGAAAATAAAAGAACTTTTAATGTGCAAAAACTAAAACATGGTGAAGCATTAGTAGAAAAGGAAGTGATCTTGTTTATAAGGACGTGGAGGCAGAGAGATGGCCCAGCTGTTAAGAGCATTGCAGAGATCAGCACGGCAGGCAGTTCATGGCCTCCGATAACTTAAGTTCTAGGAGAATCTGACACCATCTTCCGGCCTTCACAGGATTCTCCACACACATGGTTCACATAAACGCATGCAGGTACACACATACATATGCATATAAATAATAAGTAAATAAATATTTAAAAAGAGAGAATGTGAGAAGTGACTACTTAAAGTTTAAAAGATAATAAGAGCCAAAGGTCATATGAAGCCTTATAAGAAAGCCCAAATATATTAGAACTGTAAGTAAGAGGAGAATATTTTATTAATGCACAGTAGAAATGTAGGCAGAATGGAAATTTCGAAACTATAGGAATGTTTCAGATAATTTAACTAGAGGTAATTAAAAAGTTCCTGAACCTTTACTATACTACTTTTATTCTTCTTCATAAGAAATCAAATTATAACAAAGATGCTGTGGAAATTACATTAATGTTTATGTAGAACAGTTGCTTTAGTTAAAACGAATGCATCTCTCTTGATATGAATTAACTTCAGTTTGCTGTCATTCTCCCTTGGATATAATTTTTCAGCTGTTTGTGACTTTTTTTCATTTCATGTCAAATTTTAATATTTTGTATTTAATAATTGAATCTGTTCTAAAGCTATAACCATTTAAATGCAGTCACACTTTTGAAAAAGCATAAAATATGTAACATGATAGGAATGATTCCCTCTCCATATTGAGTAGAGTCTACCATTTGCCCATCTAAAGCAAAATTCATCACGTGGACTGTTGCCCCTGTGCCATTTCTAGAATATGTGTTATGAGAAATACAAGTCATATTCCCAATTCTCCCATAATACTGTTGCAGCTTCAGATCCTAATGGAAAGGTGTCTCTGTCCACACTGCAGGCCTGTCGCTGCCTTCGTTAGTAGGTATAAGCCAAATTGAAAGTTAACTAGCTTTTCCTTAGGATAGCTCATGTCACTAAAATCCAATTTTAGCCTTATATTTGGGAGCTCTGCAGTTGTAGTTTTCAGTCAAAAACTTTTTTGTGCTGGGAGAGGTGGTCCGTGCCTGCCTCTGCACTGGGGAGCTAGAGGCAAGAGGTTCAGGAGTTTAAGACCAAGCTGGCCTACATGGGACCATCTTAACAGCAATAAAAGATACAAAATTAATAGCTTTGTCTGATCTTATCAAAAGCTTATTCCTTGATATATAACATTCCATTCTTTTCTTAAACCCTGTTATAAAATAGGTGCAATATTAGAATTAAAACAAAGCCAGGTGCAGTGGTGCACTCCCATAATCCCAGTTCTTTGGGGGCAGAGACAGACGGATCTCTGTGAGTTCAAGGCCTGCCTGGTCTACAAAGTGAGTCCAGAATAGCCAGGGATGCACAGAGAAATCCTGTCTAGAAAAATAATAATTAAAACAAAAGTGAAGTGACCAATCCACTCATTTACACCTATTTGAATATTATATTGTTAAGAATTTATTACAATATTTTAACCCAAACTGGTATTTTTAAATACACAGAAAGACAGTCAGTCAGCTTTTAGACTCTCCTGCACATTTGCTTTTGAAAAACAGAGGAGGTGGCATTTAAATGTTAGATTATTCATGCCTGTTAATGTGCAAACTTGGAAATGCACAGTTGACAGAAAGGACTTACAATCCTGCAGTTACTGTGTGCGCCCTAGCCTGCATGTATAGTGTTTCTGTGTAGTCTTTCCATTTCACACCTGAATGCCAGTAGTCTGTAATGAGAATCAGGTGTGGTTTTCACAACACTCTCAGCCTGTGTTATCGATGGAAATATATAAATCAAAATTGTGTTCAGAAATGGTATGTGAAGACAGAGTAATCAAGTAAAAGCTGCTACAGAGAATATAACTTGAGAGCCTTTGACTTTTGTCATTTGAAAATATCTTAGTTCATTCTATGTGGTGTAAATATTCCTCCATCCTCAGTGAGCTGCAGGAAGACAGTGCAGAAGCACAGGCCCCGCTGTGTACTGGCCAAAGAGTTCATTCATTCTTGCTGAAGGGAAATCTGCATTCACGTGAAGGATAACTGATAGTACCCCAAAGGTCTCCAAGTGTGCTTAGTCTGGGAGGACTGTTGGCTACAACCAAAGGATAGAAACCCAGATCAGCACAGGGAAAAGGCAGTCCGGGCCAGTCCACAGGAGACCAAGCACAGGGACTCACGTAACTGCCCTAACATTAGCTCACCCAAGCACAGACGTGAGAGGTGTTACAGATCAGTGAGAGCCATGAGAGACTCAGCGCCCAGCTTCTTCATGGTAGCCCATTAACCCATGTGCCCTCCACTTAGCACATAACAGAGTCTCAGACTCTCAGAATGAAAGCACACAAGCAGATAACCTGTGTGTCTGTAGATCTGTGCACGGGGAGCCACACTTGTCATTCAGGCAGTTTCCTACAAGGTAAGGAAGTGGCGTCACTCACGGTCCCGGTCTCTGACAAACACAGGGCCTGGAAGCAGCCTTCTGTGTCCTAAACAATAAATGCATATGCAAAACAGTACAACATTGTTTCTAAGAGGTCATTGTCACTGCTTTTTTAGGAAACTTAAGTGTCATTTTCTACTTGGCTTTGACTATAGTTAAATCCACCTAGAAGTATTCAGTTGTTCTCTGCTGTTTTTTACTGGGTCTCCTCACCATGTAGCCAAACAAGACTTTGAACGTGTAGTCCTCCTGTCTCCACCTCCCAAGTGCTTTTGCCAGGAAGACCAGCTTTGTGTGGCGGTGTTGAGGACTAAACCTCAGGTTTCAGTCTAGCCGAGCACGGAACTTGCTGAGCTAAATGTCGTCCTCATGAAAGATAGGCAGCTGTGCTATTTCCATAAAGCCCAGGGCCATTTTTAATATTTTGTTCTGGTGATTTAATAATCTTATCAACACTTGCTTCCACATAGTCTTTTGCTGGTTTAGTGAGCAGATGGTATTAACTCTGACTGCTTCTGAGGGAGGGAAAGAACGAGAAGGGAGTGAACAGTGGTCCTCTGCACCCTTCGAGATCTGTTACATTTCCCTTAGAGACGCCGTAAACACAGCACCCATGCTTATAAATCTATGTAAGTGCCCCAGTTCTCTTTTCACTTATGGAGTGCAGGCTAACTGATGTTCCCCTGAGGGCAGCAGGTAGTGTGTATATTGACACATCTATAGAAAGCCTAGTGTATGAAAATGTTTTATCTTTAGAAGATATCATTAATGTATAGCATTTCTTTTGCTAGATAAATCCTTTACTGAGATTGCAATACCTCATTTAAAGAATGGGTTTCTTAAAATATATTCCAATATGCTGTGACCAGAAGTTAGTAAAGAACTGCTCGGTGCAGTGTGCAAACTCTTTGAATCATATAAGCCTTGTAAGTTTATTCCAGTGCATAAAAATGGTTTCTAGTTACATAATCTTCCCCCCATGTCAATAACTGCAGAATATTAGCAAGACACTGCTTCCATCTGCAGAAATCATTTTCATAACTTCTGTAATTAAACTCTGGGAAGACAAATTTGATTCAGACTTATTTTATTGCTGAATGGGAGAGGAGGGCTGTTAGTAAGAGCAGTTAGTGACTTTAAATCGTGGATACCATAACAGTCTACCTTGCTTTGGTTTTTTGGATGTTACTTCACTTTTGAGAAATAAATTTAAATTTGCAGAAAATAATAGTTGTTCCAACGTTGGAATACATGAGCCTGTAGTTGGTGCTGAAAGTATAAGAGTCTGTCAGATCTGCTCTGCTTGGGCTGGCTTTCACATGATACATAATATCATTTGACCAAGTCACTTAGGACAGCAGCTGTGTAAACAGAGCTTCTCCTGTAAAACCAGGTTACGTTATCCTTTTACTCCCATTCCATCAAAGTTTCTACATAAGACTGGATTTGGGTATTTTGAAAACATTAAATTATAACTTTCTATCATCCAGACTCCTTCCTTGATAAAAGTGGTATCTAATAGGCTGAAAAATGGGAAATGCATTTCTATTGGGCATAATAAAATAAAAGCTATTTTCATAAATGTTAGTGATTTTTAATACTGTCAAATAAAATATATTCCCTCCTATTATAATTGGACAAATTGAAAATGGAAGAAGGTGAAGGGGTTTTCATAGGTCACAGAGCGCATATATAATTCAAATTGATAGTAAAGAGAGATGCTTCTCCGGAGACGACAGTCTGACCAAGAGTACTGGTGGGTGTCTGTCATCCTTGCTGCTCAGAGACGGAGGCAGAATGATCCCTGGCCCCCAGGAGTGTGAGTCCAGTCTGGGCAACATTACAAGAGCCTTCCTTTGGGCTCAGACTTTAGAGAGCATAAATAAGTGATAGCATGTGTAACTCCTGATTCTGCATCAACACATGGGAAATATTCTGGCTCAGCCCTTGAATACACGTTTTACCATCTCCACTGTCATCTCACCTGAGCCACCAGAGTAGTTGGTTCTCTGAAATGAAGTCCCATCCTGTCACTTCTATAAACCCTGCGAGAGAAGGCTCAGGCTGCAGTCCATGCTGCACTCAGCTCAGCATGCTTGAGGCCCTGGTTTCAGTACCCACAACCAAAACCAAAACAACTTAAAAAGAAAAGTAAAAACCTTTCACTGAACTGATCCCCCACATTCTTCAGAGGAAGCGTCAAAGGCCTTACAGCATTGTTTCCTGAGGAGGGACAGTCACAGCCTTGGACCACTCTAGTTGCTGTCACTGTTGATCATGAGTCTTTCTCATAGAAATAGAAACTCCATGAAGACAGGCCTCTGCCTTACTTGTTGTCTGTATGTCCCAAGCACATGAGTGCACAGCACATGGTGGATTGGATGGAGTGGATTTGGATTCATGTGTTGATTCCCATGGTCAGGAGCAGGGCTGCATGTGGGACACAGGTAGTGAGTGTGGGCTCCGCCCACATGCTGTGGCTTCCATCTTTGGTGCCCACCCTGGAGGCACTGTCTCAGAGGTGTTCTGTGGATTTCAGCCTTGCAGATAGTCCTGATGCTGTTAACTTGTTCTATAAATCTGTAGTCAGTTGAGAAACTGATCCCATCTGAACAATGCCTGATTAGGAAAGCCAGGAGGAACATGCTCTTAAAAGGTTCCTGCCTCACAAATATGTCTGTCAGATATATGGGGCCAGAAAGCTGAAGATGATGCTTCAACGTTATAGAGAGTTTTGGGTGACTGCTCAGGTAGCAAACTGTCATTTTTTTTTCACTTTGGAAGCTGCTAACATGTACTTCCTGTCTACTCAGGTAATTAATTTTATTCCTTGTCAAGTCTCTGATGGGGTTGAGGACCATATAGTTTAGTTTCACAATTAAGCTTTGTTGTTTAGGGGTTAAGATGTTTTTAGGTCTAAACAGATATTGTAAGTTGATAATGACAAGATATGATAGATAATGATTTACATTCAGAATTTTAGATGCACCAAGATAAGAAAGATGTTTTCTTCAAGATTGCCAGATACAAATAACCAAAACACTATGAATGTAACATTAATATAATTCCTGATTGTTTCATGGTTCTTCTTGCTTTGTAGTTTATTATATATGTGTGTAGTAATACTGTAAATAAATGACTATGTAAAAAAAGAACTAATAATAAAAATAAAAAGTTGGAAAAGAACCACATGAAATTAAATGAAGGAAAATAGAAGCAAATAGTCAAGGTGGCGTAGGTCACATTACAGACACCTTTTCCACACCAGCCACACCCGGTAACCCTGCCCCACCCCACCCCCGCTCAACCCCGATGTTCTGCTAGCTTCAGATGTTCCCTTTCAGGCTCCGGATCTGCCTTATTGCACAGGCAGGAAGCTCATAAACATGCACATTGAGGTCTGAGTAACTTCCCCAAAATCCCAGTGACCAGGCTGCGACCTCACTGGAGCTCAGGGGCCCAGTATATACCTAAGGCTCTCACCAGCTGCAGTATTCTGTACTCGGAATTTCACTTTCTAAAGTGTTTGTAACTGATAATAATTATGAAAGTAATTCCCTTCTTGATACAGTTTTGAGGGCAAAGTTAGTCACTCTTCCCATCATAGGAACTGTTGTTGGGTGCAAGTTATTGCGCCACTGTTAACATGGGCCATGGAAGATGTGGGCTACCTGTCCGCATCTCTGTAGAAGAGGTGTGAGGTGGCAGTGGAGGTGAATCTGTAATGGAAAGTTCCCTGTTAAGTAATGTGCGTCTGACTGCCATGTGTAAGGGTCCCTTTGCTTGTCGTTCTCGCCAGCATCTGGTACCTGTTGTCATGGCTGCTACCCTCTACCTTTGTGTCTTATCTTTTGAGGACTTGCTGTTCACTTCATGAGCCCCTGTCGCTGTCGTGGTATTTAAAGGGGAGAGTAGATCCTCCTTATCTTGCACTAATTGCTTCTAGTAAGAAAGATGAAAGTTACAGAAAATTTTAAGTTTAAACTTACGCCATCTAAATGACTCTGGATACCATTTTTAGTCTATTAGTCACGAGTGGTGTAGAGCAAGGAGAGAATGTGTGCTGAAATCAGGTCTGTTTGGAACTGCGGCTCTGCCTCTTAGCTCTGCAGTCCTAAGCAAGCTGTTGGATTGCTGTTTGTACCAGTTGCCTCCCCCTTGCCTGTTAGGTGGGTGCTGCATACAAATCTGTAGTCTTTAAATCTGCATTTCTAACGTTGTGTTTCCTTGGTTATCCCTGGCATTTCTGTGATATTTCCCAATAGCAGAATTCTGCTTAAAGGTTTTTATCTCTAATAAATGTAGTGGAACTCTATGCTGGAAAAGGCAGTATGGGTGGTTACAGCCTTTTTCAGATTCCCCCTGGGAAGATCTCTTTTCAGTGCATTTACTAATTTACTAGTTTTCATATGCTACTTGTGGCACTTAGATTACAAGTCTAAGTTTTACATCTCAGAGAGGTTTTATGGGGCCCAAGAGGATCTCTCTTGAAGATGGGTGAGCCTTCCGATAGTGTTGGGGTGACTACCTGCGCACCTTAAGTTTCTAGAGGCCCCTCTATGTCCTTAACAAAACTGAAGCAGGGCTCAGTCTCGGAGACTGGCATGTCGTGGAAAGTGTTTGGAGGTCTCCACTGCTGCCTTTGGCTTCCATAGTGATCTGTCACCTGAGGAAAGCCTGCATGAAATCAAATCAGAAATATCCAGCAGCTTCAAGTGTGCTTCCCCCTGCTGTGTTTGCACAGGTCCGATTCCCATCCCACTTCAGTTCCGATCTCAAGGACCTCCTACGGAACTTGCTGCAAGTGGATCTGACGAAGCGGTTCGGAAACCTGAAGAATGGTGTGAGTGACATAAAGACACACAAGTGGTTTGCCACAACTGACTGGATTGCTATTTACCAGAGAAAGGTATGCTCTGTTCCCAATCTAAAGCCTTTGGAAAGGTGTGACTGAAGTCATGTCGCAGAGATCCTTTCAACTTGAGCACTTTCATAGTTACTTACCTTTAAGCCAACCCCTGTAGGCTCTCGGAGTGCTTTCTCTTGGATAAAAGCCTGTGTGTTTCCCTTTACATTTTCCTGCCCATACTAACTCTTGACAGTATTGCAGAAATTGGATTCTAGACAGTTTTCTACATCAAAACTGCTAAAGTTCACATTTAAAAGATAACATAAATGTCTACAGCTCAGAGTCGGCACACAGCCAGACAGGTCACTGAATTGGTGTAGGTTCCATCCGGAATGTTCTGTCTCTGCTTCAGCCTTGCAGGGACATTCACTGGGCTGCCCCTTTCCCCGTGGAGTCTTCCCAGAGAGGGCAAAGCCTTCGCCTGTCAAGCCGTCTGCATGTCTGCCTTTCCACTCCCAAAGGTTTTTCCCCAGTTTGCTCACTCCCATAGTCCAGTGAATCCTTAAGAATTAAGTTATTTTACCGTGACATTTCTCGGAAGCGTGTCCTTCCTTGCTGCTTTATCTTCCCGGTCTCATTTTAAACCATTTCATGAGAACAGGAACTTTTTTATCTCCCTCATTTTATATCCTGTCTCTGGCAAGAGCCACTGGCACGTGCACCCTGAATGCTGCCAGTTTTTTTACTGAGCACCCATCTTCCTACAGATGCAGCTGCCCTCCATTTGAAACTTCACTAGAGGCAATTAAAGTCGTGCTTTGGGGAAGTCAAAGCAAAGTATCTGTAATTACTGTATGTTGTCTTTTAGGAATCATTGATCTACTTAGCATTCTTCCAAATAGTAACTGGAACCCTGTGCTGACCCGAAGCACTCTTCAAAGTGCCAAGGGTATGGTGCTTAGTGGAGTCGGCGTAACCCATCCAGTTGGGACCTCAGAATTCAGGGATGGAGGCAGATCAGTGTGTTGTGCTAATAAATGTCACAGGAATCCAGAGAGAATTCTGTACTGAGTGGCTAGTTGTTTTGTCTGCTTGCTTACTAAAAAGGCTCTTACATGTTAGAAGTTCAAGCCACATGAGCACTGGATGTAAATTTAAATTTAGCTCACTCCTAACGCTCGTGTAGCACATTATTAAATAGAGGGCAACTCTACTGGCCAGTAGTAGCTCTATGTCCCAGGTAATCGGTGGTAACAATGACAACAGCATGTTACTTAATAGTAATTACTTCACTCTGTAATAAATTGGGAAATTTAAGAAAAAGATTTTTTGCTCTGTTAACATTATCTCTCCTTCCACTCTTAAATGCTAAGTCAAAAATAGCTTGCGTGAAGTATATATATTTAGCTTTCCTCCTCCCCACCCCCACAAAACCACAGCTTCTGATGCTTCAGCGGCTTGCCACACTTCATGATGAACAGCCACGGAGCATTCCTGAGGAAAGAGAAGTTAGCGGTCTCTTTCATATTAAAAGCCGCTTTTCTAATTCACTAAAGTTTTAAAAGATTATACAAACAAAGTTATAAAAGAACGTTAAAACTCAGCTAATAGCAAACACAGCAAGGCTGAAGCAATGTGAGGAGTGCCGCTGTCAGGCCCCACCAGGTCCCAGCGTCAGGGCCAAGGACGGTGGCTTCCGCCTTGTCTGGATTTGCTCGCATGAAGACAGTTCTTTATGGCTAATAAAAGGAATTTTCATCAGTCTTGAAGTTTTCCTACAAAAAAGAGAATACATGGTTGTTTGGTTGTTGGGTTTTTTTTCTTCTTTTAATTTTACGGATTAAAAAAATTACCCCAAATAGGCTAACTGCTTTAAATTTCAGTGCTACCACATAGCTTCTGAATTTGATCTCAAGTTCATTGGGTTCAAATCCCAGCATATTGCCACTTTAAAATCTGCCCCTTCTTTTATCTCTGGGTTTTGTCAGGGTTGTTTGTTTGAGCTAGTCTCGCTCTGTAACTCACACTGGTTTGGCACTTGAAGGATTATAGGTAAGATATGTTTATATATGAGGGTTTATAGGTGTGAACCACAATGCGGGCTTTTTAAAAGTTCTTTATAACACTATTACAAAAAGGAAGGTAGAGAGAGTTAAATGCCACATTATGTCAAAATACTAGGAATTTACTTGTTTAGCTTGTACTTTTGAAGATTTGTAAAAGGGAAAGACTGTTTGAACAGGAGGAGAGAGGAAAGAGAAAGAAAGGACACAGATAGACAGACAGATCCTGGCCTCTGGGCCTGGGTACATGTGCTCCTGAGCCAGATCAGCTGTCCATTACGATGTGACCTTGAGCTCAGTGGAGACTCCACCAGCTGAAGTCTCTTACTGTTAGTGTGGGTTAGGACAGGACAGCAGGAAGCAAGAGGGCCAAGGGAGCCTAAGTCCAGGCTCCAGTCATAAGCAGGTAATTTGGTGAATAAACACAGGTGGACTCTGCCCACCCTCTGACATGATCTGTGACACTGGGTGGCCTCCCATCGCACCTTGCTCCCCATCACTGCAGTCCCTGCCATGACCACAGGCCCTGGCCTTAGTCTGATGTCACAATTGCTGCTTGGCACACACTCCATTCAGATGACCTCCTACCACATCACAGAGATACTTTAACAGACTCGGTGTCAAGCAGAGATCTAATTTCTTATTTATTGTTGTACAATAATTAGTCTGTTGTTGCCTTAGCATTATTGAGTAACCATGATTTAGCCCCTTTCTAATACTAAACTTTCATATGCTTGACTCTATTTCAGAACATAACATGCCTCTTATTCAGTTATTTTCTGGCACACAACAATTTTAAAGTTCTATTTAAACTATAAATTAGTTTATACTATTTAAAATTTATTTAAACTAAATTTATAAATAAAATTTATAGTTGTAACTTTTCTTATACAGAATTATTAGTATTTATCCTTTGTAAATTTTAACAGAAAACTTCTTTACTCTCCTCCAGCCAGTTTTAGACATTGATATTTCCTGTAAAAATTATTTTTACTGTTTATCATTACTGCTTCTTTGCTTCTTATCTTTATTATTATGTTCACTGTCCATCACTGATGCACTGAAGTATTTCTTTGACATGTTTGTGATTTGTTAGTGTTTTAAACAATTCTGATATATACAGCTTGGCCTGTTAGCACATGTCTTTTTTTTTTTTCAAGACAGGGTTACCCTGTGTAGCCTTGGCTGTCCTGGACTCTCTATGTGGAACAGGCTGGCCTCTGCACCACCCCCGCCCCAGTCCTGGGATTAAAGGCATACACTACCATGCCTGACTGCCACGTGTCTTTAGTCCTAGCACTGGGGGAAGCAGAGGCAGGATCTTTGAGTTCCAGGCCAGCTAGGACTACACAGAGAAACCGTGTCTCAAAAAAAAGAAAACAGCAACAACAACCAAAGAGTTCTGGTATATTTTGAATCTTTTCATACTAATATTTTATATATAAAATTTTCTGCCAGTGCTCAGAAAACATAGTCATCTATCCATACCGCACAATGAAATGTCAATTATCTTTCTAAGACTGTGATAGAATACAGTCATGAGCCCATGGGCTCATCTAGAGTCCATGTGTTTCAGAAAGGGCTTGACTCATCCCAGATTGTGAATTAGCCCCCAGGAGGGGCCCATGGTAACTGGCCAAGGCGGCCTGTGAACCATATTATTAAAGAGCCAAATCTCAGGTATCGGTGACGCAGGGGGAGGAGCTGCAATAGTCACAAGGACTAATCACTACCTTAATATAGACAGAGATTTCAGTATCTTTTCAGCTACACACAAAGCACTGTAAAAATAAGACAGTAAATTTAATATCTCATAGCCTTTTATTCCATGGCGAGTGTTTATAAGCAATGAAATAGGCAAATGGCACCTAGCAGAAAGACAGAAGGCCCAGACTAAAGAGGTAGCCTGTACAACTCAGACTGCAAACCATTTTCTAAAGATGGTCTGGTTCTAAACCACCATCTGGCTAGAAATGAAGCAATTGTCTGCTTGGCTCAGTCTGCACAGGATAAAATGGTGGTCCCAAGCGCACAGTTCAAGATAAGCAACTGGCAAACAGAAGATAATATTAGAATCTCTACTTATATCTATCCATCACCTTGTTCTTTTAAAATATCTCATATATATATGCTATATTGATATAGTCATACATGGGAACAATTTATAAATAGCCATGTAATAATGAGGTATATTGGAAAATAGTTAATGAGACTACTGCTGTACACATAAGAAAACGCCCTTGAGAGTGATACCTGCTCGTCATTTCTTAGTGATATAAATTTGGTTGACTCTGTTTTGTAACCTTTAAAACAGGAATGCGAATGCCTGCCTTGACTTTCTCACAGAGTGTGCTGAAGTGGGCGAGGGGGCATGAAACAGCTGTGTGTGGTTATGAATCTGATAGTTCCTATGTTGATTGCAGCAATCATTTCAGCTTTTAAAAACTTTTCCTCTCACATATCAATCACAGCGTAAGATTATATGGAAAGACTTTATTTTCATTTTCAAAATAAAGAAAACCTTTGGAATTTGACGGTTCTGTGATTCTGTGAGATGTTTCCATCTAGACACATCACATTCAGGGATTTTAAGTAAGCTTGAGAGTTACAAAAGAGATTCACCTCAGAAGGAAGGAATTTGAAAAAATAATAAAGGCTCTGGAAATAAATTGATAAAAATAAAATTAATTGAAATTAGCATTTTGATACTGGTTGTGGCGTTAATATTTTGTTGCAGTTCTCAAGTGAAAATGTAAAATCCCAGCTACCTTCTAGTGGATTGCATTTCAAGAACTTGTTGTATGTAAAGATGTCAGTGTGATTACTTGCTGGGAAGTCATGTTCTTCGTGTTTGGAAGTCTCTGAGTTGTTCCTTCCCTTATTTTCCTCTTGATGTCAATTACAGGTTGAGGCTCCATTCATACCAAAGTTCAGAGGCTCTGGAGATACCAGCAACTTTGATGACTATGAAGAGGAAGAAATCCGTGTCTCTATAACAGAAAAATGTGGAAAAGAATTTTGTGAATTTTAGGGAGGAAAAAGATCGCCTGGAGCTCACACTCAGTCTTTGCACGCTGTGGAGGTGGAGGTGGAGCCGAGACCTGCTTAATGACGTGGTTTCCAAGTCCCTTCCTTCCAGCAACTGAGTGAGGTCTTTCTTGCGTCATCAGTGTGCACTCTGCAACCACCTGTGTACCAAGGCACCGCTCCGCAAGCATTGTCCGTGCCATGACACAGTGTACACCACTTTCCTACTGTTTTGGTTGTTTTTCTCCACCCTCCTGCATCCTCTCATTAACTTCTCTGACCAGTGCTCCATTTTACTTTCTTGGTGTTTCAGATGGGCAGTGTTATGGCTGCGTGGTATTTAAAAGGAAAGCTACATGTTACTTTTTGTAGTTTTGAGCGATATTTTTGCTGACCAGTGGCTTGAAGATAAACTCTTGAATGATTTTTTTCTTTCTTTTTTAGTAGCTCGGACTCAGTTTTGCCAAAACTCTTAATAATTTTTGAGGATGGAATATCTTATCACCAAGGGAATTTGCATAAGAGAAGAGTATAACTTCAGGGGTCACTGATGTGGCATTAAAGTCAGAGTGACAGTATGGATTCTTGGACCAGAGGCTTCTTTTCCCTTTGCTTTTGAATATTCATTCTCCATGAGACATTAAGTGACCAGACAGATGCCTCATGTGTCAGGAAGAGTGAGGCCGTGGCTCCTCGCCCCAGCCGTCTGCCTGGTACCAACACAACTGTGGTTGGAAGAGAGGCGGAGGGTGTCTACGCCTTTGCCCTTCCATGGGCCCTTAGCCAGGATTCCAGCAGAGCACGACTAATAGACGACACAGGGTGAACTTTCTAGCTAGTCCTCACCGTCATCTTCACAAGGGAACCGAGCAAATGAAAGGGAACATGGATTCGGATAAACACTAAGTCAGCAAAAGCCTTGATCCCCGCTTACAGCTCAGAGGTACTCCTCAGGCGAGCTTTCCTGTTTGCTTTGGTTCACAACAGGGAAGGGCAGAGCAGTGGGTGCTGCTCACTCCGACGTGAGGACTGAGGGCACTGGTGCAGCTTTGACTTTCTTCCCTGCCTGGCAGTGAGGGAAGGAGGCAAAGCTAAGAAACTGCCACGTTTGTATGTTAATTCTAGGGTGTGATATCTTTAAATATGTCAGAATTTCTAACCTCTTTTTTTCTTCATAGACTATATGATCATGCAGATACAATTTTAATATTTGTGTTTCCTTAATTTTTTTATACTTTTTGCCAATTGACTTAACAATGTTGCCATCGTGAGGAAATTTCAAGCACTCTTGCACATTTAGTTCAGTGTTCCTTTGTGAATAAATGGCTTAACTTTTTATTTTACTTTTTTTTCATTACTTTTAATTTTCCCATCTCATTTTATCTGTATCAGTGACCTACCTTAAATAATAACTCACCCAAATAGTTTAAAATATTTCATTTCATGGTCAATCTATAAGCATATAAGATTGTTTAAGTCAAACAAAGCCTAATGTATATACCCCCTCCATCTGCCTCCTCCCTGGTGCGGGTAGGTCATTGACCCTCTCCTGCTCCTGTGTGCACACCCTCACTAACCCTTGCAGACATTGAGAAGTCCCATCGGAGATCCTATCTCCACCTAGCTGCATGTCTTTGGGTGTCAAGTGTTTCTGCATGGTAGTGTCCCACAATGACGAACAATTATTTCAGTTGGTCCATGTATTTAAAATGTGCAAGAAAAATTGAAATACTCTGCTGTAGCAAGTTTTATGTAACAAAGATATATCATTGTGTTAATAAATTAAAAGCATCATTTGTATAAAATACTTTAGTTTTTTTTGTATTTCATTTAAACCCAAGAACATGCTAATCATTGTGTTCTATGTATGCTACAAAATTCTCTGGTAGCATTGTTGTATATTATTGTAAAATTATTTCAATAAATCATGGGAATGACAATTTGATTATTATAATTTAGTTTTCAAAAATTGAACAGATTTCTATGAATCCTAAAATATTTTTTTCTATGAAATTACTAGTATCCAGCTAGATTCTACCCAGGTAGATGACTCCTAGGCATACATTGGCTTCTGGGGGCTTCTAGGCCATTCCATTTTACTGTCTCTGTTTTAAGTACATGAGCAAACTGTCAGATGTGTCAAAGGGGTCTATTTCTGGCTAATCAAGTACACTAAATTGGAATATTTTTTCCAATTTTAGTATATGTGCTCCCGAAGCGAACACTGGAATATTTTTTAACATACCTAAAATTCCCATTTTTAGCCACAGTGTAGCTGAAAATTTTTTTCTTTGAAAACTTGAAATACTAAGTCAGTGGCAAAAGCAGTATTTTACTTAAATAATATTACATAAAACAGAAGAAATGATGTTTTTGCCCAGTAAATGGAGAGATGGCATTGTGAAGGACGGAGCCCAAGGCTGACAGGCTTACCGGAGTGACTGCAGACAGAGGGCTGGGACAGGCACCTCTTGGCATCCCTCTAATTTCCCATTCGGCTGAGGCCCCCTCCTTAGCTAATGTTGTCAAGGGATGTCAACGTAAGTCAGTGCACAGTGATAACGTTTCTGTGCGTCCTTACCTCTGACAGCGTTCTGAAACCCCTCGTATATCATAAAGCTCCCGCCTGTCCCATTCCTGACTCCTCACTGATGCTAAGTATACTTATCATATCAAACTGTCAGCCTACCAAAAATGATACCGTGGCTTATGGGTCTTGTTCCTGGTATGTTCCTGTGCTGATTGCCCCTTGGTCTGAAAAAGAAAATGCTCATAGTAAGCCTAAAAATGGATGATTATCCTTTCCCACTGACTGTTTCTCTTTCCTTCTGCTTGTTGTGAGGATCAAATGGAATAATGTATGTAAAAGCACCTTGTAAAGTGTAAGCTTTCGATGTACAATGTAAGATGTGTTCTTATCTCATTAACTACTTCCTTGTTTAGAGTGGAATTTCCTATGCACTGCTATAGCTGGGAAATGCTGAAAATGTGTTTTTTAATTCATCAGTAACCACAAAATTAAAGTATCTTCGAAGGATAACAGTTGTTGCATCTTCTGTCCAGTGTCCTCCGCCCTGGCCTTCTTTTCTGCTCATATGAGAAATGGTGACGTATTCCTGACTTTCAGGTAGTTGGCGTGATATTTGCGGCTGAGAGCCAAGCAATAAGAGTGAATATTATGCCTATTCAAACTAGACCTTTATGCGACACGGCTGGGCGCAACCTGGCGTTGCTAAGCATTGTCTCTACTTCCTCATTCTGTTTCGGGTCACTCCTGATACAATGAAATGCATTCATGAGATGGTGGTGCCGAACCCTCATTCTCACTGTGCAGCGAGCTGGGAGCACACGCAGAGCTCGCTTCTGCCCTTACAGTTAAACTGTTCAGTGTGGATGGCTATCCCAGCAGTTTGCCTTGAGAAAGCATCAGTTTAGGTAATTATTTTAATAGCTTGCAATTTTGTTTGATGGCCTTTGCAAACATTTACAAATAGTGAGGCATTTTCAAACATGCTTATTGTTCCTAGTGGAAATTTTTTTAAGTCATTAACAGGACCGAAAATCCCTTTCTCTCATTTAGTTTTTAATAAAACTCTGGGCAATTCTTTATCCTATAACTGTTATTATTTGAGATCCAATTAACAATAAAATTTCTCTTATGCACAAATGTTGGATATGAAAATAAATACTTGTTTCATTTTAGCTTTCCTGAATATATGCTTAATAGTCTTTGTGCTCAGAGAGGCTCAGTTTAATTTGATACAAACAGAATTGACGTTACCCAAGCATGCTAATGCGTACATGAAATCCCAGCATTCAAGAGGCTTGTGAGCGTGTGTGTGTGTGTGTGTGTGTGTGTGTGTGTGTGTGTGTTACATATATCTGAAAGCTGATTACCAGTACCTCAGACTTATAGTTGGAAGAAAGGTTTTAGGAGTGATTAATGTAAGAACTAGGTTTTATGGATGGTGCGCACTCGGGGAAGACTGACAGCTCTAAGCTCTATAGGAAGTTAGGACCAGATGAAGGCAACATGGGAGCCATGAAGAGGCATCTCCACAGAAGTCATTGCTGCAAGATCTTGCTCTTGGCCTTCCAGACCCCAGAAGACAAGCAGTGTGAGCCAGCAGTCTGCAGTGCTCTCTTATGACAAGCTAGCAAATTAGAGCACCCACAGAATGTGCACCCTGTGCTCTGGAAGGATTGTGCTGGCCCCCTAGATGCTTCTGGAATTGAACTGGCGTTTTTAAACGGCAGGGAGAGAGGTGTACTCGTGAGGCTCAAGGTATCCTCGCTCCTGTTTCTCTTCTTCCTTGGAACACAGAGTAGCTCAGCTCCTGGGACGCTGAGAGTTGGAGAAAACATGGTTCATTCAAAGCACTATTAACTCTCAGAAGGATTCTCTCTGAGCTTTAAGCTAACCTCTTAGAGCAATTCAAACTGGACATGAAAAGGCACAGCAAGTTTATTCCTTCAAAGTTAGAGTTGCAAAAAAACAAAAACAAAAAACAACAAAGTTAGAGTTGCCTCACCCATTAGCAGTGATATTAGCCACAGCTGTAGCTGATCATCCTCCGTATTTTTCTCGGGAGAAAGGTAGTCCTCAGTGGGTGAGGTATTAGCTTTCTGTTGCTCTTCTAACAAATCTTCCTAGCCTGGGTGACTTTAATGGGTGTACTACCTCGCAGCTGTCTGTCAACCACAGCGAGGTTCACTGGGCTAACGGTCTGGTGATACAGCTTAGGAGTGTTCCTACTTCCTGTATGTATGGGGCCCAAGTCTTGTCCACAGCTCCAAGAGAGAAGGCTGCCTTGGGCTCGTCTGAGGCCCTAGCTAACCTGGATTCATGTCCCACTCTGAGACCAGCTCATGAACATCCCTAAGTCTGTCCGCTCCTTTTAAGAGGGTAAATCTAGAAAATCAGTACATTTTTTTAGGGTTTTGTTGTTGTTGATGGTGGTGGTAGGGTTTTTTGTTTGTTTGCTAGTTTTAAGTTGTGACTCTGCTCCCATGCAGTGTATGCTTGGGTAAGTGCAGAAGCCTCTGTCCGTCAAGTCCATGGAACTGGAGCTACAGGTGGCTGAGTGCCGCTGTGTAAGTGCTTGGAACCGAATTTAGATCCTTCCCAAGAGCAGCAAGTGGCCTTAACTAGCAAGTCATCTCTCCAGCCCCCAAGAAAGAATATTTAAAATGGAAAACCGGGAATAAGCATGCCGATATCAGCGTAGGGCACAGTTACGAATTGTTCTGAAGGACGAGCTAGAGGTGGTGACAACTACAGAGGAAACACCCTCAAGATAAAGGCTCAACTCTCAAATACACATAAACTGCCAGAACAAAGCAATATTTCTACAACAAAGTCCTAATTAGATTGTCCTCAAAGCAGTGATTTTTTTCTCTTCTCTTTTTAAAATTATTATTTATTTATTCACTTTACATCCCAGTCATAGCCCCCCTCCCTCTTCTCCTCCCACCCCCACCCTCCCTTTCCCCCCTCCCCTTCCCTATTCCTGAGAAAGGGGGAGCTCCTCCACCCACCCCAGCTCATCCAGTCACATCAGGATTGCGTTTGTCCTCTTCCCCTGTGGCCTGGCAAGGCAGTCCTGTCAGGAGGAAGTGATTGAAAAGCAAGCAACAGAGTCCATGACAGAGATAGATCCTGCTCCTCTTTCTCATGGACCCACATGAAGCCTGAGATGCCCATTGGCTACATCCGTGTGGAGGGCCTAGGTCCAGTCCATGCATAGACCTTGGTTGATGCTTCAGACTCCACAGGCCTCTCTGGCCCCCGGTTATTTGACTCTGTTGGTCTTACTGTGAAGCTACTGTCACATCCAGGTCCTCCTAGCCTCTCCCTCCCCGGCCCCACCCCTACTTTTCCTCTAGACTCCTATGCTTTGCCCAATGTTTGGCTTTAAGTCTCAGCATCTGTTTCGAAGTGCTGTTGGGTGGAGCCTCTCAGAGGACAACTCTCATAGGCTCCTGTTAGCAGGCATAGCATTAATAGTGTTAAGGGTGGTATCTCTCCCATGCAGTGGGTCTTGGGTTGGGCCAGGCATTGGTTGGACATTCTCTCAATCTCTGCTTTATCTTTATCCCTGAACATCTTGTAGGCAGGGTAAATTTTGGATCAAATATTTTTGTGGGTGGCTTGGTGTTCTCCTTCCTCCACTAGGAGTTAGAGGGTGTCCTCTTCAGTCTCTATGGCCCCTGCTACTAGGAGTCTCCGCTAGAGTCCCTCTCATATTCTCCCAGAAGTCTATTCTAACTAAGGCCCCCAGCTTGTCACAGAGATGCCCCCACCCAGTTTCCCTTTTCTCTGTAGACCTTCAGTCTTCCCGCTCACCTCCGTCTCACCAGGTTTTATCTCCACCCTTATTTTTCTCTGTGTTCCCTCTCCTACTTTGTTCCCTCTTCAACTACAACCTCTGTGTTTTCTATTTCCCCTTCTGAAGGAGGCTTAAGCATCTTTCCTCGGATCCTCCTTGTTACTTATATTCTCTGAGTCTGTGCATTGTAGCATGTCTATCCTGTAATAGATGGCGAAAATCCAGTTATAAGTGAGTACATACTGTGGGTGCCTTTCTGGGTCTGGGTTACCTCACTCGGGATGGCCATTTCTGGTTCTAGTCCTGCATATTTCAGGAGTCCCTTGTTTTTAATAGCTGAGGAATATTTCATGGTGTAAATGTGCCACGGTTTCTTTATCCATTCTTTGGATGAGGGACATCTAGATTGTTACCACAATCTGGCCATTGTGAATAAGGTTCCTATGAACATAGTTGAGCTAACGTCCTTATTTTATGGTAGAGCACCTTTTGGGTGTGTGCCCGGGAGTGATTCCTTATTAACCTCAGACACCAGGAGGCAGAGAACCAACATTCTGGACAATTTTTAACCTAAAATTCTTTACCTGGGCAACTACTATTTCATTAGCAGGTATGGAAAACTAGGTCCCAGGTGGCTAGCCCTCCGTGGTTCAGGTAGGCTGACTGGTGGAATGCTGGTAAAGATGGAGGGACGGGAGAAAGGTAAATGAAAGCTCTTCCTCCTGCCCTCTGCCTCTGCCTCTGCCTCTGCCCCACCTCAGGGATCTTCACTGTCCAGCTTGTGGCCACTGCCATGGCCCCCGCTTTACTGTATGGCTGCAGCTCCTCGTGCCTGCAGCCTCTGCCTCTGTGTTTCCTCAAGGGCTGACAGATGCCCTGCTGGTGCTCATCTCAGGCCCACTTCCCTATCTACCATGTCTGGTTTTAGCGGGCGTTCTAAGCTCCTTGGGCGCCTTGTGCTCATTTTTGTGGCCATGCAAAGAGCAGTTGGTTGGCTGTGCAATCAGGCTCTTCCCTGCACAGCTGCTCGGTTTAGTGGCAGAGTGGCTTCTGCTTTGCTTACTGGACCCGCACTGCTGTCCTGTGGTCACCGGTCCCATTATACACTACTTGCTGACCAGAAGTCATTATGAAGGGAAAACTCAGGGTAAAGCAATGACTGTTCCACATGAAAGAAATGTCTGCGAACAGATCTATAGTAGAGACTTAAGTACATTTCAGAGAAAGGGGTCTGTCTCTGAGAAGTGTGAATGGAAAACAGAGACACAAAACCCCAAATATGCTTATGTGTTCATTAGAAGTGGGACATGAGATAAACACAGAACTACTTTTCAAACCTAGTGCAGAATGCTTGTTGGGCGATCTGTGAAGACATTCTAACCTTTCTTGTTTCTTTCTACTATATCTTCCAAATCGCATGGCAAGGGCAGATCATGGTTTACACACCTTTAAGTACACAAGTCACAATAAAAACAAGATAAACATTTCAGCAGACCAGACACAATAGAAAACATAATGATTAATAAAAGGTAAAGGGCAAAGTACTAACACCTAGAAGCCATCTGACTGCATTGAGGTCCTCATAGCAAACAGAAGGACAAGACAAGAGATGACAGAAATGACAAATGATACACTGAAGGAAGATCTTAATCTACTGTTGACATCCCTCAAATGAGAAGCTAATGAACGGAAATGGAAGGTATTCAAATGTGCTGTAGAAGCATTTCTCAGATAAAGGAAGAGCTGAATTTACATCTTGGAAGGGCACTCAAGTTTTTCTCAGGCCAGATTGTCAGATCTTTCAACACTAAGTCATATCTCAAGGAAGAGTTTTAATTTTGGAAATTAAAAAGTTGTGTGTTACAGTCAATCCACCTTAGCTGGGGACATAGCACAGTTGGTAGGGTGTTTGCTTGCGCTCAGGAGGCCCGAGATTTGATGCCCAGCACTGAATAAAAGCTGCATAGTGGCACACACCTGTATTCCCAGCATGGAGAAACAGATGTTATAACCTCAAGGTTATCCACAGCCACATAGATAAGTGCATAGCCAGCCTGGAATGCATAAGACTGTCTCGATACAAACGAACAAACAAGCAGCCTAGTTATTCCAAGACAAGAGAAAGACAGAGAATGCACCTTCTGACACTTCATCACTGACGCTCCAGTTATACAATGGCTACCACAGTGCAGGGTGAAGATGTATGGGGCAAAAGTATAACACCCAGCCAAGCCTCACTACACTTAAAGTCACAAGACAGGCTCCTTTGAGTAAATGAAAGAATGAAAAGATCCTTCCGGCCCTTTCTTCATAACCAAGCAGACATGAATGAAAAGAACAAGCAGTGATGGAAGCCAAGGTCAACATTACTGAAGTGAAAGCAGCTGTAGTCACTGTAATTACAGAACCAGTATGTTTCAAACCATAGCAAACAGACTAATACAACTTTAAAAAAAAAAAAAAAAAAAAAAAAAGGAAAGAAAGAAAAAAAAACACTTGAAGGTCACAAAAGGAGGAAATGAGAAATGATAGACATCCAGTTTCTTCATTTTCTGTGGAAGTGAGGCAATCGGCAGGGTCTAAGTTTAGACCTGTGGTTGAAAGAATGACTCTAACCCCCGCAAAGCTTTATTACGATTTTGTAAATCTTCTGTGGGGAAGGAAACTCTTTCAGTTTTTTATTTCCACTTCAGCATTTCACTTGTGTTAAACTCAGTTACGGTGCTAGCCAGAAGACTCAGTGAATACACACACTTCCCTGATGACCTGAGTTCGATCCCCAAGACCCACTCCTACGAGCCATCCTCTGTCCTCCAGATGTGTCATGGTACATATGTGTCACCACCATGCCTTCATCATACACACACAAAAATACATAAATAATGTAGCTTTAAAATTCCATTACAATTTTCTTTTCAGTTTCTTCTGGCAAAGTCTTTTATAGTATTAGTGAGGGTGAATTCTTTCTAACATCCTTCCTACGTATGTACAACTCTGTGAGATTGCTCCTCTATGACTATTCCTCAAGCTCTCTCTCTTCTCAGCCCTGTGTCTGAGTGTTCACAGCAAGGTTACTAACCATCTGGAATCAGAGGCCATTTGATATTTTTTCCTTCAAACACTACCAGACTGTTTGCATTCCTTAAATTTTTGCTATAAAGAGGAGGGAGTCTTGATTCTCATTTAGATATTCAGGAAGTTGGTGATAATCCAGACCTCTCACTGGGCAAGGGCAGGCCAACCAATCAGCACGGAGCAGCTTTAGTAAGGAAATGTTAGGCTAGACATTGGCTATGGCCTCTCCACGTGAGCCCAGGGAGATCAGAGCATGCCACCAGACCTGCGCCTCTGCCTGCCTCTGAGCCTTTCCTCAGAACTGACTGAGCTTCAGGAGAGGCTCTGTGGGGCAGAAGATTAAAGCAGCAGCCACTATCTAGGCTTGCATTTCCTGAGAGAGAGGGGAAAGAGGCCTCTTCTGTCCTGGACCAGCCCCAGCAGGGACTCTAATTGTCTTCCAGCATCCAGGCTTTCTGTGGCTGGCAAGAGAAAAGACCTGACTGACTGCCTGGGAGAACTGTGTGGATAGAGAAAGCAGGGAAACAGGACAACAGATGTGTACTAACTAACACGTCTGCATCTTTAGATACAACCTCCAGTGGTCATTACAGTGAGGCGTGCTATAATCCAGCACTTTAGGAGACTGAGGAAGGGTAGCCTTGGCTACAAGGCAGATCCTATCTCAATATTAAAAATAATTCTGTACAAAAATAATTATGTTCTAAGAAAAGTTATGGTTTTACATACTATCAAACTTAAGAGGTATGGTATCATTAATTATTCTAAACAACTTTATAGACAAGAGGGACAAAGGAATGGTCACTCCTCCTAAATCCTCCTTTGGGGCTTTAGGAGTATTTTCCCTCTTTTACTTTTCTTACTTCTGGGAAATCATCACACTCTGAGGAGAAAGGATTATGAGAGCAAATAATAGTGTGTAAAGACCCAGAAAATACAAATACATAAGTGACAACATTTATCTTATATTAGTCATAGTTCTCTAAAGAAACCACTAATAAAATATGTGCACGTGTGTGTGCATGTGCACGTGAGTTCATGAGCACATGTGCATGCATATATACATGTGTGATTTATTATATATAATATATTTATTAGCCAACTGTGGTGATGCAAACCTTTAATCCCGGTACTCAAGTGGCAGAGGTGAGTTTGAGGCCAGTCTGGTCTACAAAGCTAGTCTAGGGCAGCAAAGGCTACACAGAGGGGGGGAAAAAAAGGAAAGGAAGAAAACAGTTTAACAAAGATCACCCATAGGACTGAGGCAATGTATGTATGCATCTTCAGATAAAAAGAGGGAAAGGGCTTGCAACCATGTCCTTATTGCATCAAGGAAAGAGTTGCTAGGCTTAGGGGAGTAGCTGGCCTGCAACCCTTTGGCCTGAGGCCCTATCATGTTCTACATTTCTCAGTTCGCTTCTGTTGCATCAGGCACCATGTTAGGCTAGACACTAGTCTAGGCAGCACTATTTTGGCATGAGATACTCCAGTCTTTCCCATCCCAGCTTCCAGCGTCCCATCTTCCTGCCCAGCCCATGCAGTGATTCTGAGGCATAATAACTCCGAGTACATGGGTGTGCCATCATCTGTTGTAATGGAGCAGCTGGTATTTAGTTGCAAATCATTCAGACACCAAAGCTCCTGATGGATGTATTTTGATTTAACATTACGGCAGATCTGAGTGTTGCCTTTCACAACAGTCTCCCAATCACTTGTACTCTAATCCACTGTTGTAAGTGGGCAAACAAAGAGTGATGCCCCTGAGCTCGCAGATACTCAGGGGGTGATTGCCTGGAAAAGTCTTGTGTGTCTCCTCACTGGCAGCCTCTCATTGGACAGAATGTGGTCCTGGCAGGTAGGGGCTGCCTCTTTCTAGCAATCAGACAATACCTTCCTTAATGTGCTGATCAGCCCAATTGTTGGGCTGACAATACTCTGGACACATTGGCCCAATGAGGTGCACAAGAAGCTGTTGATTATGACATAAGCACAAGAGTTATGATTTTACAGCGATTTTCTGCATCAGAAGCAGCATAAATAGAATGAACACAGACTTCCAAGCAGTATCTACCCAGAATGAAGTCTCTCGCCCCTACCTTCTGCTGGTTCTGTCAAATTGAGTAAGTGGCCACGGTTGTTGATCTCTGTCTCCTTGCTTGCAAAAAAAATACAGCTCCTATTTCAGTATGCTTCTCTTGAAAACAGCTAAAGCATCAAAAGTACATTACGGTTCAAGGTCAAGTGCATCCTTTGCTTACTCAAGAGGGATGGGTAGGTAATTTGCTTAGGGAGTCTTATGGAGGAGTGGAGACCCAGAGGCGCAGAAGCACCATAAGAAGACTAACAGAGGCAACAAATCTGAGCCTAGGAGGCCTGGGGAGACTAATGCACCAAAAATCGACCATGCATCGAGAGGACCCAGACCCCCTGCTCAAATGTAGAGCATAGGCAGCTCAGTCTCCACATGGACTCTGTTGCCTGTTCTTCGGTCGCTTCCCCTGGTGGGGTGCCTTACCGTACCATAGAGGAAGAGGATGCAGGCAGTCCTGATGAGACTTGGTAGGCTGGGTTCAGTTGGTAGGGGAGAAGGGCTCCCCCTCTCCGAGGACTAGAGGAAGCGGGTTGGGGACAAGAGGAAGAGAGGGTGGGACCTGGGACCCAGAGTAGATGAGGAAGGGGGCTACAATGGGGATGTAAAGTGAATAAATTTTTAAAAATAAATTTAGGCCAGGCAGTGATGGAGCATGCCTTTTATGCCACCAGAGGCAGGTGGATCACTGTGAGTTCGAGGCCAACCTGGTCTACAAAGTGAGTCCAGGATAGCCAAAGCTACACAGAGAAACCCTGTCTCAGAAAACCAAAGCCAAAATAACAAAAAAACAAAAATATTTAAATAAAAAAAGAAAAAGAAAGCGAAAGAAAAGCTCAGACATTTTAAAATAAGCACCACCTGATAACTGAGCCTAGGTGCGTTGTCCATTTGTTTGTTTGTACATGGCGTCTGCATGCCCTTTGGTTGGGACAACAGTCAATCAATCCTGTCCTTAGTTGGTCTCCAGGCTTTGTGGCCTTGGCTCCCTGTGAAAAGAGCATCCCTTTGTGTCCATTCCTCCCTTCTTTGGAAAACTGACCAATCTGCTCTCGGACTAAGAGCGGTGCACTGTAATTCATGTTTCATGTCTAGATCTGGCATAATATTGCAGAAGCCTGCAACTCTGACAGGGTGTTGGCACTTCCTGACACTATGTAATTAAAACCTTGACCTTGTGGCCTTTTCCTGTGCACTCTGAACAAAGAAGTAGCTTGGGGACACCTGTAGAATACCAAAGGAATAAGCAAATTTCAAGTTTTGTTCCTGTTAACTCCCCTCTGTCCCTGAAAAAGAAAATCCTCTTACCTAGGACTGATGTTTCCCCTGGGTAAAAGGAAAAAAATCACATTACTCTAGAAAGGAGATGAAGTGGCATTTCTTGGCAGCCAATTTTGAATCCCACATTTTAAATCATTCAGAGAGCTCTGCAGCTGGCGGAAGGCAGTCACTGATTTGGAAAGAAGGATGAGAAACACGTCAAAGAATGACACCTCCTTGGGAGTAATTTTGATCGTAAATAGGAGAGATACCATCTGCCTAGATGACTCCTTGTTCATCCATTTGTTCATTCAGAGATATTACTGTGTGTGTGTGTGTGTGTGTGTGTATGTGTTCTCTGCTGTGAAGCTGTGACACAAAATTGATATGAAACAAAGCTGAGAACAAATAGAATCATATGAGATAGAGGAGGTGTGAAAAAAATAAAACAAATGAAAATCACATCAGGGCAGCTCCGAGCTGCTGTGAAGAGTGCAGCGAGGAGTATTGACTACACATAGGCACCTTTGCTTTACGAATGCAGGGGGCTCCAGATCCTCGATGGGGGAAGGCATGGCCGTCACAGAGAGTGGTTAACACCACTAGGTGTGTAGGGAGCTGTGCCTAATGTCCCACTGCAGTGAGCGGTGAACAAGTGATAAGAACTGAAGTGGAGGGGACAGACACTCAGTGTCTGCCATGAGAGGCAGCCAGCAAGTGATAGACTAAGGGCTGTGAACTTCATCCCATAGGTTGTTGGAAACCACTGGATGATTAAGTAGAAAAGAGGCATGAGGCTTTCAGTTACAGCTCAGCAGGTAAAGGGTGCTGCTTCCAGGCATGATAACCAGAGCTCAGGCCCAGGAATGCACAGAGCAGAGGGAGGAAACCAATTCGTAAAAGTTACCCTTTAATCTCTTCACTTATGCCATAGTCCAACAGTGCAGGCACCAAGGTCCCAGGCATCTGGCTTCCAAAATCATAGGAAAGAAATCCCAGGCTGTTGTTGTTGTTTATGGCATTTTGTAGGAACAGCTTGGAAGCAGGGAGCAGCCTGCATCCTAAGAGATGCACTAGAAGTGTTGTGATAATCTACAAGAAAATAATTCAGACAGGCAGCCAAGTACGCAGGGGGAATCATTTCAGGGCACATTCGGGAGGGAAGGGGTCCCTGTTTCAGCTTGAGAAGCAGATCTGAGTTGATAGGGGTGTCCAGCATGCAGTTGGGGGTGTTCTCAGCTTATCACAGATCTCTGGCTGGACAGACAGGCCTTGCAGGTTGTCATGCAGAGTACATGCTAACAGTTGAGTCTTTGGCCATGAGGAGATTTCCGGTGGGGGCAGGGGAGGGGAAGGAAGGGAAGTTATAAATGAACTTGCCAAGGACAGACATTGCAGCAGATGCAGGTGAGTTAACTTACATAATGCTTTTGAAATATTTAACAAGTGCATTGTTAAAATTTTAAGATTGAAGGATGCGGCAAAGAATGAAAACTTGAAGCCCTTGCTGCCCTGAAAGAGAAGGAAGGTCAGGGGAAACTGGGCTCCCATTTTGGCATGCCAGAATTTTCTCAGGCTTTAAAGGGGGACATCCAGCACCACATTTCTATCCTTCCCCCTGCTTCAGTTTCTTGGCCTATCTGTTCCCAAACAACCTGAGTTTGCAAGGAGGGCTAGGGAGAAACAAGAGTTTAAGAGGCCTGCAGGAACAGAATGGCTCCCAAGGATGTCCATGTGCAATTCCTGGAACCTGGGATTTAGCTGATGATAAATGACAAAAGGAAAATAAGCAGACAGGAAATTAACACTGTTCATCAGCTGTCATTAATGTAGAATGTCCAGGACTAGCCTAGTGAGCCCAGTATAACCTCAGAAGTCAAACCACGGAAGATGGTGACAAGAGGAAGAGGACATTGACAACCTGGGAGGACCTGGGCCAGTGCTGCTGGCATTGAAGATAGATGAGTAAAAGAATGTTTAAAAATGCAGAGGAAGACAGGAAGTGAGGACCACTCAGAAGCGTGGTGAGACTAAGACATGGAGAGGAATATCTGACCAGTGATTACTGTGACAGTAGAGGAGGGCCTGAACTTCCCTGGCATCCAGGAGTGATTCCCCTGGAGCCCACGGAACAGAGCTCTGGTCACCATCTTGGTTTACCCAATGAAGCTTTTTAAACATAATCTAAGGATAACCTCAGATAATATGTGTAAGAAATGAAACATGGTCCGTGTGTGTGTGTGTGTGTGTGTGTGTGTGTGTGTGTGTGTGTGTGTGTATGTGTGTGTGTGTGTGTGTGTGTTCAACTAGAAATGAGAGGTCAACTTTCTCCAGTGTCTTTCCTGCTTGTTGAGACAAGATTTCTCTGGACTTGCTGCTTAAGCTAAGATGGATGACAAGTGAGTCTTAGGGATCCACTTGTCCCTTGTTCCTCAGCTCTGGGAATCCACTCATTGGCCCCCACACCCACCTGTTTAACATGAGTTCTTGAGAACAAATTCAGGTCCCCAAGCTTGCATGGCAAACACATCACAAAGTGAGCCGCCACCATGATCAATAGATGTCATCAATACACGGTGATTATTTTTGTGTGTGTCCAGTTATGCACCTGGACTTTGCTACTTTATGGGTTCTTCTTTCTTCCACCCTTCCCCGCCCTTTTTCTTCTACCCTGTCAAGCTCCTAACACTGGATAAGAGAGGAAAAATGGATAGAGAGGAAAGAAAAGAGATCCCTGAGTCAAGCCAGGGGTTTTAAAATGGGGGCAACATTATCGTTAGACTACTTCCAGCTGATTAGGGGCATTCAGCTCCTTGGGGCAAGTTTGATCTTTGCCATCAGGATATCTAATTTCTTCTTGTTCTTTCTTCTTTATGCATGACTACTTAACAAACTGTGACCAAGAGCAACCAACAACCCTACCTCTTGGGGCCCTAGCATTTATATGCCCTCTAAATAGTCCCCAGAATTCCAAATGCCACACAATCGCAGAAACTATTTGAAGCTCGCAAAAATCACACCCCTGTTAGAGCACGAGGCAAATCATAGTCAGCTTCTGCGAATCAGCCCCATATCCCCACACCTGGGATTAACTCTTACTTTTAAGGCTCCATGGAGTAGTTTCACAGAGGAAAACCCATTTAGTTTTTCTATTAAACAACACATTCTATTAAAACTACTTATGTGCATCAATTTTTTTGCCTCTACATAGATGATAAACTCTTTGTGGGATGGAAGTGCTTGCCAAATATTTGCTGGCTAGATAAATTAAGTGAACATTGCCAGTGGGTAACTGTAATGTTTCCTAATGCTAGAAGAATGAGCAGATTCATTTGAGCCTCTGTAAATTAAATAACTTGAGTTCCTTATGAACATCCATTTGTCATATGGTCAGAGCCCTATTTAGATTTCTGGAATCTTCTGTGGCTTCTCAGATCATCAGAACAATCAGGATTGATCTCCAGAGGAATTCCTGACCCAGTGTAACAAACTGCCTTTCATAGTTTCTGCCTTCAGCATTGTCAACTAGCCCAGGTCAAATGAAGTCCACCTCTCTCCTAACTGTGACTGCTGCAGAGAATGCCCCAGTTCTGAGTCACCCTCAGAGCCTGGCCTCTGACACCAGCTGAGCACTAGTCAAGGGAAAGTGCTAAGCCAGCCACCGTGCTTCTCAAAGTCATAAAGTGGTATCTTCTGGGCCCTGGACATGGTGGATGATGGAAGCCTGATGTGTTTTGGCACTTAGGCAAATCATTGAGGCCAAGAAGAAAGAATGTAGTGCCTCTGCAGTCTGGATCAAGGAAAACCAAAAAACCAAAAAACCAAAAAACAAACAAACAAACAAACAAACCACACACACACACACACACACACACACACACACACACCAACAACAACCTCTGAGTATTTGTTGACATGTGGCTGGAATCTTAAGCTGAACTCTTAGACACACAGAAGAGCCTGGAACTAAGATCTGGGAAGCTGAGACATGCCCTGCTGTCTGAGGGGAAGGGAGTCAGCTGGCCATGGAGGAAGAGAGAAGTGTGGCCGTCACATGCTCTCATACCAGTCATGCCCCAGCTACTGGAATAGTGTCCGAAGAGCTGCAACAGAAGTCAGGCTGCAACGGGTTAATATAATGACTCAGAAAATCTCAGACAAAGTGGAAAACTGGGTCAAGAATCTAGAAACAACCAGCATAATGAAGGGTGGTTTTTATGTTGTCACTTGCTTATTTCTATTTTCAGGATTAAAGAGAATTGAGCAATTACCTTATCCGAGAAAGGAAGAGACCAGAAACACAGGAAACGAAACACAAGTGGAACAAAGCAATGGATGATGGGAGGCAGTGTGATTGACAACAAGCCCAGATGGGGTTGACCAATAAATATCACCTATCACTATCCAGTGCGGGCACCTCTCTTAGCTCAGGCAGCAGAGCACACAGGCGTCGTCCTTTCCTGGTGACATACAAAGCCCTGATGGCTTGTGCGAGTTTTGTCCTCCCTAGCTGTGAATAACAGAAAACTCATCCAGCCAACGAGAAAAAGAGAGCTGGAACTCGCACATCTGAAAACCTCCAGGATGGCTGCCTCTAAGAGAACCAGTCAAGGTTCTTTCTCTCTCTGTCTACCTTTCTCTCTCCTCTCCTCTCCTCTCCTCCATTCCTCTCTTCTGTTCTTTCTCCCTTTTCCACCCTCCGTCCTTCTACTTCCTTTTCCTCTCCGTTGGCTTCGTAATAAGGCCGCTTTGAGCACAGACTCGCAAGACTCCGGAAAAGGTGCTGAAGGGAGGGAAGGAGCGCCGTCTCTTTGGCAGAGGGTTTTGGGGGACACCACCTATCCTCCACATCTCAGGTAGCCGCACGCCGTGGACAGGAAACCCTCTGGTGATGTAAGGCCCAGCTTCCCACACTGTAGTGATGAAGAAAATGTAGGCTGCACTCCCGGCAGACATTCCTCAGCCTGACTCCTCGTGGCTGTGTCCATGTGCTCTCTGGCTCATAGAGGGCCATCCTGTGGGGTACCTACTGAATAAGGCATGTTAAGCCTGACATCCCACTTGCTGCTTTCATTACACTCACAAATGGGTATCTTGACCCCTATGTTACAAAGAAAGATGAGGACACTTAAGATGTTGATAAATGTGCTCAAATTGACCACAAGGTGAGGGCTGGGGTAAGAAAGTGCTTCCCTAAGACTGTATTTTACCTCATGAAATCACCTAGTGCAGTTGTACTTCAGTTAAGACCTAATCTCTTCTAGAGTTCCCTGAATATCCCATGAAGGTCTGTCTACAGGCATCTTTTTTTGCTTTAAAGATCCTATACTATGAGCCAGCTGTGGTGGCTCACGCCTTTAATCCCAGCACTCGGGAGGCAGACGCAGGTGGATCGCTGTGAGTTCGAGGCCAGCCTGGTCTACAAAGTGAGTCCAGGACAGCCAAAGCTACACAGAGAAATCCTGTCTCAAAAAACCAAAAAAGAAAAAATAAGAAAGAAAGAAAGAAAGAAAGAAAGAAAGAAAGAAAGAAAGAAAGAAAAGAAAGATCCCAAACTATGCTTCAAATACTTGTGCCTGGATACCACTCAGGCCACAGTGCCTGCATCCAGCTCTGAGCCCAGAAAAAGGTGTTAGGGATGGTCTGATGTATTTTGATGCTAATTACTGCTTGCTGTCTCTGTGGCCCCCCCTTTTAATTAATAAAAAGCCATCCCACCTGAGCAGGGCAGATGATAGAGGTGTGGCTAAGGGTCCCAAGAAGGAGAGAGAGGAATCCTGGGAAGAAGAAGAAAGATGGCCACCAGGAGGAGGAAGGAGAGACCTGAAGGGAAGAGAGGAAGGCCGCCACGGGTTAGATGGAGGAGAAGCACATGGCCGATGTGGATGGAGATTCAGCCCAGATGAAGAACATTAGCAAGTATTTGGGATTATGGATGGGAGGTAGCTTGATAGAAGTTATTAGAAGCAGATGGCATGAGATTGAGGCAGGAATCCCACACCTGCCTCACTATGGGAAGTAGTTTAGAGGATTAATGTCTGCCCTGCCCTAGGTTAACTAAGGCTATTTTAAAATATAACAAGTGTCAGTGTCTTAATTGATTGCTAGCTGGGCATACTGATAATACAGATAATTTAAAAACAGCAGAATGAACTCTGAGCTCCCTGTAAACTGCAAAGGAGACTCTCTGGTTCATGTCAGCATTGCCTCTTCCAGGGACACACTGAAGACCCAGAAAGAGGAATTCAAGAAGCCCAGTGGATGTCAAGGATTGCAGAGGAAGAAAACTGCCATTAACTTTCAAAGGGCAAGACCCGGGGCTCAGAGTCTCATTATGACACTAGAGAGGCTCAAAGTCTATTCCCCTGCCAATGTCACCCACTCCCTTCCCTATGCCTACACCCAAGGACATGGGAAAATAAGGTCTCAGAAGTGTTGTGCAGAACATTTCACTTAAATAAAAATCTTATGCCAGCATTCGGGAAGGCAGAGGCAGGCAGATCTCTGTGAGTTCGAGGCCAGCCTGGTCTACAAAATGAGCCCAGGACAGCCAGGGCTGTTACCCAGAGAAACCCTGTCTTGAAAAACAAAACAAAATAAACAAAAGAAGTCAGCAGGTCCGTACAAACAGATATTTTTATTTACTTATTTTTATTATTTGCTGAGTGTTGTGCAGTAAGGCAAAGGAGTCAGAGTCTCTCAGCTAATGGGAATTGTCTCTAGTCTCTTGCCACCAGGGGAGGCCCCTCCCATAAGTGAAACCAAATATGTCATTTGCTTCCTGAATAAAGTACAGTCAGCATAAACGTTGGGCTTTTGGTATTAATTGGTATTAAAGGGTGGGACGCTGGGCTTGGTAAAGCACCGGATGCACCATGGGGAAGGGCGCAATGCAAATGCCCATCAATAGGTCTTCTCGTTGCACTTTTGTTTTCTGGGCCACATTTCTGTCTTCGGGGTATGGGTGGCAACTGGGAGCCCTTGAAACAGAGCCACCTGGGCACCGAGTGAACACACCTTCCCTGGTGTTTTCTCCTACAGTGTTTTATAAATGTTAAACTTCTAGTAATTAACATCTGAGAAAGAACTTAAAAGTCGAATTTTTAAAATAGTCACACTAAACGAAAATGAATTTCTGAACCATTCAGCAACAAAAGACTCAATTAAGAAACAGGCAAGAAGGTAGGTTTTGGTGCCAACTTTAAAAAACCCCTAGTCAAAGAGATCAGTACTAAATTATAACCTCTAGAAACAATCAGGTAATGGCTATTTTAAATCCTAAGTAAAGTAATGTATATGTATAAAACCTATCTTTGACAACAAGAACTCAATACACAGTCAAAATTGTATGTTTCCTTGGAACATAGGGACTATAGAGCGATCGATACTCAGCTTGCACTGCCTCCATTAGCATGCCCTATTTTCTAAGCAAAGTGATTCCTCCTTTATAGTATGCTTTGCTGGGCCCCTCTGGTCAGGTGGACCTCCACTTACCCTCCACCGTATGTCTCATTTGGCACCTCCAAACCAGGAGACACAACTTCCTTCAGGTAGAGCTCTGGATTTCCTGAAACACTGGGTGGTTCTGGCAGGGGCGGCAGAGCTCCCACAGGCATTTGGTTGGATGGCTTTATAGTCTCGGTAGAACAGGCCAGTTACCAAGACTGGCTTTTGAAACAAGCACTCTGATCAAAGAATAGGAGACAAAACAGAGGCAACATAGGAGGAGGAGCCTATTAGTGGAATAGAGTTCTAAAATGGAAGAACTGACAAATTGGCAAATTGATGGAGAAGATTAGAGCCAAACCGGAGGAAATTGAGCACATTCTGGATTTCCGTGGACACTTCCTTTCTGGACCTCAGAACACACAGTGCCAGCCGGAATATTTCTGCCACCTGTGGGTGTAGGGAGCCCCTCCCCAGGACTAGCTGTGCCCCTGGATCGAGGCAAAATAACAAAGATGCCACAGAGTCTGCCCTGAAATGCACTTAATGCAATTTCAGTTCCCTGAAAAACCTTTCAGAAAATATCTCTTCCGATAGTATCATCAAGTGAATTTTAAGCAGTCAAAGTCAATATAAAATGTGGACAACTTGGGCGAAAAGAAAATCGTCCCCAAGATTGCTAAATCAACATTTGGTAATGACTGGGAAGCGCGGGCCATTGAGAGCCTGGAAGAATGGATCTCTTGATTGTGGCAGATGGATGAGTTTCAAAGACTGACTTTTCCCAGGCTTCCTTCTGGCCCTAGGCTGGTTTGTCATGGATGAATAGTAATTGAATCTGCCCAGATTGTGCTGGGATGCCCGTAAATCTTCCTGCATCTAGCATCGGAGATTATTATTGTGGGCCTTCTGAGATGAGGATTGATCTGTAGTTTATCAGCCTTTTTTTTTTTTTTAAACAGCTTTTGCTATCTTATCCCATCAGCAGACCTGAGCCTTCAAGACAAGTTGTACAATATACTGCAAATGGCAAAGCTGGAGAGATAGGTCGGCCCAGACCTTCTGGAGCCCAGACAATCCTGAAGAGGTCCCAGACCTTGGACCTTGACCTATTTACACTGTTGGATTTTGCTTTCACTTTGATCTGATTATAAGCAGCGTTCCTCCTAAGTCTCAGCGTCCACTCCTGCTTCCAGGCTCCTGACTTCCCACAATGATGGGTTGTGACCTGGGAATTGAGTCCAAATAAACCCTTTCTTTCCAAGTTGCTTTCCCCCACCCCCAATGTGACATTTTAATTAATTATTTGGGAATTTCCTACATTGCGCCTTGATTATTATACTTGCTTTCCATTTCTCCCAGGTCTACCTTCTCACATTTGCATGCCCTCTCCGCCTGCCCCCACCTGGCCCCAAAGCCACCAAGTCCAGTTTGTTTGCCCATATATTCATTGGATCTTGGCCAGACTCCCATTGACCATCCTTCTCCACCTCCTTGACAGAAGCTATCAGCTGTGAAGAGCTACACTTCAGCATCTTTACCACAATCTTTAAGGACCCTCTTCTTGTCTGGACTGTTTCTGGTGAGGAGGAGGGTGTGGCACAGAAGCCTTCAATGTCTCTCTCAGTTATGAGTCTGTAGTCATCAATGCCATTGCGGAAGAAATTTCCCTGGCCATAGCAGCCAACAACAGCATGGATCATGAACATCAGTGTGGTCTCCAGTAGCAGCACGCACCACAGACGTCAACATGGCCTCTGGCGGCAGCACAGATCAAGGATAGCAACGTGGCTTCCGGCCGCGGTGGGGACCGTGGACATCTTTTGAGGAGACTTAACCAACCCAGAAAATGAACCAGATATCCACTTGTTGCTCAGATCTGGCAGCTGGGCAGTATGTCCAGGAGCAGGACCTGCGAGAGCTCCAGGCTGCTGTACACCACCCTTCCTCTGAGCTGGCCACCCCGCTGGTAGCCCAGACATGACCAGCATGTTTGCAGCCAGTGCTCTCCTCGCGCCAGCAGTGTGGGCAGCTACAGTAGCAGCGGTGGCGCCATGCGCAGGCCTGGCCTGCAGACCCAGGAGTGGGCAGCCATAGGGTAAGTCTGTCTGGTAGTGGTGGCCTGGGTCTTCCAGCAGCCCCGGGACTGGTTTCTACTGGGCAATGACATGCTCCTTTTTCTGCCTGGCTGCATCCCCATACCTGTCACCCCCTTTTGTCATGGTGTTTATCACAGCAAAGGAATGATGAAGTTGTGTTTTTACACTAATACTAATAAGTAGCCTGAAGGTACCTACACACCTATTGATCACAGTCACATGAGAAGCTTCATCGGCTCCTTTCTTTCACTTAGTTTACATTTCATCTGGCTGAGGAAAAAAAAAAATCAGACCAATAAAAATAACCATCGGCTAAAATTAGTCACTTAGTTTCAATTAAACTGATTGTAACTAAAGTCTAATATTTTGAAATCCCAAACAAGAGCTAGTAATTAAATTAAGGCTCATGCTTTAAATGGCAAGGGACTTTCTGTCCCCCACATGGGATGATGACCAGCACCCAGTGTCCTTACCTGCTTTGTTAACCTAGACAACGCACAGCCAGCGTGATCTGCTTTTCCCCTGCTAAGTTGTGTGGCAGCTGGCTGACCAAAGTGACCTTAATCTCCAAGGTCATTTATTAATAGTATTTTTGAGTAAGGCTTTTGGGAGGTGATTGGGTCACGAAGACACCTGCTCTCAAAAGTAATAGATTAATGAAGTCATGGGTCATTGCTCTTGGGGTGACAAGGCGGGTAAAGGTGGATAAAAGCGCTTGTATCCAAGCCTGATGACCTACTTTAGATCCCTGGGGCTCCCATGCTGGGAGAGAAGCAGCTTCCTTAAGTTGCCTTGTGACTCTACACAGTCACGGACGCACAGATGCATACCTTCACGCACACGTGCTAAATTAACTTTAGAAAATGTTTATCTATTGTGGATTAGCTTGGAATACCTGTAGAAAGAAGCTTCTAGAGGATGAGGAAGTTCTTAAAGGGAGGGGAATAGCAGGACCCAGGTGGCTTGAAGGAAGAAAGGAAAATAATGTGGTGGGGAGGGTTAGATGAGGAAAGACTGGGAGATGAGAGAGCGAGGCGTAAAGAAAGGGGTAAGCAACAAAAAAGTTACTTGAAAAATCCATATGGAAACCTACTCTTCCATAAGAAATCCTAAGAAATCCCCCTTTCTGGGTTCTTTTTCTAAAAATTATTTATTCATATCACATCCCAATTGTTATCCCCTTGTTCTTATCTGCCTACTCCTACCTTCCCTCCCTCCCTCCCTCCCTCCCTCCCTCCCTCCCTCTTCCACCCTATTCCCTTCCCCTAGACCTCTGAAAGACAGGGGGGTGCTTCCTCCTCCCCCAACCACAGCCTATTAGGTCTCATCCAGATAGCCTGTATCCCCTTCCTCTGTGTGCCCGCATGATCTCCCCACCAAGGGTAGGTGATTGTATCTGGAGCACCAGAGTTCATATCAGAGGCAGTCCGGGATTCCCCTCCCCCCCCACACACACACACAACCATGGAGAATGAGCTGTCCTTTGGCTAGACCTGATCAGGGAGGGAGTCTAGGTTCACTGTTTGCATTGTCCTTGGTTGGTGCAACATTTTGTGCAGGCCCCTGGGTCCAGATCCGCCAGTCTTGATGGTCTCCTTGTGGGGTTCCTAAACACTCTGGGTCCTTCCCAGCATCTGTCCTGCTCCCCTGCTGGGTGGAGTCTCTCAGAGGACGTCTACGTTGGGCTAATATCCACTTATAAGTGAGTATATACCATGCGTTCAGTTCGAGTGGAGGAGGACTTACAATTGGGGAGGATTAGGATTGTGTTTCTCCTGAAAGCCATAGATCACCAAACAGAATTCCAGCACCAGATATGAGATATCTCCATCTGAATTATTGGTCAGGGGGACCCCTAAATCTTCAAAAGAATACAGGAATTAGCCGTTGCTCTTGGATGCCCACCAGAACACGATGGCAATGTGCACTTTTGTCGCAGGACACAGAAAAAAATCAAGCTGGCACTAAGCTGGAATCTTCTGCCCCACTGTCTGGGTTCCACAGAGTCAGAAGGTTCCGTGCACAGTACTGGGAGAGAAGTCTTCAACAGTCTTACCTAGCTGTGAACCTAGCAAGCTACAATAATGGCTGGCCTGGCAAGACACACCCACTGATGCAACTGTGGCGTGAATAATGTGGGAATAACCAACTACGTTCTCACTGGATTTAAGATGTGCTCTACAAGATATAATTCTTTTGTTGTTTTTGTTTTTCAAGACAGGGTTTCTCTGTGTAGCCTTGGCTGCCTTAGACTCACTTTGTAGACCAGGCTGGCCTCGACCTCACAGAGATCCACCTGCGTCTGCCTCCCGAGTGCTGGGATTAAAGGAGTGCGCCACCACACCTGGCCTACATGACTGGTACTATAAAGCGCAGCTAAGAACCAGTTGCTGGGAATGTCATAGGTCCTAGGAGAGAACCTATCACTAGTATTTTTATAAATGACACAGTGTCAGGCTTCCTTCTAAATGCCTACTTTTACTCTCATAGATTAGTGCAGCTCTCAGCCCTCGTCAGAGACGCTTCTTTTTTTTGCAGTGGATGATAGTTAATCCAGAGACTCACAAATGGTCAATGTTCAGAGAATAAGTGATTATGGAGTGCTCAACCCTAAATGGAACATACACACATACACACACACACACACACACACACACACACACACACACACACACAAACGGGGGTGGGGGGAGAGAGATGCCAAGGAAGAGTTGAAGGAGAGGCATAGGGGCTTGTATGATCAAAATATACTGCATACATAATGAAATTCTCCAAAATAAAAAACAAAAGATATTGAGTTTTTTTAGCCATATGCACCAGCTGAGGGCTTTGCAGAGTCCTCACCAACAAGAAATGCCACAGCAGAACCCAGTCCTAGCGGATACATCTATAAAGCACTCCCACACCTAAGGTTAAGGGAACATGAAGGAAAAGGGGCCTGAAAGATGGTAAGAACCAGAGGATCAAGGAGTTTGCTATGAGACTGTGTCCTAGGAGCATCTGAAGCTATACTCATAAAGTCTTACCAACATGACCACCAAAGTGTGAGCTGAACAAAGAGGACACCAATGACCATGCCAAACTGGACAAAGAAAAGCCCACAAGGCTTCAACCCCACACAGAGGACTGCAGGCAATGGAGTAAAGCTGGGCCTGGGAGAAGCCTTCCCACCCACGGAAGAGTTCACCAGTTGATGAGCTCTGGAAACATACAGACAAGTAATATTACATGAACGAGACAGGCTATATTTAGTAATATATGAGTATGTCAAAATATATGAATGCGTGCAGTAACAATTAATAAAAAAAAAAAAAAAAGGCCATACATTGAAAGGGAGCAGGGAAGGGTGTGTGTGAGGGTTTGGAGGGAAGAAGGAGAAGAGAGAAATATTGTAATTATAATCTCAAAAATAAATTAAAAAAAAAGCATCTCCGACTAACACATAAGTGGACAGATATGTAAGTCCCTCATAATCTCCTGGTGTTGGCTCACGGCAGTGGGGCACCAAAATTCCAAGTGCACAGAATTGTGAAGTAAAGAAATTACTACCTAAAAAAAGATGTTCCACATCAAGGCCTTTTAACCTTAGGCCTTCCAGACTCTAGAACATGAGTAAACTTTTGGGTTTTTTTTTGCAAGTCACCCAGCTTGTGGTATTCAACTATAGTAACAACAAAATAAAAAGCAGACTAAGACAGGCATTATGCATGTTCCTGCATCACGGAAGATGGAGAAATGAGCACTGCTTGGACAAGTAAGATTTATGGAGATGTCACAAGGTCCCGAGGACAGTGAGGAGGAGGCGAAAAGGGTGGTTAGCTGGCAAAACCGTAAGGAGTGAGAATGGAAGTTGGCTGTGAACAGTCGTGCATAGGGCAAGCCTCTTGCTGGGTTCAGCACTGCACTTGGTAGGAGTACACCCAGCATCTGACTCTGCCCCGCCTGTCACTCACATCCTTCCTAGAGCAGCTCTGTTGCTTGGAAACTCGAATAAAGTGCAAAGGAGAAGCACTGCAAACCGCCCATCCTAGCCTACTGTGCTCTGCTCGTGTTGCCTTTATGGCATTTCAAGGTGAAAATCTATATTTATCCACCTCTTTTTGCTTTCTCTGAAAAATTTCAAACAACCTCAGAGAGGCTGTGAAGTTCCTCCTGCCTCTGCTGGACTCTTTGCTCCCACATTCTGACCTATTAGAAGCTGCTCATTTGGGGGCTCTGGTTCTTTGGGACAATGACCAGCCTGGGAGCCACAGATGACTCTGGTCATATCTGCCGCACCACTGGTCTCTTCTATTCCAGTGTATACCCTCAGATGGAAGAATCTTCACAGTTTGAGTTTCACATAAACAACTAGTTTTCCCAGCTAAGGTATTGCCATTGTGAGAACCTACCCTGAGGAAAAAGCACACCAGTCTCTGACAGCTTTCATCCACCTACTCCTTTTTCTCCTGCTTAGGAAAAAAAGCCACTGTGGGAAAACTCACTTTGCAAGAATCCTACGCCTGAAGGGCCGTCTGGCTGCTGCAGAATGCTCTCCTTTGACAGGAAAATGAACAATTTGATAGTCTTTAAGAAAATAAAAACAGTTCCTCACATTTTTTTTTCCGGAAACAGGAAAAAACGAGAGGAGAATTTTTTAGGATGGGGGTATATTTAAGCATTGCCAATATGTAGATGCCTGAATTTATGTAGTGGGAAAAGGCCTTTGACCTCTCAGCGCTGCAGGTAGGGATTCCTGAATGTGCTCCTGTTCCACGTATTTGCTCTCGCTCGCTCGCTCACACATCTATCAACTTGTAAACCACAGATCCACCAAGGAAGCAGCAGGTCCATTGCTATAAGCCACAGGCGGTTGCCCAGTAGGGGCATGAAACTGAGAAGTGTGGCCATCATTTACTCACTGGGTAACTGGGGGTAAATGCTCTTGACACTATCCATCTGTTTACAGGTCTGTAAAATGGGAAACATCTGGCTTTTCCCATTGCTTTGTCTATATAAGAACAATGAGAAGGCTTCTCTAACGTTGGCCACCATGACTCCTTTGTGCCCCCCCCCCAAATATATGGTCATGTAAACATCATCATTTAAAACAGGTATACAAATCAAACACTTACTGATAATAAATTAAAAAACATGTATTTTAAAACAGTTCTCTGGTAGACATACAGTTTTTGCCACTTATTAGGCCAAAACCAAATTTACATTCTAATGAAGAGACAGATCTGCCTGTTTATTTTTATGCCAAGACTTTTATATTTTATGCAATGATTGAATAGTTGACTCTGCAAGACAGGAAGTGTCTTTGGAATTGTTCTGCATTAATTGATATTTTGATTTTATAATTTTCGATGCTGAGGACTCCTGTTGATTCACATAAATAGATAGTACAAGATGACAAACATATGTTTGGGGCCATTTCAGACATTCTTGGAAATCCTGTATTACTCCAAAGCCAAAACTCATTTCAGTTATTTATGCAACTCAACTGAGCAGCTCAAACAACAGTTTTAGAAATCATGCTAATTCAATACAACCCAAAGGCAGATTAATTTGACACAAGCTAAAGAAATATTAAAAGTTGTCATTCTCCAGAATTAAGTCATTGTTTACATAAGAGCAGAGACCTTGGCATGTACAGTGAAAATGCTGCAGTTCACAGCACACAACAGTCTCCCGTGTGAGCTGAGACGCTCTAGGCACTGTTATTTGCCAGTGTTACATGGCCTGACATGTATGGTGCTAAAGGTACATATGTGTGCCAGTACCAAGGCTGTAGTGAAGCTACATACGTGTAACACATGTGCACACTGCCAGAAACACTTCTTGTTCATCGTATGTTTCTTTTCAACTAACTTTTTATCATTACATGTTCTCAAGCCTTTCAATTTTTCTAAACTTTTTCATGATCTTCATATTCATTTGCAGGATCTCCTCTGGGGTTTTGGCTCATAGTATAAGCAAGTGCGGTTGGCAAGAGGTCCATAGTCAACAGTACTTACAGGGATAGTAGCAACACCAACAAATGAAAACCCAGAAACTATCTAGAAAATAACACTCAGCATAGGCTAGAACATAAAACCAACACAAAATATGAAACGTTCTCTGTGAGAGTACACAGAGCCTTTGGAGTGACACATTGGTGTCCTTCCTAAACTTGCCTAAAGTGCCTTCATCAGTAATTTGTACCTGAAAGTTTGAGGAATACTGCATATCAGAATCAGATGTCTTAACTCTTGTTCACTCTCACTTGCTAACTCTGTGCTTCCTTCTGGGTTTATTTAGTGCTTTCTGTCCTTCTCAAACCAGTGCCCTGGGCCTCTCCCATCCCTCCTCTCCAACCATCCAGCCACTGAATTTGTCCTGACACTATTGACTTGAATGGAGACCTATTTCCTGTCTACTGCATCGCTCCAGTGTCCTTAGTCACCCTTTCCCATGAGTAAGCCCCAGCAACACCTTCCTGTCTATAAAGAGATTATGTCTAGATTCCTTGGACAAATGGACAGCTGTCAGTAGCTCTAGCCCTCCTGCCTCAAGCTAGCTTTATCCATGACTGTCCCTAATGCTAGCCCTACATGACAGCAGCAAGTACCTGCTTATACGATGTCACCAGTGACCACTACTGCTCACCCCTTTGCTTGCTCCCTCCATACAGATTTGTTTTTGTTTCCAATACAATGGCAGAAATGAGAGTACACCATTTCAGAGCTTAGGTTATAAATGACTTGTTTCTTTGAAGGGATCTCTCTCTTTCTCTCTGTCTCTGTTTCTCCCTCCTGCCTTTCTTCCTGCCTCTGTCCTCACTCAGGGAATTCAGGTGGGCACCATGCTATGTGAATAATCTAGGGTGAGGTCCATGTAACATGAGATAGATAGCTCAGCTCACAGCGGTGTAAGTAAACACAGGCCGGACTCGGATCTTGACTGAAACTTCACAAAGCCCATACATGGATCTGTGACTCACGGACATTGTGAGATCTCAAACACACATTATTAGAACAGTTAAATCAGAAAGTAATTTAAACAACACCATGATATGTAACTAAAGCAAATGTCATCTTCATCTTCATCTCCTTTTCCTACCACATCTGCCAGCACATCCCGACCAGCTACTAGCACCCATGGTGTAAATCTCTTCCACATCCCCTCTGACAGATCACTGTCACATCGCCCTGTGTGGCAGGCTACATAAAGGTCCTATAACACACGAGTACCTTTATCCCCATGTCCGTGAACAGTGCTTTATATGGCAACAGAGAGTCTGTGGTGCGGTTAGGTTAAGGATCTGGAGATGAAGAGATTACTTTGGATGCTCTGGATGGATGATGTCAATGTCTTCACAAAGATTCTCAGAAAGAGGCAGAGGAACAGAAGGCTGGAGAAGCAAAGTGCTGAGGTGGAGGGAGGATCTATAAACCAGGAATGTGGGAGGCCATCAAAATTAAAACAAGAATTTAGATGGTCCTGTAGATCCAGCAGAGGGAATGTCGCTTCCTCATACCTAGATTTAGTCAGGTAAGATCCATTTTGGAGTTCTGCTTTCCGAAATTGTAAAAGACCACATAGATGTTTTTATAAGCTGTGAAATCGGTGATAATTTGTAACACTAAGAACAACTAAGAATAAAAACCCAAACACCCTCTTTTCATTTGTTCCCCTCCCCCAACAAAACCCACAGATACCACTATTAGCTCCTCCAAACCATGCCCTTGAAAATCAATATTTGGCACATGTTGATACTCAGGAAAAAATGATCGGTTGGATAAGTTAAACAGTTTAAATCATTGAAACTATGCCTTAAAGCTTGTCACACTCCCAGGATGACAGAATGTTTTGATGTGCTGGGAGGTGACTTCATTGTGCGGGTTCCTGACAGTGGGAACCAGCCAGGCGTAAATGTCCATTTCATGAGGTAATTGACCTTAGGGAACTGCCATCGCGTTCTATCACTTACAGAAACATCTCCAGTTGTGCAAAACTCTATTTCACTTTATAATTGAATGTAATTGCCTCCTTAAGGACATTTTGTCCCCTGGTGAAATGTCACTCGTTTTTCTTGGATCCATAAAGATCCAGAATTCCTGAACAAGAGTGAAAAATCTCAAAGTTCACCTTTTGAAACAAGAAAGAATGTTTGCGATTGTCCTTGGTGTGACTGGGTGGATGTCTCCAACGACCTTTCTGCCCTTGAGGGCAAAGATTAGAAATAGGTGCTCAAATGAGGCCATAGCCTGGTGAAGAAATACAAGTAAGAGTGAAGTGCAGAGATCCAAGTAGTGACCCCTGAATTTGTGGTCACTGGCATCTGGTCTTACTGGGGTCATCACCACTCTATCTCCAGTTCATTATGAGACCTTGGAAAATCCACATAGTCTGAGCTCCTGAGCATCATTCTCTGTTCAAACAAGTATTTGATTGGGAGTCGCTCAGAATTATAGTCAACAAGTATTTACTGTGCACCTGGCACATTACAGATAATGATGTAGGTGTTGAGATTACGAACAGAGCACAATTATAGAGTGGAAATTTAAAAAACAAACAAATGAGCTACAAAGTATACCACAAACATGGTGAATGCTATGGGGAAAAAAGTAAAACCATGAAGCCGAGGATTGAGAAGCTGGCTCAGTGGGTAAAAGCATTTGTTCTGCAGGCATGAGGACCTGAGTTCAAATCCCTAGCAGCCACATAAAAAGCTTAGCAGAACTGTGTGTGCATAAGCCAGCATTGGGAGGAAGTAATTGGTGGATCCTGAGAAGTGGACAGTGCTACAGAAAGACACCTGGCATCCTGCTCTGGTCTCTACATGGGCACTCACACGTGGGCATGTGCACTGCATGCACGTGCACAGCAAACACACAGCCCAGCACAAAAGCAAGGTGGCCCGTGAGTGTATAAGTGGAGGCAGATAAGGAATGTAATTTTCAATAAGATGCTCAGGAAGTCATCCATGAAGGGTTGAAGTTGGAATGGAGTCTGGGGAAGGTAAAGAGACATCCAGATCATTGGACAGGGAAAAAAAGGGTTTCCATGAGCAGAAACAGCAGTTCCAAATGTCCTGAGTCAAAAGCACACTTGGTGGGCATATATCCTTGAGGAATAGCCAAGGGCCAACATCACTAAGATGAAGAGAGCAAGAATAAGAGTGAGGAGAAGGCAAGATCAGAAGCTGTTGGCCAGCTCTGTCTGATAGAAATTGAGAAACACATACTTCCTTTGATTTGCAGCACTAAAGACATGGCTCAGTGATTAGAAGCATGGGATTCAAGTTCGGGTCCCAGTACCTGCATCAGAAGCTCACAAATGCAACCACCTGCAACTCCAGGAGATCTGATGCCCTCCCCCAGCTTCTGCCCATAGTTACATGTGTACACAGTTACACACAGACACGTAGACACACAGACACACAGACAGACAGACACACACACGAGGAGGGGGGGGGAGGGAGGAAAGAAAAGTTTAAACGAAAATACTTTAAAAAATTTAAACTTCACACTCTTCTAGGTCACACAGAAGATATAGAAATCCAGGCATCAGTTAAAATACCGACAACATGTTACTCAGTAACTACTGAATGTAGGGGAAAGGGCTGACCTCTACAGATGGCTGTTGAAAAGAGATGACAGAGTCAGAGTGGGTGTGGGGGACTCAGTGATGTCGGGGTAGTTGGTCAATATAAACGTAGCTAAGCCAATGGTGTTCACTAGCGTCAGTCAGCAGACTGGGAGACCAAAGCTGCACCTTCTCCACTCAGGACACTGATGCAAGAGCATGCAGAAGAGTGAGGAAGAGGGAGAGAGAAGGCAAACAGCTCAGGGTTGTAGGAGACTCATGCACATCTCACAGACAGAGGAAAAGAACTCTGACCACAAACCCTCTTAATCAGAAAAGGAAGGCAGTGTTGAGCTCTCGCTGATGTTTTGATGGTTGCCAGGGACAAGGTCTGGGCTACTAAAAGCCGCCTCAAAGTATAGGCGGTTCTCACAGTGCAGGGCACAGTGCAGGGCACAGTGCAGGACAGCTGAGAGTCGGTGTGGCTCTTAGCCAGGGGGACTTTCTTCTCCTGTGAGGGGTTTTTTTTTTTTTTTTTTGGTTTACAAACTCAGTTTGTCTCATAATTTCCTGAAGTGAGGACCGGTTGGGTTGCTGCCTTCTGATTTGCTCTGGTGTTCAGGACAGGGGCAGATCTGCACGAAGGCCAGGCAGGAAGGTGCCTGTTTATGGGCCTCTGAGCTTGTTTGTAACCATGCTTTGAGTTCCTCTACCTTGAGGAAATTCCCACCATAGTAAAATCATCAATAACAGTGAAACCCGGAAGTCCCTGTACATAAGAGGAACAGTCCACCCTAGATCTATCGTAGGAGTAAAAATAGCTGTGTAAAAATGTGGGAGCAGCTGGGACACTCCCACCTGTAAGCCATCTGACTAGAGCCAGTCTCCACAGGACAGCAAAAGCAACACACACCCACACAGCCACTGCCCTTCAGAATGGTGAAGGATTTTACTAGGTTTATAAGTTTGCCCTTCCCAAACGGACTGATCATAAAACCAGGTGTGTTGCCTTCTTTTTAAATAAGACTTTCTTTTTCCATCCAGTTTTTGGGTTACAGTAAAACAGAGCAGAAGATACCAGTTTCCTATAAATTCCTGGCCTTAAGTGTGCACCCCTATGCTTCCACAGCCCCCCACCCCAGTGGTAATTACAACTGATAAGTCAACATTGACACTTCATCATCACCCAAAGTCCATTGACATGAGGGTTTGTTTATGGTGCCTGCCATACAGTCCGTGGGTTTGGACAATTTCATGATGACAAGGAGACATCATTACAATATTACATAGAAGTTTCACCACCCTAAAAAAATCCTCTGTGCGCCATTCGTCTTTTCTTCCTCTTCGTCCCTGTTAACTATCACCTATTCTTTAGTTTTGCCTTTTCCAGAATAGTGGCTTTGACACAGCTGAACTCTTTTATTTTTTTTTTGTCCAAACATTTTTTTTTATTAATTTATTCTTGTTACATCTCTATGGTTATCCCATCCCTTGTATCCTCCCATTCAGTGTGTTGCGATTCTTTCACTTAGCAATGTGCAGTGTGCAATTTTCCCCCACCAGGGGGTTAAACGTTCATTCTCTTTGGGACAGAGTACTGGGTGCTCTGCTGTCTGGATGAACCTCAGCTCACTCACTCATTCACTGGAGGACACCTTAGTCCTTTCCACGGCAGAGCAATTTTTTAAAAAAAAAATAAAACTGCTAAAAACAGCCACATCAATATTTTTTTTCTGGAATAAGTTTCTAATTTCTTTGAGTAAATAATAAGGAAGAGTGATGGCAATCTCTTAGAATAGGCATTTACTTAATTGTCTCCCAAAGTGCAGGGTTTTTTTTTTTTGTTTGCTTGTTTTGTTTTTTGTTTTGTTTTGTTTTGTTTTGTTTTGTTTTCCTACCAGCACTGAAGGAGAGTTCCTTGGCTGTTCTCGCTTACTGCCCTTTGGTGTCAGTGTTTCTGATGTTGGCCATTCAGCCCGGTGCTGTCTTGTTTACATTTCCTAGATGATGTCTAATGTGAAATACCCTTCTGTACATTTATTTCCCATCTGGACATCTTCTAAAGCAAAGGCATCCATGAGGGTCCTTGGCCTACGGTTTAATTGAACTGTTTGCTTGTCCTCAAAGCTAAGAATTCTTTACATATTTTAGAGATGGTCTGCCCTCAGAAGAGTCATTGGTAAATATTGTATCTCAGTGTTTTGTCTTATTTTATCATCCTCCTAAAACTATCTTTTGCCAGAATAAAATTTTAATGAAATGTGCTTTTCAATTATTTCTTTCATAGATGGTGGTACAATATTGAAGTTACTGTAGATGCCCATAGTCATCTAGGTATTTCTTATGAGCCTCCTAGGGCACTCATAGTTTTATGTTTAGGTTGTTGGTCTGCCTTGAGTTAATTTTTGAGAAAGGCATAAATTAGTCTGTATATATATATTTGCAAGCGGATTCCCCATGTTTGCATGGAGACTGTGTTCACTGTGCTGGTTTTGGTCAAACATCAGTTGATCGTGTGTGCAGACTGTTCCTAGGCTGCCTGCTGTTCTTCTGATCTATTTGCCGACCATTGACAACGCCACAGTCTTGGCCAACTTTTGTAGTAAGCCTTGAAGTGAAGTAGTGCCAATCTCCAGCTTCGTTCTCCTGCCTCAGTGTGCTGAATGTTCACGACTCTTGTTTTTGCATTTGAACTTCACAATGGAGCTGTTGAGATTCCGAGATAAACTGCAGGGTTCTCTATTGCTATTGCCTTGAGTCTACAGATCAAGTGGAGAAGAGTGGATTAGGAAACGCGTTTTCTGTGAGGTTCCCCACAAATGCTACAGCCAACAGGGAAACACTCTTCTTAGGCAAGAAGGAAATCCAGGTCAAGATGACTTAGTTACCTGGTGTTGGTTCAAACTCCTAGAGTATGACACTGGGTAGTTTACTTTAGACATGTTTAAGTACATTACAATTTTGGAAAAAGTTTCTGGTAACAATTATCTCAATCCTGTGGGCACAATACAGCTTAAGGTGTGTCTAAATCAGAACTCTCTTGGAAAGCACATGCGACTTCTTCCATAAAGATGGGTTCTATAGCTTAAGGGCCTCGGATCAGGTGTGGTCTCCATCATACAGATAGCATGGAGTCATCAGGCTATAAAGTGCATGTGACATCTCCCCTAAGGATAGGTTCTATTGACTGTGAAACAAAGCTAACAATAAAGGGGAAAAGATCTGGGATAAACATTCTGGAGGACGGTGCGAGAGCTGGCCCCAACGATAGATAACAAAGGTCCCCAAGTTATTAACTACATCCACTCCCAGCTTTTGGGGTGAAAAACAGATATTCATCCTTGCCATTGAAGAGAAAAACATGTGCGTATAACATTCCTGGATTCTCTAGTGCTGGTCTGTGAGCACAAGGACTTCATGCCCTCCAGCTCTCCTCTCATTTACTTATCTCCTCTTTAGTTAACGCAGGTGTTAGAGCTTCCTGTATGTAGCTCTTGCTCATATATTGCTAAGTGTATGCCTGGTTCACTCTTCAGTACTAACACAAAGGCCCTGTGTTTTCATTTCAAATTCCACTTGTCCGTCAGTGGCAAACGGGAAGCCAGGTGTGGCTTTTGCATACTGCTCTTGAGGTCTAGTATTTGACCATCATTGTTGACTAGTTACAGGCGGACACTTTGGGGGCAGATTCTTCAGAAATGCAATCAATGCAAACCCTTCATGTCATGTGCAAACAAGAGCAGTTTTATTATTTCCTTCTCAATACTTCCTCTTTGTGTCATTACATTTCCTTGAACTCTCATTTTACTGTTGCAAAGCAATGTATGGCAAATGGAAAAATCTTGCCTTGCTCCGAATCTGGTGGGAAAGTTTCAGGTTTCTCATCATTGACTATGCTGCTATCTCTAAGTTCTTACGTGCATCTTCTATGTTGTTGAGGAAGTCCCCCTATATCTCTAACTTATTATTTTTTTATCCATAAGTGGTCATTGAATTTTTAAGTGCTTTTTTCTGCCTTCATTGATGATAAGCATAATTTCTCTTTATTACCTTGTCAATGTGATGGTTTCTATTAGTTCGTTGTTTGAGACATGGTCTCATGGAACTCCAGCTGGTCTCCAACTGCTCATGTAGCTAAGGATGCACTACTGCCCCACCTCCTATCCCCCCCCCCCAACACACACACCCTGTCCCTTTCTCCTGTCTGCTGGGACATGCAGATGTAGGTTACCACATGCAGGTTATGTTTTTGGTACTAGATACTAGGTACTAGGGACTGAACCTAGGGTTTTATGCATGCTAGGTAAGTATTTTATAAACTGACCTACATCTGCAGATCATGATCAATTTTATTAGCCCTACATACCTGAAATAAATATCATTTGGTGCCTAGTTCCTTTTATACACTTTTGAACTTATTTCACTAATACTTTGTTGAATATGTTTGTATACTTACAAGAGCTAGCTTTTGACTCTGCGATACCTTCACCTGGCTTTGGTTATATACAATGGTGGCATCATGGAATGAGTTAGAAGGTAGTCCCTGTTTCTGTTTTCTAATACTAATGTATAGGTAATTGTATAATTTCTCCCATACTTGTCAGGAAACTCAACCTGGTGCTTTCTGCTTTGGTAGTTATTAGTGATGCACTAGACTTCTTGACCAGATTGTAGTTTTCAAAGGATTGATTTGGCCCCAAGGAAATCAACACCCCTAATCAGCAGGAAGTAGCCTAAAGAGATCCATGCATCCTTCCCCCCTCTCTCCTTCTTTCTCACCTACCTAGTGTTGGGGGCTTGGAAGGAATTTGTGTAGAAAAGGGTGGTATAGGAACCCAGATAAAGTAGCCAGAAGTATGACTACATACGCTTAGGTGATTGGCTGTATAACTATGTCTTTGTAATATACACACATAATATACATGTTAGAGAGTTCTCCTAATTCCTATTTCAATTGCACTCCAAAAATTTTATGTTGTACTTTCACTCTCATTCAGTTTCAGATATAGTTTAACCTCCTCATGACTACGGCATGCCTCTCATACACTTCTCTCTAGTCACCTTTCTATAACTGAGCTCCAAATTTTAATGTGGTTTGATTTATAGTTTTAATATAATTACAATAGTTAACTTTAAATTATTTCCACTGATAATGTGTTGGGTGGCCCAGGATGGGGTCAATCTTGGTGAATGTGTCAGTGAGCTTGAGACTGACATGTATTGGGTATTTGTTGAATGAAATAGTCAGTACATTTTAATAGTGGTGGCACTGGGTTCAAGTCCATACTTACTGATTTTCTGCCTCCTGACTCTGTCCCTTTATCACAAAAGGTCAAAACTTCAACCAGGTTTTGCCTCCGGTACTATAATTAAGGGCTACTTCATCTTCATTATGCAATGATTCAATATTTCCCCTTGCTATAAAGTCTAATCCATTTAAAATTAATATAGCTAATTCTACTGCATATGGATTACTATTAACACAGCATATGTCTATTTACTTGTTTTATCTCTACTTATAGAATCTATATGTCTTTATATTTAGTATGCTCCTTGTAGATAATATACTTATGTCTTATTTTGATCAATCCTGTTAATATCTGTCTCTTAATAGCACATCTCAATTATTGATATTCAAAATAATTGTTAATATCCTTAAATGAATAATTGTTGCTAAAAATATTCTCAACAACCTGCAGCCTATTATTTCAAATAAAATACAAAGAATAAGGTATATTTGACTTTCATATATTCTTTATATGATTTTTTTCTTTATTTTATAAAGAAATATATATCTGAATTTCCAATTTATGCTACTTTTCTTTTTGCCAAAGAACTTAAAATTTTTTTTGCAAGCCATTCATAGTGACAATAATTTCCTTCAATTTTTGGATTAAGAAAGCTTTGTTTCAGCTTCAGATTTGAAGAATCATGTGATGTAATACAGAATTGTAGTTGAATTTTTTTCCTATAAGCTTTCAAATATTTCATTATTCTGACCTCTTGATTTTAACACTGTCCTAAGCATCCACATAGATAAATATATTCCTTTGGGCTCCTTCCTGGTATTTTCCTCTAACTTCTGGACATCAAGTTGGGTGTCTACACACAATAGTTTTTCTTTGAGGTTGTGTGTGCCTGCTTGCATGTGTAGGGCTGGTTGGTGGGTGGGTCTTATTGTCATTTGTTTTGTTTTTGCATTTATATCTTTGCTCCTCTGAGGTCCCCAAGGCCAGTTATAGGCAAGAGGAGATGCATTCCTAGATGCTGCAGTCAAGTGGACTTCAGGGTGGGACTGAGCCCGTCGCTCTAGAGAACACCTGGGGTTTGAACCTACAGAGACATGCACTAGAGTTGGGTAATTTGGATTCCTGCCTTCTGGAATGATCCTGTCTCTGCCACAGGCACAAAGTGAGGACAGTGAGCCACCAAACCTGATAACTAGTTGAGGGTTAAAGAGAAGGTACCTGCAGCATTGAGCCCTTATGCCCCCATTTGGTAGGTAAGGGATGGCCAAGTGTATCAACAGTGCCCAGAAAGGTAGGAAGGAAGAAGGACACGATTGTGTCCATGGGCCACTCTTTCCCAGCATCACTCTTATGAGCTGGTAAATTCCATTTTTTGCTTGAAGATATATGGTAGGGATTGTTGTAACTTGTACCCAGAATTTTCTAACGAGTAAAAACAGCCCATAAGTATAAAGAAGAGTGACTGGCTTGCTAGTAAATACTTGACATAGAAAATGATCACAATGACTAAGTGATAGAAAAAGCTCAACTTTATTATAGTACTTGGGTAGCTTACTGTTTGTGTTTATAACATGTAGTCTGCGATTTCTTTTTTAACTTTACCTGGTTTCATTTCTTTTCTTTTTACTGTTAGTCATTATCTGGACTCCAGCTGCAAGAATATTTACCATTCTGCTAGTTGGATCCAGCAGTGAACAAGTCCCTCAGTTCTAACCAAGTTATCGATGCTGGGATGAATGTTAATCCCTGAATGTGCTTGCCTTTGTGTGCCTTCTTCCTGACTTTCTTGTTAGAGTCTAAAGAGGGAGGCATGAAACAGAACAGTTTCCACTGTTGAGCCAACCAACGCTGTTCTGTCCTAGACAGTAAGAAAGAGACTTACACACAACCGAAGAGACTTCACGTCAAGGTGAATTGAATCGGCAAGACTTTTGTGGTCTTAATAATTTACCTGACATAACTTGAGGGAAGAAGCATTTATAGGTCTGGTGGTGTTTCCCCTGACCTGTCTTGAGGCAGAATGTCAAAAGGTGGGGAAAGCCGAGAGACGGACATAGAGGAGTGGGCGGAGCTATTCAAGTACCTATGAGCTGTGGTTTGCTTTCTCCACCCAGAGCACACTTCCGAAAGTTCCCAGCATCTGCCAAAATGGCACCACCACATCCACACCCAAACAGTGGCAGATACGCCAAGAATTTAACCAGTCAATGAAAAATGCCCCAGAGCAAACATTAGAGTCTAAGCACCCTCATGTGGGAATGGCTGGCTGAGAATTCTATTGGGTCTCTCTGCAGAAGTACTGAGAAACTGAGTGGAACCAGCTACCCAGAGTGCAGAGGCAGGCTTGACAGGCGTGCAGAGCTTCATGCACTATGATTTCCGGTTTTTCAGGCTACAGAGACACTCCATTAAAAAGTCACATAAAAAGAAGCCTTTCTTGGGCTCAGACTCAGATCAGAGCATGGCTTAGCCCTCATTAAAGAATTTTCCTCTTGCAGTGAGTGGGAATTGACAGAGACCCACAATGTGCAGAGAGTGCACTCCGTCCGAAATGGGATCATTACACACCCCTTCCTTCAAGGGCTTAGGGATTTGCGAGGACACTGACACAACAGTGAGCTTACAGAGACTATGGCAGCAATACACATGGCTTGCACAGGTTCAACAGGACAGTCTCCCAGCTCTGAAAAAAGGAAATGGACACAAAGCCCCACCTCTAAGCAAGAAGCTATTTGCAGTGATCCTTGTTGGCAAGGGAAAAGTTTTCTCCAATGGAGTTTCACTGGGCTTAGCCACCACAGTCCAGGGAAGGCACCATGTCCAGCAACAGAGGACCAACACAAAAGCGACTCGGTGTTCTTGTGCACTTTTTGTTTTGTTTTGGCCTTTCTTTCTTCTTTCCTTCCTTTCTTCCTTCCTTCTTTCCTTCCTTCCTCTTTAATTTGTTTTGACTATTTTGTGTGTGAGAGAAAGAGAGAATATCTGAAGTTTGCTAGGTATAGAGGTGGGGAGGATCTGGGAGGAGTTGGGGGAAATATGATTAAAATATATTTTATGAAAAATTTTTAATTAAAATAAAGAAGCTTAATTGAATTAAAATAAAGAATTCAAAAAGAAGAGTTCCCAGGAAAAAAAAATATAGGGTGACTACAAACCATGGCGGGTTAAAGGTTAGCTCACAAATAGCACCTCATTCCCCTCTGAGGTGGAATAGACTGTAAGGAGGTAGATTTAGTTAACTGACATTAGAGAACTCTGAATAAAAGAGGCCTCATAACTTTCTAGACCAGAGAAGTAACATAAAAATATGTGTTCACATACGACCTTCTGCAGTTGGTAAGAGAATGTCTTAAAAAATGTGCAAATTTCACATTTTTATGTGTGTGTGTGTGTGTGTGTGTGTGTGTGTGTGTGTGTGTGTGTGT
>OU015753.1:97461871-97473189 GCA_907169655.1 Acomys percivali | reverse complement strand
TGTGTGTGTGTGTGTGTGTGTGTGTGTGTGTGTGTGTGTGTGTGTGTATGTATCGTGTAGCCAGTAGTCAGAGACAAACTGAGTCTTTAGCACTGATGGGCCAAAGAGAACATGAGATGAAATTAGAGCAAGTCAGAGGCAGGATGAGGTTCTATTTTCAGAAACCAGCAGCCTCCAACACAAACCGAAAGGCGAGCAGTGTGCAGACATCTGCTCTGAGACCAAGGCCACATCAGTCACTCTGGTCACGGCCGCTCACAGAGGTAACAAACCTCCATCATCCCATCTGAGGAACCGAGATGCATGCTGCATGACAACAGAGCCCTTTCACAGAGCAAAGCAAGTTTATGCTGACAGGCACACTGCCCCTGTGTTAAGGGTATTTCCACACCATCGGTTGATCTGCAGCCTGCATTGCTGACATCATCCATCCACTCTGGACGTCCCCTCGCCATATTAATCACTCTGGACACGCTTTTCTTTCTAGAAACTCTCCTGTTTTACCAGCTAATTAGAGCAAGGGTCCCGCACAAATATGTAATCTGACTTCAAAAATCTGGCTTTTTGTTTTCCACTTACACTAAGGTTTCCTTTAAGCCAGGTTATCATTTCAGCCAGGTGACTGACAGGCACAGCCTGTGCAAACTGAGTCAGAGAAGCCATCACAGATCCACACGTATGACCTAGCCCTCCGAGCCTCACCTTAAAGCTGTACTGGGAATTAGATATAATGTGTGTAATTGCCTAGAATTGCTCAACAAATAACATGTATTGCTTTAATTAATGACTGCTAGAGGGAAACACACTTAAGAACACTGAAGGGTACAGCACTCTGCAGCTAATGTGATGGTGTAAGAAAGCACAGGGATTACAGAAGGAGGGGGCTCTTCCTGGTTAAAGTTGAAGATGGGGTAATATGAAGTTCCTGAGTTTTGAAGAGTGGATACATTATATCAATGAAAAGGCTTAAACTATGGGTCCCAACAACAGATGTGTGAGGGTCGCACAAAACCAACCAACCAACCAAACGAATAAACAACTGGCAACAACAAAAGGTTTCTGAGTGCATAATGATCAAAATTTACTTCAAAATCAAATTTCGAATGAATTGGAGGCGACACTGGTAGAGCTTGCCCATATCACACCACATGGCTTCACTGCAGCCTTGGTTCGGAACAAACCATGCTCATGTTACTTTGTAACTACCCCCTCCCCCCAAAGGCTCAGTGAACACGCCCCTGAAGAGGAGAGAAAGAGCTATAAGGACAGGAAGATGGAGGAGCAGAGCAGTGAGAGTTTGGCCTTTGGACATAGAATTGCTGTTACACACGTGAATTCACGGCATGGTTACCCTTACAAGATCAGGAGAGTTAAAATTCCAGCAGGCAAGTAAGGAATGGAACGCTGAGGGTGAGAAAAATAGTGTTAGCCAGGGAAAAAGCACACCAACTGGTTATCCAATACCAAAAGGTCAGCCCTGAAAACATAAACATGCAACTACCATTAGATGGACTGAGCAGGTAGATTGCACTAATGAATTTAGGGAGATACACACACACACACACACACACACACATACACACACACACAAAATTGTAGTAACAACAATTAATGAAAAACTAGGCCCTGGATTTAAAAGAAAGCAAGGATATCTATATCAAAGACTTGAAGGGGAAAAGGTAAGGGGGAAATGATGTGATTGTATTTAGGGAGTGGGCAGTGATCATTGTTAGGCTGTGTGAACCCCAATGGACACATACACATGTATGTATAGGCAGCACTACTTGGACAATGTGTTATAGGAGATGTGTCAGAAGGAGTGTGGCAGGAGAAGAGGCAGGATGTATGAAATTTACACACACACACACACACACACACACACACGCATACACACAGGGTAAAATAAAACCAACTTTTAAACCACTCCATCCTGTCAGAATGTGCTACAGTTTAAATCAATACTTCAGTATAAATCTCACTTACAGTACAGTGGAGCAACTGAAATGTGGTAGAAGGTGATGGGTAAGAACAGGAGCTCAGGGCCCAGATTGTCTGTGTGAATAAAAGCCATGCTACTCTGGCTGTGTGCTCCTGGGGAGGGTATGTTTCCATGTGTGTCTGTGAGGGTATGCACTGACAACCTCATCTGGCAGAGCGATTGCTCACTACTACTGACCAGTGTGGGGCAGTGGGATGGGGACAAGAAGAGCTGTTTGTCCCCTGACGTGCTCCAGATGAACATCTTTACTGTGCCCTTGGCTTTCACTCCATTGAGCAGGAATCCAAAATCAGGTAAGCCACATGGGCTTATGGGAACTCTGTTTCCACGATTATGCAAAAATTCATTCTTAGTGCTTGAGAATTAGCCCTGATTGATTGTAATGCCTTGTAGGCCTCAGTTAATTACCTTAAGCACCATAAAAACAAAGTCACATTCTGATCACATCTAGCCTTTTATTATAATTTTATTTCTAAAAATTTGGAATAGTAGATACCTCTGAAACTGCAAAAGTGAGTGAGTGAGTGTGTGTGTGTGTGTGTGTGTGTGTGTGTGTGTGTGTGTGAGAGAGAGAGAGAGAGAGTGGGGGGGGGGGGGCAGACGTCCAGAACATCTGAGTATGACCATCACAGAAGGTCCCTGAGCTCTGTTCCTCGAGCTGCACGTCTTGCCTCCTGTGCCAGACTCGGGCACCAGCTGAACTTGGTTCTTGTTGCTGGCAGGCTTTGGCTTGTGGCAGCTTAACACCCACCTGCTTGTACATCTCTTTGCCTTCATATATTCTCACCTTCCTCTCTCTCTCTCTTTCTGCTTTTTACAAGGAAACCAGAACTAGTGGATAAGCTCAATCACCAGTGATTTTTCTCTTAACTAATTACACCTCCAGTGACAATTTCCAAAGGAGGTCATGTTCTGTCTCAGTAGGGGGGGATTTTAATGTTCCAAATAGGTTTGAATCACACCCTCTCAGTAGCGGGAATTTACTCTCTACGGACCATGTTTTGCTGTCCTGTTTTCAGCTTTATTAAGCATCACTATAAATAGAAGCTTAACGGATGTCACTGTTCCATATACTAATCCTGTGATTAAAAAGTTCACTCCATTTGGTTATTTTTTCCTAGAACCAAGTGTTGTAAAAACTTTTCTCTGAATAACTTGTAGGTTTTATTTTAGAGTCGATGAAAAAATCATATGTCTAATTACATGTTTCTTATTTTTGTCAGGAAGCTTAAGAATTTAGTGACTCGTTAATTTTAATAACTTCACACGGTGCCATAACCACATATGTGTGTATTTTTACTTATCTTCCAGTGTCAATGTTTTATTTTCATTCTGGTGTTGAACAGTTTTTAAAATTGGTTCTTATTACAAGTCGCTCCTAAGTCTCTGTGGAGAAAAAGCTGGCAATAAATAGGAGAATGACGTTCTGATTCTCCCTCAACCACAACCAATGCTTTGTTGTCCCAGCACTTCTGCCAATCAGGACAAACCAAAGATTTTGAGCCATCAGCATTGTACTCAGATGTGGGGGCCCCAGCAATGCAGAGGGTAATGGGGTTCATACACTTTATTCTTTAGAAAATCAAGTAGTGATGGGGGGGTGATGAGAAAAATAACACAGAATCTAAATTACAGTGAACATAAAAGACACCTGGAAAAGCATAGAAAATAAATAAGGGTCACTGAAAAGTATATTAAAAGCACCAAGGAATAGGAGTGAAAAGTGCAGAAAGCTGAATAGAAAGAAGCTATTAAAAACAAACTGAAGAGGGCCTGATGATGTGCCTCAGTGCATAGGCGTTTTTCTGGAAAGCCTGGTGACCTGAGTCCCAAGCTGCTTCATGGGAGGAGGGGACTGTCCCAAGGCCTCTGTGTCCATGATCTCACTAACATTCTCTCCTCCAGCTCCTTTCCCCTCCCCCTCTCTAAGTGTAAGGGGAAAAAAATGAACTCCCCTGCAACGTTAGTGGGGAAAAATGACATGGGATGAAAATGACCAGAAAGAAGATGAACGGCTTGGGTCCCACACATTGAGAAGCAGCCTGGCAATTCTAAAAGATGCAGATGAACAAATGGAAAATGGTGGGAATGTAACAAGGGAGCTTTATGGAATTAAGGTGGTTCTCGATTTTCATTTTGAAAAGAGCTGTGATGGTATTCCAGGAAAGTCTAATGGAAACCCTAAGAATGTAAGATTTTCTTAAGTTTCTATGGTTGTCTGAAGAGGGGATGAAAATTGTTCATAAACAAAGAAGTGAGACCCATTTTAAGCAATATTAGGTGCTAGAAGGGAACAGAGCCATGGTAAATGAATATTGACAGGAAAAAACACCCCGTGCCTAATCTAGCCATCTCTCCTACGTAGTGGCCATGGGAGTGATGCTCACATAAGGAAAACCTCAACAACTGCAGCATCTATGAACTTCTGAGGGATCTATCAGGGTAAGTCAAGATGATGAGCAGGGGAGTAACAACCACGACAAATTCAGGGAACCAAAATTCATGAAGAACAAAAGGTTGGGCTATGAACAACATTGAGTCTGTTTAATACATAAAACCACAACTAAATAGCTGGTATTTAATTCATAACATTCAGTGTGGTTTGTAACACTGAAAAGAAAATTTGCATAATATGAAGACAAATATTTTGATGCTAAAGGACTAGAGGAAGTCTGCCATTTACTTTACTGATGGACTGAGGCAGAATCATCTCATTTATCTCTTCACTAATGTAAGGATATTATTTAGATCAGATATGACATTTTGATGGCCACAAAACTGTCAGTGTGATGAAAAAGCCTTCTCAAAAGGCTCCCTACAGCCTCTGCCTCATGGTATCCATGCGTTCTCTCTAGGTTATACCATACAGTCTTGTCTCTAACCAAGAGACTGTGATGTTCCCTTCTGGAATTTGCTTTTGGGAAGATTATAATCCCTTTCTTGTTTTACTCCAACTCTTCATGGGTACTTGCTCTGATAAGCCAGTTGCCATGTTGCTAGCTACTTCTTTAAGGCCCAAGAAACTGATGGCAACAGAGAATGTAAACCCACCACCAACCAGAGCAAGAGAAGATTCTCCCAAAGTTGAGCCTTCTGCTTAGACTGGAGTTCACCAATCCTGTGAGGGACCCTAAAGCAACACAGAAGGCCTGACTCACATGGAGTAGGAGACAATGTTATCTAAAGCCATTCCATTTAGAGGTGGTCTGTTACACAGCAATAGCTAAGTAATGACAATTTTCTCCTTTACCAAACTCTGACCAAACTCACCTTTGTCCCTTCCTCTACAAGGTTTCAGACTTAGGTCATAAAACATCAACAAATGCAAAGTTTCTAACAACTCAAGGCCACATCCCTAGTTTGTCCATAGCCACCTTTAAAATGTCTGCACCAAAATGCTGAAAGGTTGACAAATGAATTTTCTGTGTGTTAACAACCAGATGACAGATCTGCAACCACCCTTTAACGAGAGAGTTTTCAATTTTGAGTCTTCCCTCAGTTTCCCCAGATACTCCTGTATCCCCTACATCTCAGTGGTGCTGTTCTCCAGGACCTGAGAACCGTTCCACTGAAAGCCCATCAAAAAGGCCAGGAGCCCCATCTCTCTCTGTACCTCTAGGAGGAATTAATCTCAGTGTTGGTGATTATGTATAGCACAATGAGTGGACAGGATGCAAGCTGATTAAGTTGGCCTCACTCCTGGAAGAGGTCATGAGTAAATAATGTTCTAGAAGATTCCCACGCTAGGAACTCAACATTGTCATATGGACCAAGAATTGCTTTATTCTTAGCATTGACTCTTCTTTTTATCTATGTAGAGAGTGGCAGAGCCCAAACATACATCCTCACCCCACACATCCACAAACTAAAGCCCCTGACTTGAGTTCTCAGGAATTTACTTCATCATCACCATTTATCTAAACTTAGGTCAATCTTCACAAGAAGTCCGTTTTGGGCTCTTTCCCGCAAAGTCCTCACATTCTTTGTCTACATTTTTCTTCCATCCTGAATTTTCCGTGTGCTCAGAAATTCATTGGTATTTCTCTCTCACATTAGTCTATCATTTGTCTTTAAGGTTTATTTTGTGTGTGTAGGTGTTTTGCCTGTATGTATGTCTGTGCACCATATTCGTGTGTGGTAACCTAGGAGGCCGGAAGAAGGCATTAGATCCCCAGGAGCTAGAGTTACAGATGCTTGTGAGCCACCATACACATGCTGGGAAGCAAACCTCTGGAAGAGCAACACGTGTTCCTAACAGATGAGATATCTCTCCAGCATCAATTGTTTATTTTTTAAAATGATGTATACACGTCATGTGTCAGGGGATGCCTTTGGGGGAAAGAGACACTGGAGCCCTGGAGATGAGTTACAATGGGCTGCAAGCCATCTGATATGGGTGCCAGGGACCAAAGTCAGAGCCTGTGCCGGAGCAGTGCACACTCCTGACAGTGACCCCTCATTTCCATTGCTACCGCTCCGGCTCAAGACTGCTGCACCTTGACTGAATTACTGCAATGATTTGATTAGTCTGTCTCCAGTTTTGTTCCCTATGATGTATCCTTGATAGAGCAGCCAAAATCCTCCTTTAAAAAATATGCTCGGCCATATTATTCATCTGCTCAAAACTGGGCAAAGTCCTTATGGTGCCTACTGACCCCACAGCATCTGTGCCCGCCTCCAAGGTCATCCCCAGCCTTCCTCCTATTTCAGCCACACTGGCATCCTTGCTATTTCTTCCTTCAGAAATCCACAGAGCATGGCTCAGCAGATGTGGTGGAGGGTAAGCTGCAGGGTGGAGGAGGAAAGGCTGCTCAGTGGGCGCTGCACTAATCAGGGTTCTCTAGGGGGCGGGACTGCTGGGATGGACGTGCTTATGAAGAAGGGGCTCTGGAATGGCTTCTGTGACAGGGTACTCCAGCAATGGCTGTATGCATGCTGGACGGGCGTAGCGCTGAGCAGATGCTCAGTCTTCGAGGCTGTGCATCCAGATTCTTAGTGAGCTGGTGATCTTCAGGCCACGTCGGAACTCAAGAAGCTGATGTCAGTGACAGAAGGGGACACCAGGGACCGACTCCTCCACAGCAGTGAGAAGCCAGGGCAGGCAAGCCATGCTGTGTTCTCCTTAAACTTCTATCTAGGCTACCTGTTAGATGGTGCTGTTCGCTGGGGAGGGTCTTCTCACCTCAGCTAACTGGTCTTTGATATTCCCTCACAGACCTGCACAGATGCGTGCCTTAGCCAGCCCCAGATCTAATCCAGCTGGCAATCAAGTTTAACCATCCCAGCTGGTAAGTTACTGGCAGGTAGGGGAAATGAATGCCGGTGGAGCAGATCTTTGCGTCCACAGGCTAGAATCACCAGGCAGAAATGGGCAGCCACAAGGTGAACTTGTACTGGTGGCCCAAATTCCATGAATGCTGTCATCATTCAAATTGCTACACTCCAGGAAAAAGCCAACATATCCTAAAACCATATGAAAAACCACTTTAAGTGCAAAACAGGGTAAGCTGAGATAAATGAACAAAGGTTTTCACCTGCATGGGACAGTGGAGACACACAGGATGTAAGAATTCAGTTGTCACAGACTATGGAAGATGCCCTGTAGTTTTAGCTCCAGCAACTCTAGCTAGCTAGGAAGAGCAAAGTTACCCTCATACATTTCCAAAACAACCCCTGGACCAGTTGTACATCTGGTGATCTCTTCTGTGTCACTGGTCAGTGGTCTCTCGGCGTGCCTGTCCCACTGGCATGTCCCTCCCTCTTTGGTTCTGCTGAACTTCACCCCTGCAGGCTTTGCTTACTGCTGGACCAATCCCTGCCTGCCACCGTCACAGGACACCTCACCCCCTCCTGCCCACACCTGCTGCCCTTCTTTTTGTCTTTGCACACCCTCCTTGCACACCTCCACGAATGGCTCTTAAGGTTCTGTATCACCGCATAATACTCAAAGTAGCATTTCCAATTGTTAATGTGGTCATTCACACCCAGAAAAGCATCGCGTTGTTGGGTTCCAAACCACACTGGCCATTTCTCCCAAAAACTTTGTGTTCCGATGGTTATATACAGTGTCTGAAATGGCAACATCAACCATATCCCTAATCCAGAAATGAGAGCTACCTTGGATTCCCTCCACTTCCTCCCCCACATGCCTGTTCGCTCAGAAGACTCTCGGAGCCACTTCCTGTCTATTGCTGTAGTTTAGCTTAGAACATGGTCACCGCCTCCCAACGCAGCTCCCACTCCAAGTCACTTCTTGATACTTCCACAAAAGGAATTTCTGTTGATAATAATAGTAGCTAACATTCGCTCCATGCTTATAATAGGCCACGCACTATTCTAAGCGCCTCCTGCCTATTTTAATCTGAGCTGCCACTCACAGCCATTGTTACGCAACTCATACTTCTTACATTTTAATGCTGAGGTCAAAGAGATTTGGAGGGGCCAAATAACTTTTCTGTTCATAGATCTAACTCAGGAATGACAACACTGGGGTTCCAGGTCTCTGTGGCTGCCGAGGTCCTGCCTTTCACTTCCCTCCTCTATCATACTGTTTCTTACAGTCTTCTGCTGAGCTTCTTTCCCACTGCCTGTTCCTTCCCGCTTTGCTTTTTCCAGTGTTCCGTGTCACTACCTGTGTATCCATCACTCACTTGTCTGTTTAATTTCCTTTTATTGAAAATAGATTTTTTTTTCTCAAAATATTTTCTGGTTCCCTTTCCCCAATTCCTTCCAGATCCTACCCACCTCCTCACACACCCAAATCCACACCTTTCCTTTTTTTCCCCCAATCATTAGAAAACAAGTAGGCATCTAAGAAAAAGTAAAATAAAATTTAATAAAATAAAAACAAAACAAACAAACAAACAACAACAACAACAACAAAAAACCACACCAAACCAGAATAAGAGAAAAACAGCAAACAAGCTAACAACAAAAAAGAGCCAAAGAAAACACAAGAAATACACATAGATGCAGAGACATACAGATTCGTACACACAGAAATCCCATGAGAACACAAGACTGGAAATCACAATATATTATTAGCAAAAGACCTGTAATGTGTGTGTGTGTGTGTGTGTGCATGAGTGTATGTGTACGTGTGTGTTATATATACAAGGAGATTTTATAACACACACACAGCATTATGAAACCAAAACCTCCAAAACTACCATTGAGTTCATTTTGTGTTGACAATCTACTGCTAGACATGGGCCTGTCCTTAAGTAGGGCTTGTATACCCTTTGCAGGGTGTTAGCAATTCAAGATAGTTTTGAGTTGGGGAGGGGGCTGTGCCCACTGGCACCCCATCTGACTTAGGCCTGGAATATCCACCAACTATTTATTTATTTATTTATTTATTTATTTATTTATTTATGTACCAACTATTTCTGATGGGAGAGCTGTGAGTGGTCAGTGTGCTCCTTTGTGCAAGTGTCCTTGAGTGTGTGTGTGTAGAGGCCAGAGGCAAACTCAAGTGTTGGTCTAAAGGTGCAGTACCCATTTGTTTGTTTGTCTGTCTGTAACAGAGTGTCTCTTTGGTCTGGAACTAGCCAAGGATCCCAAGCTGGCTGGCCAGCAAGCCTTTGGGATCTTCTCAGAGCTAGGGTTGAAGCTGGTGCCACTATGCCTGACTTTTCTGTTTTTGTTTTTGTTTTTAACTGCTGGTAAGTAAAATATGTTGCCACCCTTCTGGCTCATTTTTTTTTTTTTTTTTTTTTTTTTTTGATAAAATGGGCCTACTTTCTACAACATTTCCTGAGATTTTTACACTTAACGGGCAAGCATGTTCCTGCCAGAACTAGCTCCCCAGATCCCACGAGCTATTTCAAGAAAATGCCCCACTAAAGTTCCTAGTTTTTAGTTCTATGTACAACCGCTGTTCCCAGGCGGCCTCCCACTCCCTCCTCCTAACAGCGAAGAGAGAGGTGGGCGGAGGAAGTGACTAAGTACAGGTGACTCCAACCTCCTCAGGTGCAGACACATAAAGCTGCATCTTTAGCTTTTCTTTGCTTAAACCCCGGTGTTGCTTTACGGATCTGACAGAATGAAGCAAACAGGTAAGCAGCGCTTTGTGAAGAGTGCTACAGAGCGGTCTGTAAATGGAGAGTCCAATTACCCTCCCATGGAGCTATGCTATCTCTCCAGCAAGAAAACAGGACCTCCTAAGCAAAGTATGCCACACACATGTTCACAGTGAAGAGGAAGCGGAGCCCTACAAAATAGGAACTTGGCCTGGGAAATTTCTTTTAGTCGTTGTTGCTAAAGTCAGTGGGGCTATGCACAGAAAATGGTGTTAACTCGAAAATCTCCGTAATTTTCCCGGGAGGAGCCCCTCCCTTCTGTTCCCTGGAAGTTTGGAGTCCTTGGCAAATGTCCTCTTTGGAATCCCAGCGGATTCGGTCCTTTCCCTCTTAAAGTCTCTGCCTCTCCACGCACCCTCCGCCCCCACCCCCGGTCTCCCGAGACCCCCGGCGCCACCATGGACTACAACTCCCGGCGTGCCGCGCGCCCGGGGCTGCTCTGGGCTCCGCGCGTGGCGGCCACCGAGCGGCTGGGAGGGAGGTAAGTGATGGGCTCACAGGCCGTCCCGGGAACACGCCCGCCCTCCCTCCTCTCCAGGATGAAAGTAACCAGTGAACACCAGGATACCGACAAAAGCAAAAACAAAACAAAAAAACCCAAATTACCCCCAAACGCCCGACCCGCGGTCCCCGTGTGTTTGGCGCCCCGCGGGCGTGCACTTTGTCACCTGGAGTGGAGCAGGGCAGAGTTAGTGGGACGGGACGGGACAGGACGAGGTGCTAGGCTCGGCGCCACACCCCTAGCAGCTCCTACCCAAGGCAGGGCGCTCGGTTCTCCCTCAGAATCTCAGCAGAAACTTTCCTCTCTGTCCCCTGCGCCACCGCGAGTTGCTTAGCCGACCGCTGGCTGGGGACCGCGCCCGCCCTTTGCCCTGGAGACGCCCTCCGGGACGCGTGCAGCCCTGCCTTCGGGGACTTCGGTCCAGCACGGGACCAGGTGGAAGGTTCCTACAGAACAGCCTGGCTTTCCTGGACCGTCGGTGCTTCCTGGAGGTGGGTGCTAGTCAATATAGAAACCACTCTCTCAAAGTACCTAGTCTCCCGCCCTTCTTGCCTGGCCTCCCCTCCCCCACCCGAGGGCGCTTTCAAGTGGTCCCAAAAGTTCTCTGTTCCAAATGGTGAGGCCAGGGTATCCAAAGTGACCTTAGTACAGACGTACTGCCTTGGAAAAACTTGTTTGGGCGCCCCCCTACACACACACACACACACACACACACACACACACACACACACACACA
>OU015753.1:97401868-97460513 GCA_907169655.1 Acomys percivali | reverse complement strand
CACACACACACACACACACACACACACACACACACACACACACACACCCTGCAACCCAAGTAGCAGTCCCAGCCAATCCAGGAACTAACTGTAAGATTGACCAGGTAACAATGGAAAACACATTCCAAGTCTCTTTGCTCTACTCTCAGTTTCCTGAGTTGGAACTTAAGATGGTGGGTAGGTAGGCATGTCTTAATTGTATGCAATTTGGGCAGTACCAAATGCTCATGGGTTACAAGTGTTGGCTGAATTTTTCTGGGGTGGTAGTGGTGGTGGTCCCTTTTTATGCAATTAAGATAAACCATGAAACTTGAAGTGTTTTTCTTGTGTAGAATAAGGATTTGTTTGTTCCTGTTTGGTTTGGTTGGCTTCCTTGGATGTAAAGTGAATGTTTTCAGGAGCTCTGGTCTGCTGTTTTACATTCTCTCGGAAAGATGCTGCTTTCTACCTCAGGGACAGAAGGGATTTGCTAGCTGGTCAGAGCTTTCCTTCTAGTCACAAAGAGATTACTTAAAAGCAGCTCTGGGAACTTTGTCCACACCTCTGTTAGGAAAAAAAGAGTAATGCGGGGGGGGGGTGCAGCTTTCAGAGTGTTCACTGCACAGCCCAGAAACCCTGGGGTTTCTCTTCCTTTTCCCATGGGGAGAAAATGAAATAGTTTGAAACATGGCATGGCACAGCAGTAAAACCTATGTAGCAACAGGGAAGGGGAGGGGGAAGTAAGAAGCTACAGAGACAGCTTAGTCTTCCTGCCAGATGTGTGCAAGGAGCATTCTGCCTGTTTGGAAGTGCGGGAGGTAGTTAGTCAAAGTGAACGGGCACGCTGTAGCTTTAAAAAGTCAGCCATGAAGCAGAAGGCAGTTGCGGCTTGTGTGTGATTCCTAACGTCATGTTGGCTTCGAGCCAGCTTGGTTTTATTTCACTGTGTCAAATTGTACCTCCTTATTGAATTCCTTTGCCAGACTGCTTTGTGAAAGAAAACATTGGGGTTTCTTTGGCTGTTTTTGATAAGCCTATAAAAAAATGATATGTTTTAGTTGCTTCTAGGTAGGTTTTCGTTTTATTCTTTCAAGAAAGAAAAAGAAAGTAATAGTGGCGGTAATAAGACAGTGTTAGCGTGCTGGTGCAGAGTGCCACTGTGAGTTGTTCTGTTTTGTTTCTAAGATGCTTAGAAGACGGTGAATGTGCCATAGTTTCCAGCTAGAGTGCCATTCTTCTTGTGGCTGGAGCGGCAGCACTCTGTCCCTGTCTACACTGGGACATGTGGATGGGTGCTAATACCTATATTATATTAAACGCTGCATTTCTTTAGCAGCGATCTTAAGACACTTCGCAACTGGAAGGGGTGGTGTGTGTGTGTGTGTGTGTGTGTATGTGTGTCAGGAATGGAGATGATGATCCCACACTTGCAATGCTGTTTGCTAGTCATCCCTTCTAGCAGAGTGATAGCATCTGGGAACTAACTGAACGATGCACTCGCCATGTCATAGCAGTGCCTGGAGAAGGAGTGTGGAGTTCTAAAGTGATTTGAGGGGAAATGCATGTAAATTATGACTTCAGCTGCATAGGAGGCAATGTATCTCCAGGGCAGGCTTCTTGGTTTGAGTTTCTTTTCTTTAAAGCAGGTCCCCCCCCCCTTCCCCATTTGCTAATTGTATACTAGTTGTGGAGGCTTTATATATACGTTCCTCATCTGATAAGCAAAAAGACAGTGATGTTACTGTATCTCAAATGTTTTGATGATTTTACATAAAGCTGATGAGCTGCTTACCCGCCCCCACTCCCCCCACCCCCACCTCACCACCACCATCATCACCCTTTCTGTGATAAGCTATCTGGGTTGTGTTGTTTTGGTTTTTGAGCTTTCCACTTTACCTCAGCATGGCCATCTCCCAGATGGAGCTTTGCTGAGCCCACGTAAGGTGGGGGGGGGGGGGGAAACACTTTCTGACAAAGGCTTTAATTAAGTCCCTTCTGCATTTCACTGAAAGCTAGAAGTAAGGGGAGTGGGCCAGGGAAAAAGACAGTTAAAGAAAAAGGGGGGAATCACAGCCCATATTGGGAGGGGCCCCAAGGGGAGGCTTGTTTTTCTCTCCTTTTGAGTATGAGGGTTAGGCAGCCCTGCAGGTCTTCACTCTGTGATGGGAAGGAGGCTTCAGTTTGGTTTGCATGGTCTTCCTGTCCAGGCAGGGAGCGTCCCCAAGCAGACATCCACTCTTGCAGATTTGATCCTATCTCTCCAATCTGAGCGCGCTGGAGATTTCCACAAGCATGGGCGAAGTAGTGGGAAGCTGTGAAGGGACCGGTGTGTTTCCCATTGAGAATATGTACTCTCTCCCTTCCTAAGGATTAAAGCCAAGCTTCTCTCCCTTGCTTAGCTGCTGGAGTAAAGAGCCCTGCCAGCCCCTCCCATGATCTCTGTTGACATGGACAACAAGGGAAATGCCTGTGTCGGTGTCAAAAAGTAAGTGAGGCCGGCTGCCTGCGGAGTTGTGCTTCTGCCAAAAACCCAGGGACCTGTGTGTTTTTATTCTCCTTAGCCGCTGTAGAGCAGAGTTTGGGGGTCTCTTCATCCACACTGGTCAACAGCCACCTGTCCCTTCCCCCCTTAACTCTAGTTGCCTTTTCTGTAGGCTAGCTCTATGACAAATGGTGACCTCAGGCATCAAGGCTGGCGTGTGTAGAAGCTGAGGGTCTTAGGCTGTGGATCACAGAGGCCCTACATCCTCGGATGAGACAAAAATAGAAGCAGGCCCACGCCCACACCCACGTCCATAGGCTGCTAGGGCCGCAGAAGAGAGCGAGCTTGAGTTTCTGTGTTTGCTTTAATAACAACATCACCTCTAACTCCAAAACTCTGAGAGTCATCGTGGGGGAGAAGAGAAGTTTGCGCTGGTTAGATGCTAAGATTACCAACTTCTCCGCTCGAGTTTTGAATTTTTCCTTGACGGTAACGTGTTTCAGTGCACATGGAGGGGTCTCTGTGAATATCTCCTCTCACACGGAGTGCTCCCAGTTATGTTTGCTAAGAGGCACATGCTGGAGTCTTCTTAATAGGACAACACAAGGGGATTGCATATTTTCCTATACACAGTACATTATAGGAAAATAAGTAGCAGGACATCTGTGAGTCTGTCTTGCCCACTGAGGAGCTATATTGAAACTGCAACCATCTTGGTTACAAGGAGGAAGGGACTTCCAGGAGGATGCTCTTCCCTTTTGTTTAGCGTCTTGTCCATAGACGCCATGATAGGTGAACAGGGAGGCGTGTGCCACTTTCCTCATCACCCTTAGTACTCTTTCCTTCCTATCTTTTTCTTGAGTCCATATCCCCAGAAACCATTGATATCTGTCACTATAAACTAGCTTGTCTTTTCTAGAGTTTTGCAGAAGTGAATATATAATATATACATATAATTGCATATAAAACACACTTACGTGCTGGCATCTCAGCATGGTCTGTAGTTTATGCATATTATAGTATTACTGGTTCCTTACTTTTTGTTTTCCTTTGTTTTGTTTTGTTTTCTTGTTTGAGTCAAGGTTTCACTCTGTAGTAGCCATTGCTTGCCTGGAACTTGTTCTATAGACCAGGCTGGTTTCAAACCGACAGAGATTTGTCCATCTCTGCCTCCCCAATACAGAGTAATATTTTATTATATGAGCATACGACTATTTATCCAGCTACATGGTGACAGAGAGTGGAGTTGTTTCCATTTTTGTAGGTATTATCCAAATAAAGTTGCTTTGATTGTTCATGTTCAGGTCTTTATGTAAATGTGTGCTTTATTTCATTTGTGAATGTGCTTAGGAAGGAATTAAAAGTGCTTAGCTATGTCATAGGTACATGTTAAACTTTTAAACAAATTTTTCCCAATGACATTACTATCAATGATGCTTATTTCAGCTGTCCTATTTCCTCATGAAATTCTTTTCCTATTAGAGATATTTGGCTAGGGTTTAATTTTTCACTTCCCCAAAGCCTTTGACCTTAACTGTCTTCTCTGATGATAATTTGGCACCCATTTCTCTTCTTGCGTGCACGGTTAATCAAATCTCTCACCTCAATTTTATTGGCTTTTATTCATATTTGTTGAATAGAATTTTTATGTACTATGAATACATATTTTATTGGGCTAGGTTTTTTTTTTCACATTTGTGCCATAGAACCTCTATGTATCATGAACACAAATTCTTTATCCTGACTTGAAATTTTCTTACAGTTCATGACTTGGTTTATTGTGCTATCTTTAAAGTCTTTGAAAGTGCATAAGGCAGCCGGGCGTGGTAGCACACTCCTTTAATCCCAGCACTGGTGAGGCTGGGCAGAGGCAGGCAGATCACTGAGTTTGAAGCCAACCTGATCTACAAAGTGGGTCTAGGACAGCCAAGGCTACACAGAGAAACCCTGCCTCGAAAAACAGAAAAACGAAAAAACAAAAAACAAACAAACAAACAAACAAAAAAATTGTAAAAGGTTTTTAATCTTGCCGGAGTCCCATTTATTTTGTCTTTTATGTATAGTGCTCTGGGTGCCCTGGTTAAGAATTCATAGACCAAAGTCTTAGTAACTTTCTTCTAAAAGTTTGATAAATTTAGGGTTAGGGATTTTTATGTTAGTTGTTTTTTAAAAAGATTTATTTTATTTTATGTATATGTAAGTATATCTCTGTGTGGGTATGTGAACGTGAGTGCAGGTGCCGGTGGAGGACAGAAGATGTAGGATGCCCCACAGCTACAGTTACAAGGCTGTTGAGAGCTGCCCAAAGCAGGTACTGGGAACAAAGCCCAGGTCCTCTGTGAGAGCAGTGAGCACTCTTAACTACTGAGCTATCTCTGCATTCCCTCAAGTTAGCTTTTTATGTGGCAATATGCATTGCATTAGTGTTTTTTATGTTTGTGATTATTATTATTATTATTATTATTATTATTATTTTGCCTATGGACAGCTAATTTTTCTAGCACCATTTATTCAAATGCATCTGCACTTTTTTTTGACAAATAATTGATTCTATGTTGCTGTTAATTTAAAGGTATGGCCTAATAAATGTTTATTATTATGCTATAATTACTATGACAGTATTTTTAACCTGCTATCAATCAATAAAACAAAGACATCTGTTACATTCTAAAATAGCCTTGCTTCACCTGGGCCTGGGCAGATATGAATCCCCTAAACTACCTCCCAAATCTCCCTGCCCCGATCCCATGCCATCTGCTTCTAATAATTTCTATCGAGCTATCTCCCATCCATAATCCCAAATACTTGCTAATGTTCTTCATCTGGGCCGAATCCTCCATCCACACCGGCCATGTGCTTCTTACACCTCGCCCATGGCGGTGGCCTCCTTCCTTCTCTTCTCTCTCTCTCCCTCCCAAGATCCTCTTCCTGTCTGCTTCCTTTCCTAAAAACCATTCTGTCCCGAAAGCCTGTGAACTTTCGCCACGCCTACCTTCCTCAGGCCCTGCCCAGGTAACAGCTTACTTTATTAGTCCAGCAAGGAGGTAAGGTTAAATGGCAATACTCGGGGTACATGACAGTGTGCAGTAAGAATTTTGGGGGGCGGGCAAGCAATTGACAAATACAAAGCACTAGACCATTCTCCAACAGTTCTGTGTGGGCCTATTACTAGACTGTTTTGTTCCGTTGATTGTTTGCACATATGTGTACCAGTGTAACAGTGTATTGATAACCAGGGCTTTGCTAACTGTGATCTCAAATCAGGCAGTGCTAACTAACTTTGTTCTTAATTGCCATGGTAGTTTTGGTTCTTTCTTTTTCCTTTTTTTTTCTTTTTATATTTTAAGTTTAATTAATTAATTTTTTTTGAACTTGTAACACTGATTTTTTTTTTATTAATTTATTCTTGTTACATCTCAATGATTATCTCATCCCTTGTATCCTCCCATTCTTCCCTCCCTCCCATTTTCCCCTTACTCCCCTTCCCTATGACTGTGCCTGAGGGGGACCCTTTATATGTTCATAGGGTATCAAGTCTGCTATCCTTCTTCTGAGTGCCACCAGGTCTCCCCCTCCAGGGGACATGGTCAAATATGAGGCACCAGAGTAGCAGATTTGGGCCCAGGGGTCCTGCTCAAACTATGGCACCAGCCAAGGACAATACAGGCCGTAAACTTCAAACCCCTACCCAGATCTAGCCAATGGACAGGACATTCTCCACAGTTGAGTGGAGAGTGGGGTATGACTTTATATTTCATTATGGTTTTAGAGTCAGCTATTTCCACCCCCCCCAAAAAAAAAAGAAATCTGGTGGCATTTACATTAAAACACCTACTGACATTTTAATTAGTATTTCATAAATTGGTTTGGGAAGAACTGACACAGCATGTGGTCATTTTTGATTGTATAGTAGGTAGCTTGAATTTTACTCCGTTGGGTGCTGGATTTTCTTAAAGTTCCATAATTGCTTGATGTAGGTTCCCGGGTACTGTTTTCTTGAAAACTGTTTCAAGTTTCTCTTCAAAGTTTTATTATCCCAGTACCAAAGCTGCATTTTGTTTCTTGTTTTGGTTTGGTTTGGTTTGGTTTTTTGAGATAGGGTTTCTTTGTGTAGCTTTGGCTATCCTGGACTTGCTTTGTAGACCAAGCTGACCTGGATCTCACAGCAGTCCATCTACCTCTGCCTCCCAAGTGCTGGGATTAAAGGTGTGTGCCATCACACCCAGCCCAGAACTACATTTGATCCAAGGCTATTTCCTGGCCATTTGCTGAGGCAAGATCCTCCTTTATACTCTCCCGGTGCTCCTGAGTTACGAGATTTTTTTCTCTGCCGAGTGAAAAAAGGCACTATTTTTGTCCATGCATGATCTCCATTTTTTTTTTTTTTTTTTTTTTTTTTTTTGCCTCAGCCTCAGGTAAGTTCTACAGAGATGTTGGTGAGAAATCTGCTGAGTACTTCAGGGAAACACTGTGCAGGTCTTTTGAGTTAGTCTCTACATATCTTTCTCTTCTCCTAACTGTCAAGAGTGCACACTGAAAACCTTCTCCAGGACCTGAGTCTTTCCCTTTTTTCAGGGTCATGATCTTTTTTTTTTTTTTAAAGATTTATTTATTGTTACGTATAGAGTGCTCTGCCTGCATGTACACATGAAGGCCAGAAGAGGGCACCAGATCTCATTATAAATGGTTGTGAGCCACCATGCGGTTGCTGGGAACTGAACGCAGGACCTCTGGAGGAGCAGTCAGTGCCCTTAAGCTCTGAGCCATCTCTCCAGCCCAGGGTAATGATCTTTTAGTGACTATGACTAGTGTTTTGAGCGGCTTGTTACTTTCTTTATATATTTTCCCTGTTTATTCAGTTCTTTTATAAGAGTAGAAGAGTAAGCATGGCCTCCACCCTGACTAGAAGTAGGCATCCCGTCTGATCTTTGCGGCCACAGATGGCTCTGTAACCCTGGAGACAGGGAGAGTTGGGTTGTAGTGTAGACTCTCGGAAGGCACGAGACATAAAGTTTTAAAGATGTGGCTGCGTGTTGTAAGGTGCTTGGCAGCCTCTGCGGCCCCTGCTTTTGAGCTGCCATCCAACCTCATCTCCATCGTGGCAAGCAAGCATGCCTCTGGATGCTGCTCATCCCTCACTGGGAACCGGCAGCCGTTCTAAGCTAACCTGTGCACGAGGACATGTGAGATGTCACTTCTAGGCACCGTGACCTATTCACATCTCTTGTGCTGGTCCCTTCTGCTTAACACTGTAAAAGGGCCATACATTTTAAAAAATATTTCAATCCATAGAATTCTTTTGCCTTCCTTTTTTGCTTCTTGCTTTATATATTATAGAAGAAAGAGGGAAGAAGAGGAATAATAAAGTAAATACCATAAAATATTAACAAACGGGGAATCTGGGTAAATATATATGTGATATTTGCACTGTTCTTTAGTTTTCTCTAAGTCTGAAATTATTAAAAAAAAAACAAAAAAACACTTTGTCCTAATGAAAAGATTCAGAAGAAAAGATATGTCTTCCTTGAGGAAAAATGGAACACTCTCAACCCAGATTAGGAAACCAGAGCCCAGCATGCCTGACATAGAAGGTGGCACTTGAGACTTTATATCGAGTCATATGTTCAGAACCCTTGGAGTTCTCCTTGATTTTGCTTCTTAGCTACCAGAAGATCACACAAACTTAATTGATCCCTGCTTTGATTCTCTTGGCAATAAAGGAGAGATTGAGAGTTGCAAGGATCAAAAGAAAATATGTGTGTAATGAATTACGTATGCAGTAAACTGCAATGACAGTTATTGTGCTCGGAAAGCATCACAATATACAGTACCTACTGTGAGCATGCCTACCTACTGTGAGCATGCCTACCTACCTACTGTGAGCATGCCTACCTACTGTGAGCATGCCTTGCGCTGGTTTCACAAGTATTATTTCATTTAATTAATGCAGTCTTTGATATTTAAATATATTACAACATTTTAAATGACTAGCCAGTGGCCAGAAAAGTTGCTATGTAAAATAGACTTTTATTTCAAAAATCACAGGGGAGAATGGCAAGTCTGAGATCTGAACCTAGCTGTTTGGAATCCAAGACAGCTCATTTTCATCCGAGACAGGTTCTGAGTTACAGCAGCCTTTTACCCAGTTCCATAGCCGGAGTGAGTCTGGGTGTGGGCGCTTTGGAACAGACTTGTCTCAAAGGTGAACTGGGTTCTTTGTCGTGGCTACAAGAAAATACACGAAAGATTGAAGCTCTAATTTCAGGCCCTTGCCTTTTCAGACTTATTGACCTAAAAGAGCAACGATACATGCTATGACACATACTTGATATTTCTAAGACATTGTCATCATACCTATTCGCGAGGACATTCTCATATGATACCTCGACAATCCTGGACACACCACAGAGTTCTCTTTCCTGCTTCAGTCATGCTGAGACCCCCCCCCAGACTGAGCCACAGAGCTCTTAGATTCCTAATATGGGTCTCTGTGTAGATTTTTGTTATCTTGTGTCTTCATCAATAAGATGCCAGCAAGACGACAGCGACAGCTCCGATTCCACTTGTGCTCTCTGAGGGTCAAGAGGAAGTGGGTCTGGTGTTTATGCCCTTCAACAGTAAAAACATATCCATACGATAACAGAAAAATACCGGAGACAAGAGCACACATCCCACCACACAACATCCATACCATAACAGAAAAATACCACAGACACAAACACACATCCCACCACACATCCATACCACAAGGGAAAAATAGTGCAGACAGGCGCGCACACACATCCCACAGGAGATGGGATTTACTTGGCCAGTTAGCATGTGAAGAGGAACTCAGTTCCGGGAGTGACCAAGAAAATGCAAATCAACTCACAGTCACAAACTCATTCATTTAGCAAATGTTTAAAAAGATGAAAATAGCTTAGTCTTAGAATTAAACTTAGTTGTTTAGGGGTTAAATGTTTTTTTGTCTAGATAGATGTCTTAAGTTGATAGAGATATGATAGATATTGATATTCATTCAGAATTTTAGACTCACCAAGATAGCAAAGATGTTTTCTGCAAGGCTGCCAAATACAATTAGCCAAAACACATAAATGTAACATTTATATAATTCCTGATTGTTTTGTGATTCCTCTTGCTGGGTGTGTTTTTTTTTAATTTATGTATAATAATATAAATATGTCAAAAAGCTATTATTTTGGAATTATGTAAAAATTAAAATTTAAAAATACTTTAATCTTGATAATCACCAAAGATGTATTTAGAAATAAAGGTAAAATACTTATCTTAGAATATATATTATATATAGTAAAAACGTAGTAAATATGTGTTAAAAATATAATAAATACTATATTAGTTTTAAAAAAAAGAGATGAAAATACCAGTCATTATAAAGGGTATGGATTTCTAAGATAATACTTCAGAATGTAGATGCCTTTGGAAAACAGTTTATTATTATTTTCTTGCCAATACTGTATATATCATATATATACATACATATATATATGTGATATCTGCCATGAAAATAAATTTTGAACCACCTATTTAATTTAAAATTTTCTACAGTTCATTTGTGAATCAGATTAAACAAATTTCAGTAATGTATCTTATGTAACTATCAAAAATGTTACTTTAACATGTTATCAACATAACATTATTAGGATAGTCTACGTTTTATGCCATGATTTTTATACCCATTGTATAGTTTCCCTTTTTATGTATCTCAAGTGGAACACAAATCTTTCTTGTTTTATCTGCATTTGGATTTCATCTAATTTACTGTTGGAAAAGGTGTAATCACGTACCTAGCCAGCTCCAAAGATACTGATTTGCTGTCGTCCTTTCTACTAGGCTGTGGGTTTCCAATGCTCATCAAGTGTCTGTCTCGTCATGGACTAGTTAAAGTTTATTAAGCACTAATTGGAATTAGACTTTGACTGGAGCTATTCAGAAGAGGGCATTTAGCTGCTACTTTAAACAAGTGAGCAGAGCCCTCAGTGTCCAGAAATAAAACAGAGAGGGCGATTCGAGTGACAGAAGTGAAGCCATGGGCACAGGGAAGGCGAGGCTGTTGTCTATTTAATTTCTGTTCAAGTCGAGGCTATGTTTGAATCAAATCTTAACTGCTCCGCGAAGACAACTCGGAATAGACAGAAAGTTTGCCGAGTTATTTGCTTCCCAGAGCTCTCATCACTTGGATGTGCTGCAACTAAATGCACTCTACCTTTATTTATCTTAATAATTTTTAAATGAAAGAATATCCTGTCAAGAACCTTTGAGCTGTCCTTGCCTTTTCCTGGCTCGGCCTTTAGCCAGATCTCTGCATGTTGATATGATGGGAGCAGGGGACAGAGACAGTGCTAAGTCTTGTTGTTGCTTAGTTCTCAGGTTTTTCATAAACAAAGAGATCAATATTAATATATTAGAATTAGAGTTAAATTACTTTTAGCCAACGGCTATTTTAAAACATGGGCAAGGAGTAATTTGATTTAAAAATAACTCATAAAAATAAAGGCAGTACAAAATTAGAGTACATTTCTGAGTGTAAAAATAAGTGATGTTTAGAAATAGTTTTATGAAAAGAGCAGTGTGACAGATATATCACCCTAACCATTAGCCAGGATCTAAAGTGCCTTTCATCTCCTAAATTAAATGAGAGATGTAATCGTTTTAAAAAGAGAGAGAGAGAGATGTGAAATTTACATACATTATATTTACCCACAGTGTAGATGCAAACTTGAAAAGAGGCGGAGTTTATTTGTGCTCATGTATCTCAGAGGTTTTAGCCAGAGTCAGCTTCTTCATGAGGTGTGACATAGCATCATGGTGGTGAGAACATGCCCAATGGTGGCTAAGCAGGAATAGAAAGGATGTAGGGCAAGACTTAACTTTCTGTGACACCCACCCCCAACCCCCATGACATATTTCCTGTGACTAGGTCCCACCTTTAGCACAATCACCTGCCAATAGTGCCATCACACTATGGGTCCATCAGTGGACTCTAATGAGCCAGTCACCATTACATGAGCCCCTGGGGACGAGTGTGCATCACACCAAACCTCACCACTCTTGTTCCCAGAGGCTCCCAGCCTTCTCATGATCCAAGATGCACCTAATCAAATGCCAAGAAGACCCTTCGTCTTAACAGTTCCAACACTGTTCAAAAGGTTAAGCCCAAAGTCTCCTCTGAGACTCGCTCCTGGGAACACAACCTAAAATTTGTATTCTTACAATATACAGTTGCCTAGGAAACAGTCCTAGTTAAAAAATGAGATACTTGGAGATTTTTGGAAACCAAAATAAGACGAAAGCCCAGCAGGCAACATCAAGTCTGTAGCTTGTTCAGGATAGAAGGATGTATGGTGCAAGGAGCTCATGCAGCCATGCTCTATGGTCTTGCCAGTACAGGCCATATGGCCTGCCCCTTGAACTTGTACCCCTGGCCGACTGCAGCTCTTCCTGGCAGACATTCATGTTGACTGGAGACATTCATCAACTTCTTGGGGCCTCCCTTGCATCTTCAGATGTACTCTCATGGTTTCCTGTAGTTCCTCTCTGCAGTTGCCCAGGGGGAATCCAATGCTGCTGCCCACTTCCTGCTCTCCAGAAGGTTCCGTGAGTCTAAAAAAGTATTACATTCTACATGCCTGCCAAACCAATAAGGCAACAGTGACATCAAAGTTGGCCTCCAGCTCAAGAAGCAGCCAGGTCTCTCAGACTGCAGCTGCTGTGGCTTTTGCATGGCTGAATCTCGGGGAAACTGTTCACTACATACCGTGGTGTAACCCTAGAGTTACTGTCTCGGAAAAGGAAAGTCCGTTGGGTGAATGTACATTTTGTGCCAGTGGCCACACATAATGGGTAGGAATCTTGTTTTCATTTAGTGTCCTTAAGGCTTCTTCCTTATTGTCAGGGCAAAGTACCTGGCTTCATTTTAGTGACAGGTCTCTAACTATAATTTCTTTGGTCCCAACATTGAACACACACTTTTTCTGGACAAAGTACAAGCCTTTCAAAATTGGCCTGCTCTGCCTTTGCTCCCAGTCTTCACTGTGGCTCTTACTTGTAAATCAGAACCTACACTAGCATTGATGCTAAGTAGCTGGACAATGCCCTCCTTTCAGCTTAGCCTCCCGTAGAGTCTCAAGGCACAGACAAGATACGGACAAATGCTTTGCCAGAGTATAACCTCAAGGCCACTAACCAATTCATTAAAGTTCTCATTCCTGAGACCTTATGGTCAGGCATTTACTAGCTGAGCTTTCTCAGCTCTCTGGCTTTCTGATTCTCCATCAACCTCTTCTTGGGGCACCCTAGCACTCCTCCATCCTCTATCTCCACATGTTTTCAAGTTCTTCCCACAAACCAATCCCAGCGTTCTAATTCAAATGCTCAAGTAAACGTGTCGTGACAACTCCATTTCCTGGCACTAGTTTTCTTTATCAAATTACCAGACATGAGAACATCCTATTTCCATTGTTCATCACCCCACCGAATTGTTTCAGGGTGGATTTGCAACACACTTAAGGGAATATCAAAATAAACGTTATTGTATTAGTTAGAATTCACTAGAGGAGCACTCACTCCCCACTCTCTCTTCCCCCATGCTGCGCACGCGTGCGCGCGCGTGCGCGTGCAAGTGTGTAAGTGAACACCCTCACCAACATTCCCAGAAGTGTGCAGATTGACAGTGAAGATCAGCAGCCATCACAACTTTCCTTCCTGCTCTGGCCAGGAAGGTGTTTATAAATCATAAACACCATGAAACACATGTGAGCTAGATTCTGAGAGCATTTCTGCTATTTTTGCCCACCTCGTGGAAAGAGAAGTGGAGACTTTTTCTGCCAGCACTAAAATGATAGTGTATTGTCCACTCAATGCAGTGGGCAGCACAGCAGCCTCACATAATTAGGATTATGTGAATATGAAAAAGTTCATAGTAACAGCTAAGTGAATTTACATATATGCCAGTTTTCCATTTATTGAGTATCTAACATGATTATTGTATCTTTACCTCTTCTTAAAAGTGAATTATTTCATTAAGGGAGAATATTTTCTATTGTGTATTATTCATTCATGGTATAATTTACACTGGTACATGGCATTTCTAGCCATATGCTCACGGACTAAAAGGGTGAATAGAAACTTGAGAAAGTAAGAAAATTAAAGCTACATTTTGCTACTTCCTTTCTTCATAATATTTTGTATGAAGCATAAGATTCATATACATTTTCAAAGACATTGTGTCTATAAAGTACTCATAAATTTACAAGTTCATATGCATTTTCAAAGAAAGGCTCCATTGTGATAGTAAATATTAATTATCAAAGGGACCATGGCACCCTTCCTTCTTATTTCATCAATGCAAAACTAGGGTCACAGTGGATCCGCCATCTCAGAAGTATTTTGAACAGTGCCATTTAAATTCCTGCTGGCATCTGATGTGTGCTTTTGACAACACGTGAAGAGAACAGTCCATTTGTAATGGAATAAAGTTTATATCAGTTTGGCACCAAAACATCATTGAAGGAGACATAGTAACTTCCAGCAAGCAGAGAGTCATGTAGATCCACGCTCTAAACTTACCCAGTGTCTAGAGTCCTGCTTCTCCACATCTCTTTTTTTTTTTAAATATTTTTATTTAATTTTAATTTATGTGCATTGGTGTGGGGGTGTCAGATCTTGGAGTTACAGACAGTGGTGAGTTGCCATGCGGTTGCTGGGAATCGAACCCAGGTCCTTTGGAAGAGCAGACAGTGCCCTTAACCACTGAGCTAACTCTCCAGCCCTTCTCCACATCTCTTAATGCTGCCTTGAGCCAGGCAGTGATGTCCTTGGACCTGTGGCTGAAGTCACTGGGGGCCCAGCAGACCCTTCCTTCTCTGGAGGGCTGGCTTGGTAACCGAGTGCTTAGAGTAAGAATTATCTCTGAAAGCTCACAGTCTTCAACCGTTCAGGCCGGACAGCTAACTGGGCTCTGCTGCCCGTCTCCTAATTAGCACTATGCTTACCCCTCAGTTCTAGCATTACTCGGCTGTCTCTAACTCTGTTTTCCCTCACATGATCAGCACTTCTCCAGGGACAAGAACTGTGCACTCTCTGTCCTTCATCCTTGCATTTGGTGCAAAAGTGAGAAGACCATAGCAGCCAATCAATAGCTGGATGAGTGCTAAGTACAGTGGGAAGAGCTTCAGTTTGCAGTAGAGAATGCCTGAGTCTAGTCCGGGGTTGATCTGTCGTACAGCACTATGTGGGGTGAGCTCTTTCCCCGTTCTGAGTGGGTTTAAGTTTCCAGTTCAGATGGGGGTGGAAGACTGCCCTTTTGTGGCCCACGACAAGGGTATCATATCCTGTAGTGAATCCAAATGACAAGTCTGTGTGCGTCCTCCCACACAGAGTGTGAGAGATGCCGGTAATGAAGCTGAATATGTCTTTCTTCTTAGGACATGAGTGGTCCTGTACTGTTATTTTTGTCTAAATTGCCTCAGCCTGCCTGTGAGAAAGTTCCACATTGCGGGAAACTTGTAGCACACCATCAGCAATTTTGCCGGCCCTTTTTTTCTACAGCAGTTCAAATGGTCAAAAGCATCTCAGAATTGTCAGAGTGATGATGTCACAGCAACCAGCTGGGAATCCAGAGAGCCTCCCCTCCTAAAAGCATACTGTAGCGCACAGTTATCACGATCACATGGTCATTCTTTATGAAGGCAAGTGGCTAATTGAAGTCAACCACAGGAAGTGTGGACTCAGGTATTTCCTTAAAAGTCTGCTCAGCGGGACTCTGCTTGTTGCTAGAGGTGAGGTGATTAGAAAGCCTAACAGATTTGTTAGAATGGCAAGCTCCTACCTATCACGATCAACTGAGGGAAGAAAAGCAGAATCTTGGAAAGATTCCTATGTCAGATCACACTTGTTTATTTTACCAGGATGATGGCAAAGCTTAGCACATGGATCACCCTCCCACACCCCCTGGTCGCACTGGTATAAAAATGTATAATTAGTGCATGACAATCTTAGGCTGAAAATGAGTGCCTCCCCTCAGTGCACATCACTTGTTAAGTGGTAGGAAGTCGTATGAGCAAAATACAAGGCTGTTATGGTTGGTTTGTTGTTGGGTTAGTTTTTTTTGTTTGTTTGTTTTTGTTTTTGTTCTTGTTCTTGTTTTTTGTTTTGTCAGTTTGGTACCAGCTGCAGTTATCTGAGAAGAGGAAACAACAATTGAGATTAGCCTGTAGGCAAGTCCAGGGTCATTTCTTGATTAATGGTTGATATGGGAAGGACATTACAAGTGGCACTACCCCTAGGCACATGGCCTCGGGGTCTAAAACAAACTAAAGCAAAGCTCAGTAAGCCACGGAGGAGCAAGCTGGACTCATCACTCCTCTGTGGCTCAGCCCTGACTTCGCCATGATGTACAAGTGTTAGCCAAATGAACCCTTTCCTCCCCGTGGTGCTTTTGGTCATGGCATTTCTCCACACAAATAGAAACTCGAAGACACAGGCACACACTGCTTACCAGTTCGGGCTAAACTCAGAAAGGAAACTCTTTCAGCCAGCGGGCATCGGCTCTTAAGTGCTTTCAAATCAAGTACCACTGAGAGATGAGCAGTCACACATCTGTCCATTGGTCAGCCACCTGCTCTACTTTCTTTAAGAACGGAATTTGGTTGGCTTGTGTATTTGGTTGGTTGGTGTTTTGTTGTGGTGGTCATTGTTTGTTTGTAGTTGAGTGTTTAGGTTCTTGCTGTGAGTGAAACACTAGGTCTAGCCTCTGGTCATTTAGATGTGTGGAGACCTACTGGGGTCCCTCAAAGCCCAGGCATTTTGTCCTAGCAACAGCAAAGACCTTTTCAGCTTGCACTGAATGTTGAACAGCCTAATTCCAGAACCGCAGTCTTCCCACCACGATGGAGGTTTTGGTTATCATCACTGACCCCACATGTCCTCCAGCTCCCGCCTCTGCTCTGAGCTTCAGACTCATTAAACCATCAAATGACAAAAGCCCAGGGGTGTTGTCCCAGTGAAGACACCACATCCACCCATTCAGTTTCCTGCCTTGTCCCTTCCCTTCCTTCTTTATGTCTAGTCCAGCACTGAGCCATGCTGATTTTCCCATTGAGTACTACTTAATCCATGCCGCTCCCTTTCGTACAGCCACTACTCTAGTCTGAGAGCCTGAGCTCAGAGATGACTGCAGTATGTTTCTCATTCACACTCTGTCTCTCCTTCTCACTCCTCTCCAATACTCTTCTGAATGTGGTTCTAACTAGGTCACTTCCTTCCCATAAGGCCATTCACCAACTTCCTGCTTCTCTTAGCAAAAGTCTGGACTGTCATGGCTCCTTGGCTGACTTCATCCCTGCCGCAGAGTTTAGAGTAATCTTCACCTGGGTTCTTTATGCAGTTAATTTCTGATGGCCGTTTAGAGCTTGCTTCAGACGAAACATCCTAGGTCTGACCTGTCACAGCACAGTGTTCGTGTCACTCCTAGCTGTACATCTGCAGAATGCTGTTGCTCGATGCCCACTCAGAACGCTGGGAGGCACATAGGGTCTTTTGTTCCCAAATGTATCCCTGGTAGGAGAGGTGAAGGGCTTTGGCCTGAAGGACTTCTGTTAAGCTCATGGGAATTTACCACAGAAACAGGAAGCCTTTGAAGGATTTAATCAGAGAACCAATGTGCTCAGTGGACTTGCATGAGTGGACTCATGCCTTGCATGAGGCATAGACAGATACTCCGAAATGAGTCTGAGGAGAGGCAGAGTCCCAGGCACTGCTGAGCACTCCTTCTCTTTCCCCACTGTGCTTTTATCCTTCCTTTCTAAACCCAGGGAGAAGGGTTCCCCGGGCCTCGCAAGCAGATGCCTGACTGACATCTACTTAACCACTGTGTTCACTTTGGACAGTGTGGGCTGGCTTTCCTTAAGCACATGCTTGACACTCGAAATAATGCAGCCCAGGTTCATGTGTGTATCTTTGGTCCACATCTCTCACTTGAGTCCAAAAAAAAACAGCCTTTAACCCACCGTGGAAGGTAAGTACTTCCCTAGTGGTGCCCGGAAGGACCTTAGAGCAGAGAGTGACCCTTGGCCTGGTAGGAATGGTAAAGTTTCATAAGAGGCTGAGACAGAATGCAACAGAGAACCACGGTCTATCAAGGAATGGCGTTTTGAGTTGCACTGCACAGTACATAGTCATACAGAAATTACAGTAAACATATTAAGTATGGTCCACCAAAAAGAGCAGACCACTCTAAATGTCTCTGGCTTAAAACAAAGTATTGGTGGGAATCATTTTTATTAAAAGTCAGATACTTTGCTAGGACAGCATTCACCATGCCCGTATGAGTAATGATCACAAGAACCCAGGACACATTAGACACAGCATGAGTCCTTCTGTGGGTAGGCTGGCAGAGGTCCTGAGGGAAGTGAGCACCAGGCTCAGACCGGCCCTGGGAGGCAGGACAGTGAGCTTGTGCACACACCTGCATCCATGCCAGCTCTGACAGCTTGGGTTTGTGTCTTGCAGTTCCATGGAAAATGGGAGGCCTCCCGATCCTGCAGACTGGGCTGTGATGGACGTTGTCAATTATTTCCGAACAGCAGGATTTGAGGAGCAAGCCAATGCTTTTCAGGAACAGGTAATGCAGACTGGAGAAACACAATTCCCTCCCTCCTACAACCGGGAAGTGAATCAAGAGGGAGACCATAGAGCAGAGGTGGGGTACAGAGGCACCGAGATGGCGAGCAACAGCATCAGGGGCGTCGGAGCTGAGGTTCCTCCCTGCAAGAGGGAAGTCAGAGCCTGCAGCTGCAGAGAGGCAGGCGAGGCTCATTTCCACTGGAGCCCTCTGAAGGACTGACCATGCTCACGGGTGGAGGGAATCAGGCCTGTCTTCTCTACAAAGGAGGAAGCGGGCAGCAGGAAAGAGAGGAGGCAGACTCCCAGGGGAGACACACAGCATTTTCTACTGTGGCTGCCTCTAGTTCCCAGGGGACTGTCTAGCCTCAGTGATTTGCTTTGCAGGTGCTCATCAAGGTAGAGCCCAGGGTGCAGGGACAAGTTCAGGTTCCTGCGCATGTGCATCTGTCTGTCTATGTGTGTGTTTCTGACTGTGTGTGTGTGTGTGTGTGTGTGTGTGTGTGTGTGTGTCTGTCTGTCTGTCTGTCTGTCTGTCTGTCTGTCTGTCTGTCTATCTGTCTGGGTTCAAGTTCCTAAAGTTCTAAGTCTTTGTTTCATATCTTTAACATGAGGTTGTCCGTGCCTGATTGACAGGGCTGCTGTTCTGACAATTTAAAGGAAAAATATACATATTTTCCCCAAAGCTCTTGACGCAGTGTAGATGCTCACAAAAGTTAATTTCTTTCTCGGGGTCCCAGGGATTGATATTAGAGACAGAAAAGAGCAGGCATCTGTTCTCTGGGTGATCTGTGACTCCAGTGAACAGCCGAGCCAGCCCTATGGGCGTGGTCCTCTGAGAGGCAGGTGAGGGAAGAGCTTGTGGGCCATGCTTCAGAGCACGATGCTCCTACCCCTCTTTCAACAGAGGCTGTAGTTATCTGGACATTAACTTCACTGTCTCATAATCTAGTTGAGAGAATTAGAAGCTGAAGAGTATGTCTGCTCTCCATTCTGCATTCCTTCGCCAGAGCTTATTAGCACAGCAAAATTCAGATAAAATAACCTTTTAAATGCCACATGCGCCAGTCTCCTCAGGCAATATTTCCTTCCAACTTGATCCTTATACATATGTAGCTTTTTGTTAGTTTAGAAAATTTGCCAAAATAGAAGCATAGATGACTTTACACCCACTAGAAGAATTAAAATTAGAAAGAGAGTTGGTGACAAATGTGCATGTGTAGCAAAACAGGATGCTCCTACATTGCTGGGGAGAGTGTAAAAGAAACACTCACACCTGCCAAGATCTAGCAGTTTCACTCCTGGGTATTTTCTGAAGGAAAATAATAGCATGTCTGTAAGAATGTATCTGTAGGGAGGCAGAGGCAGGCAGATTGCTGTGAGTTCGAGGCCAGCCTGGTCTACACTGTGAGTTCAGGACAGCCAAGGCGAAACAGAGAAAACCAAAAAATAAAAAATAAATAAAAATGCTGTTAGCAGCTTTTTCATAGTTGGAAAAAAATTTGGGACCCTGGAATACAATTGTAGTCAAAATGAGGGTACAAACTGGGATGCATATGTAATGGAATACTACCTGGTAGTGAAAACCAATTCCTGATATATGCAGCAGTTCAGATGAGTCTCAGTAACATACTAGGTGAGATAAGCATTGTGCAACAGAGCTCATACCAAATGCGTCCAAGTTAGATTTTCAGACTGGTGAAATAGATCAATAGACACCCCACTACCACCACTAAAAAAAAGCTAGTGCTTGTGTGTGAATAGGTGGAGGGAGCTTTCTGGTGATGCCAACATTCTGTATGTTGATAAAAGCTAGAATTACAGACCATGCACACGTGTGTGTGTGTGTGTGTGTGTGTGTGTGTGTTTATATATGTGTGTGTGTGTTTGCCTGTGTATCTTAATAAGGGCTAGTATACTAGTTACTTTTCTGTTGTGATAAAACACAGTGGTTAGGATAAATTATAGAAGAAAGAATTTACTTGGGCTTATGGATCCAAAGGGTAAGAGTCCACTATGGTGGGTAAGCATGGCAGCATGTGGCAGGCATGGTGGCAGGGGCAGGAAGCTGAGAGCTCACATCTTGAAACACACACACACACACACACACACACACACACAAAGCAGAGAGAGCAAGCAGGAAATAGGAATAAACTGTAAGCTTGCAAAACCTGCCCATGGTGCAACACTTTCTCCAACAAGGCCATAATTCCTAACTCTCCCAAACAACACCACAGAACAGGAATCAAGTGTTTACTATCTGAGCGTGTGGGAGACATTCTCCTTCAAACCAGTGCAGCCAGGACGAGAAGAACCACAGCACGTGTCCTGCACAGGTGTGGACCAGAGGCGTCTACATTAGTCACTGCATGTACACTGGCTTATGCAAATTATTCATATTTTTATGTTACATGACCTATAAATTTTATATCAAAAGAAAAAGAACTACAAGAATATTCAACAGTGCCGTAAAAACTGAAGTATTGGAGGAATGTATGTAATAAAGTCAATTTAGAAAAAATAATGTTTTGAGACATGCTTTATAGCCTTGGCTGTCCTCAACTTGGTTTGTAGACCAGGCTAGCCTTGGAATCACAGAGATCCACCTGCCTCCGCCTCCTGCCCTGCCTCCCCTTGAGTGCTAGGATTGCAGGCATGGGCCACCGCGCCTGGCAATTTTACAAAATTTTCATTGTAGAATTTAAGATGTAGGTTGTAGGTATTCACAAAAAGTTGTTTTCTTCATGTCTGCAAATTTTTGTAATAAAATTCTAGTGGAAAATAACAACCCAGGTTGGAAAGTAGAAGCCATTCATCCAGAACATATTTTATTTTGTTTTTAATGGTATAATGTCTATTTGGGTCATTGAAATTGAGTAGCTGTCTTCAAAAATTAAATTTAAATATAGTAAAAGGCTTTCAAAGGTAGAGGGTGGAATCAGATAAAAAGGTCTCCTGGCCAGGTTCCCAGAAGCCCAGAAGCCTTCCCAGGTTGCATTTTTGCTAGGACATCCCAGGTGAGGGGGCAGCGTGCTCTCTGGGCCTTAAGATTCTGTACACAGCCCTGCCAATAAGATTAGCCGGCACAGAGTTTGGCCTGGCAGTGGCATTTTCTCCCAGGGATGACCTCATGCTGGCACTGGAGAGACTGAGGTGTAAATCGGAACATTTCACTGAGAAAGCCCTCATATCACTGCATCTAGTCAGCCAACTCTGGAGCTTGATAAATGAATTCCCAGAAGATGGAGCAAGTCCTGAAACCCAAGCTCCTTCATTCTAGGAGGGTCACTAGGTGGGCAGCGAGTGGCCCCTGGCTTTGTCTCTGACGGCAGTTCTGCTCTGCCTGCTGTCCCGACATTTCCATTCCCGTTGACGGAGTTACAGAGTGGGGAAAGGTGTCGCTGGCTAGGGCAGTGTGGGATGCCGTGTCATGCTGTGATTCATGGGGACTGAGGCATGTTCTCTAACACATTTACCTGGCTCTTCCACCCACCTGTCACCTGCAGCTTCTCCTAGGCAATTACCCGCAAGTCAACACTCACTAGTCATATGCTGATATGAACACTGAAGGTCATCTCCAGCCCCAAAGCTATGTCCCTTTCAGTTGCGTTGTTAGGTCACAGCAACCAAAAATCCCAAATAAAACAGTGCAAGATCTGCCTTGTCATTTGGCAGTGTAGAGACAGAGACCAACCACTAAAGCACCCTTGGAAAGAACAGGGCCCCAGTGGGCAGCACAGTTGCCTGTGATTTCGGGAGCCCGCTGTTTCAGGGCTGATTCCTGCAGCCTAGATGTTTGAATTCCCCATAAAACCTACAGTGAAAACCCTAACACTGCATATGATGATATGAGAAGCAAAGGCCTTTGGGGGTAAATTAGACTTGCGATCCTAAGGATGGAGCCCCTATGATAGGATTAGTTGCCTTTCTAGAAGAATTGAAGTAGTGCACTGTACTGTGTTACTTGGCCCCCACAGAAGGCTTTAGCACAAAGGTCACCTAAAGTTGATTAACTTTTTCTCATTGTATGTACCCCACTTCCACTTTCCCTGTGGTTCAGGCACTCCCATCAGCCTCTCTGACAAGCACTTCATAAGCATTACCAAGAAGGAATTTTAGCCACTGCCCACCCTACTGTCATGACCAGGTATGGGTCCAGGCTGCGTTGCTGTTCTGACCAGTCTTTTTCATGATTAAAAATGTTGTTTTCCTTGGGGTCAGCACATGGCTTATGTCATTACACTGACATCCTTTATCCTCTGGGCACTTTATACAACTGGACTCATTAACACGCTTCCACAGAGGACCTATTGGTTAGTGAATGTGGGAGGCAGGGAAGACTATGTGCTAGCACCATTTCTCCCATAAACTCCATGATAAAGTGACTGTTTCCCAGGTGTCTTAGTAACAGGCACCAGTGGAGTCATGCTCCTTTGCTTATTTTCTCCTAAGTGTGTCATGGTCACCCGGTGATCCTGGGACATTTGCTTTGATAGGACTCGGATTTCTACAGCTAATGTTGAATTCAGTGTGGAGCATTCATTGCCTAAGCGCCTGCTTCCAGTCCAAGGTGCCATCTTGAGATGGGTCCCCTGAAGCCAGCTTCAATGGCATAGAGCAAGGCACGAAGGTGACTTGAGGCTTAGTGATGTATTTAAGTGGGTGGTCTAAAAATAACCGATGCCAACCCATGGGTATGGTTGCCTGAGTTTTAAGATCAAAGTAGTCAGAAATTTTACTTCCCTAAGAGCTTTTGAGAGACTGTTTTGTCTAATCTCAGCAAAGACAGCCAGAACATTCTGATGGGCTTCACGTTGCTAGACGCTGAAGGCTAAATAGGCAACACATGCTGTGTTTAGCAGTGTCATCTCTTGACAGTGGCTTTCTCTGCAGCACGTCACCTCTCAAACTGGATCCAACCCCAGGTCACACAGGTCATCCTTGCAAGTGTAGTGCCATCACTTCACCTCTCTGGCCCCATTTCTGACTCACGTGTCCTCACAACACGGTAGGAGTAGACACAGGCAAAGAGTTGACATGCAGTCACTGTCATGCGGTTCAGACCATCCAGTGTCCTGTTCTTGTGAGTGAGTGAGTGAGTGAGTGAGTGGATGAGTAAGTGAGCGAGTAAGTGAGGGAGCAAGTGACATCGGTAATTTTATTTCTGTATCTCCGAGATCATCCCCCCCACGCCCAAGAATATCTTGACAAATAGGCATATTAATGTTACTCTATTACCTTAGCCACAAGAACAGTCTCTTATTCGAAATACCCATCTGGCTAAACCTGTAGACTGGACTTGGCTCTCAGCTGGCCCATTGCTACTAACATTGAACAAATCCTAAGGGCGCCATCCTAATAAAAACAAACAGAACTTTGTATTGCTGCATGTTGCCAGATACACTACTTACCTCAAAGGGCAAAGCCAGGTGGGAAGCCTGTCAGAACAGCAGTGAGCTCCGTGGCTCGTGTCAGGCAACTGCAGTGGCTCCAGGCTCATGATTCCCATTAGACATGCCCAGCTTAGGTGCTGCGTCAGGTGTCTGCAACGCTGGAGCCCCCGCTTTGAAATATGTCACAACATTATGACTACAGAATTGTGCAAGTGAAGCATGGGTCTCTCCAGCTTCATGACAAATTCAGCTCTGAATCAGGCCAATTAAAACCTCACGCCTTGGCGGGGGGGGGGGGGGGGGGGGGGGGGGGGATGAAAACTTTGTTTACCTAGTAAGCATTTTGTAATACCAGCACTGAAAATATCCAAGGTATTTTGATGGTGCTATTCTTAACAGTTGGGAAGACACTGAAGTGCTTAAAATATTCTGTAGTATAATGAATATATAGGGCCTGTGGCAACTCCTTTCAGTTCATAAAGATTAAGAAACAAGTTAAAATGCGAGCAGGTAAGTAACACTAACAGAAAAGGAGCCAAAAGGAATTAATTGAAGGCAAAACTGGCAATGAAAAATACTTAAAATATTTTTATTTATATAGAATAAATTTCATTTGTATAGAATAAGCTAAAGACCCAAATTATCTGTGTGAGACGACAACAGCTGTAAAACAGAGAGAGCCACGAATGGGATATTTATCTACTTCTTTAGTGATTTCCATAGTTGTGACAACACCCACTAAAATAAGGAGAAAACTATTAAAGTAATAGTAACAAACATTGCTATAGTAAATCCTAAAACCATCACAGCTAGGAGAACCTCCTGAGGAAAGCCCAGAATATTCGATGCAGTGGAGAGACCAAGCACAGAGGCGTGTGGGCGTGAAACAGCACCGTCTGTCTTGGCAATTCCAAGAAGCGTGTGGTGGGGAGCATTAAGCAGAGTGATGAGCAATGGGGCTGAAAAGCAAACAGGAAATGGAGGAAAGTTTGCCTCAGCCAGCAGAAGAGAGGCCCTGGGGATCCGCTGAGGGATGTCAATCCAACATGAGGGACCAGTGAGTGTGATGGCTGAGACTGAGCCATTGTCATCGTCGTCGTCCCCTCCCTCCCTCATGTTTGAACAGTTGGCCCTAAGCTGATGGCACTGTTTGGGAAGCTGTGGAACCTTTGGAAAGCAACTGAAAAAAGACACCATTAGAAATAGGGGGGCACCCTACTGATGAGCAGTGTTCTAGAAATCTCCAAAGGGGATAGTTTTATGACGATTCAACTAATCAACAAGTTCAAAATTCCTCAAAAAGGTCGTGTCCAGTGGGGTCTGGGAAGTTGGCCAGTGGAATCTCAGTGGTGTGTGCAGGGAGGGAGGAGGGTGGGGAGCCCTTCCTTCCAACTGAGGAGTGAGTGGGATGCAGAGAAGTACGGGGAGAGGCAGACTACAGAAGAAGGCCGCATAGGACGCAGGCTCTCTTCTCAGACAGGAGGCCTAGACTTATTTACATATAGGAGGTGGCCAAGAGAATTAGATGGCTTAAAGTGGCAGGAGATGGAGACCAGTGCAATGAAGCGGAGCTCCCCCAGGCTATGGGAAGGGAGGAGAGCCAGAATTTCGGGAAACTGGAGCTTAGCTGTATAAAATGGTGCAGCCACTCTAGAAAACCAGTTGGTGGCTCTTCAGAAAGTTGGATATAGAATTACCATGACTCAGCAGTGTAAGGACCACGGGAGCATCACTCACAATGACCAGGCAGACACAACCCAAATGCCATGAGCAAGTAAAGAGATAAACAAGATGCAGTATGTGCGTAAAATGGACTATTATTCATCCGTAAAAAGCGCTGAAGATCGATACAACAGGGATGAGCTTGGAGAAGGCGCTAAGTAATTGTTATATAACATCTGAAATAGACATTCACAGATACACAAGCAGATTAGTGCCACCAGGATCTGATCATCTCTAATGAATGTCAAGCTCGTTGAAATGACAGAAGAAAATTAAAACTAGGTAGTAGTGACTACTGAGCAACATGATGAGAATAATTATGCTGCTATATTCATCATATGGAGATGGTTAACATTGCATATTTTATATGATATAAAATTTAATTTAAAAATTAAAAAATTACAGTTTTTAGGTATTAATAGTTAGTGGGTGTATATGTGTATGGTACAGTGAAACACACAAGCCAGAGCATATATGCGGTGGCCAAATGGTGACACTAGGTAGTTAGTTCTCTCTACCTATCTAAGGATGATCACTGAGTTTGGGGGCAAGCGCCTTTATCTGTGAGCCATCTCACCAGCCTATGATATAAATATTATTACAATAAACATTTCCACTGTAATCTTAACCATAATATATGATAGTTCAGCTGGTTAATAAAATTCTCAAATATCTTATTTTAAAAATATGAAGGCATGATCAAGACAAGGCTGTTTTAAAGTAGACAGGAGATAGAGGTGATGACTAATCTTATGTGTTAACTTGACCAAGCTAAGGGATGCCCAGCTAGCTAGTACAGCGTTATGGTCTAGGTGCATGTACAAGGGTGTTCAAGGAGGAGATAAACATTGGAATCAGCACACTAAGTATAGCCTCACCAGGGTGGGTGCACATCATCCAAGCTAGTAATGACTGTAGCAGAGCACAGGTAACTGTCAACTGTACATAGCCTGCAATCAGCTGGAAAAGTGACACTGACTCAGTAGTTGTCCTCATCAGGTGGGTCTGTGGGCATGGTCTGGGAGAGGCTGTCTTGATCAATAACTGTTGTAGGAGGGGCCCCCACCCATGTGCACAGTGTCATTCTCTGCAATGGTAGCCCTGGGATGCCCAAGGAAAGTAGCTGAGCTGAGCCTGTAAGCAAGTCAGCAAACAGCCTTCCTCCACGCTTCCTGCTTCAAGGTACACGACTTGGGTTCTAGCCTTGACTTCTCTGGTGATGGACCTTCACCTGGAAGGGTAAAGCCACATACGTCCTTTCCAGTCCTAAGTTGCTTTTGGTTGGGACACTTTATCACAGCAACAGAAAGGAAACTAGAACATGGAGGAAGAACGAATTTGCGCTCTGGGTGCTGCCCAGGGCTGACCCGTCACCAGCCACCCTCCACCTCAGCATATTCAAGTCTGCAGACTTTTGAATCAACAGCATAGGTTTTCCTGGAGTGTCCTACACTACAGTTTAGTTAGTCCTAACTAGTCAACCAACATTTGGTTCACTTCCTTGGAGGACCCAGTGCACTCTGCTCTTGAGAGACATTTAGGGAATTCCTGCCAGTTTCTCTTTTCTGTTTATTTTGTTTAACTAAACAGGAAGTGAGTTCCACTTCATAGAGTGAAGGGGGAGGGGCAGGGGTTTAATTAGAAACCAGGGAGCAATAGTAACAGATTAAGATGACCACCAAGAAGAATGGAAAGGGAGATGGTCAGAAATAAATTCTGTCTCAATATTGTACCAACCCGGCTAAGGACGTAGGATGTGTCTCATCTGCAGGGGTTCTGTTGCTGTCGACAGCATGGGTCTAGGAGTTAAAGAGAATCACTGGCTCCTCCTGGCTTGGGTGCTCAGGGCTTGCACACAGGAAGACTATTAGCCTCAGAAGGCTCCATTGGAAGACTTGGTGAAAGAATGGCTCCCCCTGTCAACCCCGGGCTTCACACAGAAGGATTGTGAAAGGGTTGGGGAACACTGCAACTGCAGAACTGGAGCTGAAGTGAAGGGCTGATCTGTAAGAGTGCAGAGGGAGAGAGGACAGAGAGGCTAGCTGCTTTTCAGTGCTGCAGAGGTCGGGCTGGTCTAGCTGACGACATTTAAGGAACAGCTTCTAAATGTACGTAGGTTACTGTCTCAAGTAGGTGAACATGGTGGCAGTTTTCAAGATCCTCTGGTCACTGACACCAGTCAGTGGAAGGAGGAAGAACAAGGAAGGCCCCAAGCTGGTAGCTTCATAGTCTGCCCAAAAGAGGGACACCTCTGTCCTTCACATCTCTGTGGCCACAAGTCTGTCGAAGGCCATATCAACTTACAAAGAAGCCTGGGAAATGTGAAGCTGTGTGTCCTGTGACTCGGGCTGTGGGATGCTCAGTGTTCATTGTCAACTTGACAGCATCTAGGATCACCTGGAGTTAGCTTCCAGGTGTGCCTGTGGGGGGTTATCCTGTTTGCATTAACTGAGATGAGAAGAGCCTCCCACTGAAGGTGGGACTGTATTTTTGTCCATGGCAAGAGGGGACTGAGCAGAAGCAGATAGTCACTGATGTCGTTTTCCCGACCATAGATACCATGTGATCAAATGCGTCAAGTCTTGCCGCCTTGACTCACCCACCATGACAGACAGTTATCCAAAATAAACCCTTTCCCCACTAAGTCACTTTTATGAGGGCGATTTGCTACAGCAACAAAAAGAAATCAAGGCAGGTAGTGAGCTCCCAATGGTGCCCCAGTGCCATTTCCTTTTAAACAGTATCTGTGATTTTGATATTGCTATTTGGTTTACTTTTCACATCCAGAGATAAAAGTTGGAAAAGGTTCGCATTAAGACATCAGCTGAAGTACATTCTGAATGAGGAGCCAACTTCTAATCTAGTCCCTCGATGTGTCCATTGAAAACCCTCCCATAGATTTGCCTCTCACCTGGCTTCCTTGCTTGATAAATGAATTTTATCTATTCTTTCATCAGAAATGTATATATGATTTTTTAAAAGCTATGACAACCCCCAACCCATCACCCATCATGCCACTGGGAAAATCAGATAACAAAGGGCAGGGCCTGAAGAGCTGGCTCAACAGTAAGAGCACTGGCTGCTCTTCTGGAGGACCCATGTTCAGTTCTCAGCACCTACTTGGCAGCTCACAACTGTGTGTACTCCAGTTCCAGAGGGTCTAACACCCTCTTCTGGTCTCTGCAGACACTGTATTCAAGTGGTGCATAGAACTGCACACAAGTGGTACACAGACATACACATAAGCAGAACACCCATACACATAAAGTAGTAAAATGACATAATTTTAAATGCCACAGGACAGGTCACAGTGACACCAAAAAGGGCACTAAAATCATTTGCCGCCCCCCCACAGTGACCCAAAGTAGATGCTGGGTCTGTTGCTTGTGCCTGCTACAAACAAGGCAAATAGTTGTTAAGCTACACAAATGATTGCTCTCAGTTAACAAGACAGGGGTGGTTGTGCTTCTTAATTGTACATCTTTGAATCCGATAAGATCTCTCTAGTTTCTGTAGTATCCACCTCAGACTCCCCCCCCCACACACACACACATACACACACACTGGGAAAACAAGGCACCTGAGAGTCTGAGGGTTGCTGGCTTAGAGTGATGACCTCATAGTCACTCCCCCACAATGAGCAGCAAAGGCGGGGCAGGGCGTGGGACCATATGAAGAGCCCACCCACCCACTGAAGAGGAATTTCTCCACCAAAAGAGGCTTCACCCCAAGAACCATGTGAGGAAATTCAAAGCTGTAAACTTGAATAATTGACCACCATCCTTTCTCAAGTTATATGGAAGATTTTTCTACATCTCAACCCTGCATCAAGGTGGGGCAGCGCTGTCTGAAGAGACATGGTGAATTATTACAAAGTGCTAGGGGTGCCTCAGAATGCATCCTCCTCTGATATCAAGAGGGCATTCCATCAGCTGGCTCTGCAAGTGCACCCAGACAAGAACCCACAAGACAAGGAAGCAGCTGAGGAGAAGTTCAAGCAAGTAGCGAAAGCCTACCACGTCTTATCTGATGCCAAGAAGCGAAAGGACTATGACAGGTCCAGAGAGAGCCGCACCAAAGGAGAAATCAGAGGTGACAGCCATACCGGAGGGGAGATCAGAGGTGACAGCCATGCCAAAGGCGAAATCATCAGAGGTGCTGGCCATACCAAAGAGGAAGTTATCAGACGTGATGGCAGAGACAGAACCAACTTAGAGGAAGAAACGTCCTTTCGGAGGCCACGCCGCACCTTCCAGAAGAAGGTCATCGAAGAGGAAGACCTCTTTTCAGGAGACTCTTTGTTCACTGGCCCCACGGCTCGGTCTAGAAGAACCTCCTCCCCCTTCTTCAGCGTCACTCCCATCATGGACACAGGATTTTCTACATTCATGCCCCTGGGATCCGGGTTTACACCTGCTGGCTCTGAGACATATGTACCTTATGTCAGCCAAGGAATGAAAAAATTCAAGCTGGTCACCACTTGTAGTCAGATGGTGAATGGTAAGAGAGTTGTCACAAAGAAAGTTGTAGAGAACGTGAAAGCACCGAAGGAAGTAGGAAATAAACGACTGTTTCGTCAGAATCCTTCACGTGGTTGGTAAGGAATCGCCATTGTATTCTCCACCAGAAGTTGCAAATGAGATTTGTATGCCAAAGACAGTTGGAATCCGAGGGTTGAACGGCATAGACAGGTCGCCTTGGCCTCAGACACTCTTCACTGTGGAGGGGAGTCATGGGCCAGATATTAGCACAGGAAACGTGTGAGGAGCAGATCTGGCCTTCCAGCCCATCTTTCCTCAGTCAGGGCATGGGAACAGACACCACACTGCCGTGAAAGGCTCTCCACTGCTGCCCCACTGTCCCCTGCTGTGTACCATGCAGTGGCCTCCTTGATGACTCTTCCTTTTCTTTCCCTAGCCTCTTTCTCTTTGCGTCTTTTCTTCCCGCCCAACCTTTCTTCTCATGAGTTTCCCATGGTTCCTATCACGATCTCGTCCAACTCCAGGACTTCCCTCCATATGGAGTAACGCTGACAGAGAGTGAGCGAATGGTAAGAGGGTTAAGGTTGTCTTTGTCCTGTGCTGCTGCTCGGTGGATGTGTGGAACTCGACTTCACATATGTTATCCCCGAATCCTTCCAGTTTCGTAAGCGCTTTCCTCCATCTTACAGATAAGAAAATGAGCCTTCAAGAGATATAGTGTCATGCCCGAGGCCCCACCTAATACACAGTGAAATAGTGGCTGCTCTTTCTACTTGATTTGTAAAGCTGGGGCCGTCTCATCTCCTTTGGGAATTCAGCCCTGTCATCTCTACACCTTGCTTCGACGCATCAGTACTTGCTGGAACTTTCTAAGTAGACAAGTATTTTAACTTTCCGGCTCAACAGGAATTTGGAGTTTGCTTGATACAGAAGACAGGAACACTGTAACACAGTGAAGCTGGCAAATGCTTGCCATTAATAGGAATCCCAGGCTGTGAATTCCCTCTTTGTTCTGGCTGTAATTGTGGTGTGTTTACACAGTGTTGGGTTGTTTGTTTGTTCTGAGCCAGGGTCTGTTGGCCGCACCTCGCCTCTCCATTCTGTATTAATAAACTCTTCCTTCTCAGGAAAGCTACTAATGGAGTCTACAGTACAGCCAATGCTGATTGGAAGAAATTGGGGCTTCATTTGCAATTATAATCTATTATGGAAGTTAAATAACAAATTATTAGCTCTTTTCATCAAGGGACTTTCCCATGGGTGCTATTTTGACGAGGCGCATGTTTCATGCAGTTCTTGAAAATCTTCATCTTGGTGAAGTTTCTCACCCTGAGTGGGGATGCACTTGCATCCCTTTGGAGAAGATGCAGAAAGGAAGCAGTGAGTGGATTTGGACTCAGAACGCACTGGTTTGTCTCACTGTCGTCATTTGCTAAGGGGAGGAGAAACATTCCATGCTTTGGAGTGGGGTGTGTATGTAGCTCAGTGCAGCTGGGGGTCCGAGGTGGCTAACTGTTGCTAGGTGCATTGAACAGCAAAGAGTGTACATGCTTAGTACCCACAGATAAAGATCGAACTGCCCAACATACTAGAAGAGGGCTGTGGGCATAGTTCAAACCGAACAGACTCCCCAGTTGCTCAACCATCCCCCCCCCCCCCCCCCCCCCCCCCCCCCCGTGCTTGCCTGCCCCTAGGTTGTGGTAATAGGATTCAGATTGCTGCCTACCTGGCCAAAAGCTCACAGCCGCCCAGTGCTCCATCCTGCCCTCCCGTGGCTGAGCTGCTAGAGTCGGGGTGAAAGGGGAAGGTTTGGTACGATGATAACAGATAACAACACACAGTCCAACACTTAACACGGTGAGCGCCTCCAGGTGGACCCTTCTGCACCCTGCTCCCATGTGGGCAGCAGTGTGCCTGCAGGACAGAGGGGCGAAACATAAAACACGATTTTCCATTTTGCCTCAGGTAAAATCCAGATCTCAGCATTTTCACGCACACACTTGGCAGTGTGGCTAGCACAGGTTTCTTCTCTCCGCAGTTCACTTTCTGTTAGTAAAGAAAGTTTGTTTGTGTAAAAATAAAAACAGGGTCCGAAAGCAGGGGTGCCTGTTCGGAACATAGAGGGATGGTGTCCTGCCAGGCACAGGGAAGATGGCGCAGGCAAGGCTCAGCTCCACGGGCATTCCATGTCCACTTTATGCAGAGGCTGAGCTCGGAGGCTGCCAAACCTTAGAATGCTGTGATCACATAGTGCCTTGCGCTCTGCTCCTGGGGCTCCGTGGGGACAGCTCCTCTCAAGTATGTTCACCTCAATGCAGCTAACAGGCAACTGCAACTCCCATTGATGGCCATCTTGACCACCAGTTGCAGTGTGAGGTGCAAGCTTTACAGTTGGAGTCAGTTCCTGTGTTGGTAAATAATTCTCAACTGTGCCCCGAAGCAGCTGCTTCCTCATGCGTGGTGGCTGTCTCCCAGAAATCAGCAGGAAACATTTCAGTAGCTGAAAAATAAATGTTTCCCCAAAGGAAAAACACTGTAGGGCAGCTGGAAGCAGTTCCTTGTTCCGCTGTTTGATGATAGGTGACTGACAAGTAAAACGAGGTGTGGGGAGCAACAGAAGGAGACCGACAAGCTTAGCGCCAGAAGCTCATGCACGCCAGGCCTCACGGGGTCCTATGAGGAAACTACTGGAAACCCCATGTTCCCACAATTCCCAGGAGGAGACAAAGAGAGGCCTGCAGGGTGGGAAATTCCCCCGCCCTTTTGACCCGGTGCTATTTCTCCACACTTGGAGTTCAGCACATTTTCTCTGCAGCCAGGCAAGGTCCTTGAGAGTTGGGAGCCATGGCCTCCCTGGGGGATGGAGTAAACCAGAGTCCCAGTTGTACGTAGCCGCTTTAGATATTCCTTGTCCCATCAGCCCAGGCCAGTCCAGGAGTTCCCAGGCAAGATTCTAAACAAAACTCGTAAGCACAGCTGACCGATGTCTCATAGGGAGAGACCTAAAGTTTCTCCAGTAAAGAATAACAGAAGCAGGGCCACAGCCAGCATTCTAGGAGATTCCTTTCCGTAAATCAAAGCACCCCCTTCCTTGACACCATTTTCATCTCTTTTATAAGAAGCCCGTTTTAATCTCATCCTTTGTAGTCTCCACAATACCGGAAGGACTAGCTGAGAGGGCTTGGCAGCTGGCTAGGTCCTAGCCCTCACAACCTTGATTTGTTCAGGGAGGAGCCTCAGAGTGAAGAGAGTGGTTTTCATGCTGAGGTCAGACCAGAAGAGAGACTCTCCCAGAGAGTGAGCCTAATATTGCAATTAACAAGATTCCAGAAACCCTCATGTCTAGACTCAGGCCATCTAGGTAACAAGCTGTAATTGTGAGCAGTAAGTAGAAGGCCTGGGACTAGGTTTGAGGTAGAGTGCTGGCCTAGCATGACCTTAAAGTCCCGGTTTCCCTCCCCAGCACCAGAGAGAGAGGAGAGGAGAGGAGAGAGAGGGAGACAGCAGGAAAGTAAACAAAGGCTGTAGGCAGACACAAGTTCAAGGCCCTCTTCCCTAATTCTTTTTGTCTCAGGCCAATACATTTCTTTCTTGATCCTTGTTTTGCCTGTAAATTAAGGATGCTAATCTCTGCATGTTGTAATTTACAGAGTGGTTTGGGGGCTTAAGTATTAGGGAATTCTAGCACATGGTAATGTATATATATGGATAGAGCTTGTCTGTAGCCCTTTCTGGTGTACCTTCTCCTCCCTGGGGTGGGTAACACGGTTTTGAACTTGTCTCTGAGTTTCTTAAGATCTGTAATAGGATCATGAAAACACCCACCAGGTACAGATTGTGTTTAATCTCAGAACAGAAATAGAAGATGGAAGATATGAAAGAAGGTTCCATTTTGACACAACAGTAGTTACTAGTTGGGGGACACGTGGTGTGACTTCTGCCTTCAGCCTTCCCTTTGTTGTATTTTTCCCCAAGAGCGCCTGGGCTTACTCACACACTGGCTTTCTCCTCTGTTTCCATTCTAGGAAATTGATGGAAAATCCCTGCTCTTGATGACAAGAAATGACGTGTTGACAGGACTTCAGTTAAAATTGGGGCCTGCTCTGAAAATCTATGAGTATCACGTAAAACCGCTTCAGACCAAACATCTAAAGAGCAGCTCTTCATAGTAAAATCAAGTTGAAGTCTCAGTCCTCAGGACAAAAACAAAAAAAACAAAAAAAAACCCACAATGATGTAATTTAGTTTCATGTTGTGAAACTTCGCAAACCGAATACATACATGTGCATATGTAAAAAATGTCGATCCAACAACATGTTATCCTATGGGATAGAGTAGACAACCCATTGGCTGGCCTGGCTCAGCCTGGAGGAGCAAAACACCATGGATGTGAGATGGTTGTCCTTAGGCCAAGTCATCATTGCCTGTTAGGTACCCCTCCCCTCAGGGGCTTTTAAATTACCAGAACTTTCTTTGTTCTATCATAGATAGTTTTCCATTAATTCCTTTAAACAAAAGGAGATGGGAGTGGCATGAGTGAGTACCCTTGGGTTATAGAATCAGAAATGAGCACAAACGAAACCCCGTGGGGAGGGCGAAGAGAAGGGGGCTGTCCCTCCTGAGTCCCTCTGCCCCTAGGGGTGTGTTCCTTGGATGGGATTGCCGACTCCCTTTTTCTGTAGAGAGTCCTCCACGTGACCTCTTTAGGGTTTCACAGGGCTGGGCTGTGCTGTGCTGTGTTTGAATTGAACATGTGCCAGCCCCTCCGAGGAGCGGAACTCTCTCTGAGAGAGACTTGTCTGCACTGGAGATATCCGTTGTAATCAACTCACTGTCGGCGAGGGTAAGAATATTTACTGCTTACATGTTCCTTGTTGCTGAAGAAAGCATTTTGTTTTTTCGTTTTTGTTGTTGTTGATGATAATGATATACTTTATGGTTTGTATTTATAATAATTTCTTTCTTAAGAGATTTGCCAAGAGTTAATAGGTCCCAAAGCTTTGTTAATAGCACAGAATATTTTTCTATATATATAGTCCTCCATGATGCTGTAATATTTTTTTAGGTGTCCTATTCTGTGTTTGGTCCCTGGTTTGAGTACTTGTCTTTCAGAACTTGAAAAGGTGGGCTTGCTACATCTCTGTTTAAAGAGACACTTATTAACGATGTGTGTCTGTGACTCGTTGGGTTGGTGCTTTGTAACTGCAATAAAACACCACTTCATTTCACCAAGTGTGTCTTTGGTTTCCTCTCATTTGGTTCCCTTCTTCTAGGAGTAAATATTAATACCTCCTTCAAAACACAGGGAGAAAGTTAAGCCTTAGAAAGGAGAGTTTAAAGTGAATGAGATAGCTCAGTGGGTAAAGGTGATTGCCACCAAACTTAAGAACTTGAGTTTAAGCCCTAGCTGTACACACACACACACACACACACACACACACACACACACACACACACGATAATGATAATGATGATAATAATTATAATATTTAAATAATAATAAAGCAACATAAACTATGTCAACCTATATATAAATTGAGCCTCATATAAATTAAATCACCCCAGCAAATCTTAACTCTCCTTATAGTCTTCCCAGCAATCTCTCTTCAGTGGTATTTTAATCAAGGATTTGTTTTCCTTGCCTGTCACTGTCCTGACTTTTTGACTAAAGCTTAGCAGGGTGGGCATAGGCCTCTGAGTCTGCTCCTCTCTACTGTAGTGAGTGCCCTGTTGCTCTGTTGGGGTCATTTTTGTGAAGAACATAACATCTAATTCTACTCACTTTTCATTATTGTATTTTATGTGTATGGGTGTTTTGTCTACATGTATGTCTGGGTATCATGTGTATCCATGGTTCCCACAGAAGCCAAAAGAGGCCATCAGACTTCCTGGAACTGAAGTTTATTACGAGCCAGCATGTGGGTGCTGGAAACCAAAGCCCAGTCCTCTGCAAGAGCAGCCTGTGCTCTTAACTGCTGAGCCAGCTCTCAGCCCCAAGAACATAAAATCTAAATCTGAGAGTGAAAAGACCTAGGAAATGGGATAGTTCAAATGTATTCCAGGCTGGCCGTGTACTTCAGTTGGTAGAGTGCCTGCCTGGTACACACTGGTCCCTGAATTTGATTCCCAGAACCGCATAATCTAGGCATTGTGGCGCATATCTGTAATCTTAGCACTTGGAAAGTAAAGGCGGGTGCATCAGGAGTTCAAGGCTGGTAGAGTGAATTTGAGGATAGCCTGGGTTGCAGAGTATACTATCTCAAATAAAAATTACATTTCAGATTACCTCAGTTAAGGAGTTTATGGGGTATCTAGGACTCTAGTGTTTTGCTTTGCACTATAAGTGGGAAACATGACTACAAAAGGGACATTTTCTACCCCACCTAGGGTACACGCACAATAGGCCGACCACATAAGCACCAAGAAGTGACAGGGGCAACTAACAGTAGCCAGTGGAGACCTGGGTGAGAGGCGGAAGAAGAGACTGGGAGGAAGAACTTGGTTAAAATGCACACAAAGGAATTTGCAATGGGGACATCCTGGTGGCATCTGACCTTACATAGCTCAAGGAATGCCCTAGACCTCATCTGTTTTAACTCCTCTACGATGATTGCAAACAGGTCCCTGTGAGTGACACAAGCTGCCGACACCACTAGGTAGTGTAATGAGGTCAAAGCCTACTTTGTTCCTGTGTAAAATGTCCAGAGAAGGGGAACAGATGGTGCTGTGCCCTTGGCGACATTAGGCACAAAGCTCCTCCTATCTTTTTGCTCCATCATTGTACAGCACAGAATTGCTGTCAGAGGCATTGCCATCACCACATGAATTCCAACCGGCAGAGAGAAGCAAGAAGAGATGGAGTAGAGCTTCCTCCTTGAGGACATGCTGACGACTCATCTTCCATCTCCTGACCAGATCCAGTCTCACTGCCATTCACAAGCTGCAAAGGATACTAGAAATATCCATTTACTGGGAACCTAGTTAAGGGCCCAAGAAACCTGATTATTCTGTTACAAAGTGGAAATAGATTTGCCCTAACCCAACTTATATGAGCAATGAAATCTGACGCCAGATGGTCTCTTTCAATAGTGAACTACACCCTAACTCTATTTATGGGCAAATTATAATCTAAACCAAAGAAAACCCCGTTCACTGAGCAGATGAGCCTCTGCCAGTCCCATGCTGAAGGTTTCAAAGCCCTAACTAAGCCGAAGACCAAGCTGGAACAACTGGGTAATCTTTCCCTCTCTGTGACTTCCCTTCTGGTTGTGAAAGCAGCTCCTCATGGTAAGAAGACATCCCACAGCATCCTTGGACTGTGCCGATGCCCATTTCAAGACCCTGTATCATGTTCAAGCTTAAGTTTCAGGTTTTTTTTTTTTCATTCAATGCATAAGAGGAATAAAGGCTCAATCCATTAGTCCACAAATTTCGGAAATTCCTTGTTTTTAATAGCTAAGTAGTATTCCATAGTGTAAATATACCACAGTTTCTTTATCCAATCTTCTACTGAGGGACACTTAGGAGAATGGGGAAATAGAAGGATCCAGGGGGTCCTAGAAACATACAAGAAGAACATTATGATGAGCAGATCTGGGCCCAGGGGTCCTAATCAAACTATGGCACCGACCAAGGACAATACGTGCAGTAAACATTGAACCCCGACCCAGATCTAGCCAATGGACAGGACATTCTCCACAGTTGAATGGAGAGTGGGGTCTGACTTTCAAACGTACTCTGGTGCCCCAAATTTGACCACATCCCCTGGATGGGGAGGCCTGGTGGCACTCAGAGGAAGGATAGCAGGCTACCAAGAAGAGACTTGATACCCTATGAGCATATACAGGAGGAGGAGGTCCCCCTCAGTCACAGTCATAGGGGAGGAGAGTTGGGGGAAAGTGGGAGGGAGGGAGGAATGGGAGGATACAAGGGATTGGATAACAATTGAGATGTAATATGAATGAATTAATAAAAAAAAATTTTAATTTAAAAAAAAAAGGAATAAAGGCTACTTGGGAAGAGCGATTTGTAGTTATTACCATGAGCAGTCACTAAACATGAACAGCAAATGATGCCACCTACGGGTTTTTAACTATTTTTCTCCAGGTGGAGCTTCGAATATCCTAAGTCAGCCTCTGGTAGGATTTCTCCATGTGTATGGAGGACAGGGTAATTGTTGAAAAGCAAATGGAAAAATATAAAAGCATCTCTCGGCTTCTGATGACAGCTTTCATGCAAAAATCAGTGTTAAAGCTTACGTATTGTTTTCACACACTGAATGAAGGGCCCCGGGCAGGCAGAGTGAATAGGCACCGTAGCAGTTACAGAAGGCGCTCTGTCCCTCCCCATGCAGGGACGATCACTAGCATGAAACAGGCCACCATTCTGTAGGCAGGAGCTTTTATTTCTCATGCTAGATTTAATGAGTGCAGCCTTGGTCTACAACTGGTCACAAACGCATTAGCCATATGCGAACACATACCATTCTATGGGAAAGAGCCTGCCTGGATGCCAGTATACTTTATGGTAAAAATACATATTGTCTTTTAAATTATCAGTACTACCAGTATGATCAGTAGTATCAAGCTACCTCTCATCCATAATCCCAAATACTTGCAAACGTTCGTTCTTCATCTGGGCTGAATTCTCCATCCACGCCGGCCATGTGCTTCTTCTCAGTCTAACCCATGGCGGCTTTCTCCTCCTCATGGTGGTCTCTCTTCTTCTCCTAGGATTCCTCTCTCTCTCCTAGCCCCACCTATCTCCTTTGCCCTGCCCAGGTGGGATGGCTTTTTATTAAGCAAAAGGTGGTTCACAGAGACAGCATGCAGTAACTAGCATCAAAATACATTAGACCATCCCCCAACAAGTATCTGGGAAAAACTGGTGTAGCATACATGAGGATAAGTCGTAGGGGCTTTTCTTGACCTCCGACTGTCCAGCATGATCTCTAGACATCCAGAGCAGCTGTTGAGGCTTTGCTTGACAAAGTTCCAAAGATCTCCGGCTGATCACCACTGCCCCCAAATACTTTGTATGGTCCAGGTGTAATGTTGTTTAGAAATCTGTTATTTCTCCTAAAACTGTTTTTTTTTTTTCTTTTTATTTCTCAGCCCTAAGGAAAATCATACAGAAAAAACTTTTTTCCCACAGAGAATGTTGAAAGAGGGCATCTGGCCAAAGGCTTGAGACAATGAGAGAGTTTTTTGCTCTGTCTCTGAGCACCCAAGCAGAAACTGCATGTAAGAAAGTTAGGACCTGGACTTAGCAGTACCTGGCTAGACACTTACCTGTAGAAACATTTCCTTAGAATCTGCATTGAAAGCAACAGAAGGTGGGCTTGGAATCTTTATAGATATTTTACAATAGAGGACCTCTTGGCAGTTAGTCTGGGCTTGGGTCGCACACCTGTTGGTCTGGGACTGGAAGTAGGTCAAGTTTTTTCTTCAGAGAACATTTAGCTCAAGCTATGTTGCTATGAACATCTTGTAAACACATTGACTTTATCGCAGGGAAATTTATGATTAAACTTTCCTGTGTATTGTTTAAAAGATAACGAGCAGGTTATGATGAGCACTGTTTGATTTTTGTTGTACGTTTTATTGTAGGTTACAGAACTTTTTGTATTCCCTTGTTACTCTGTTGAATTTTGATTGCCCTAGTGATTGTAAAGATGGAAAAAAATCACGATGTAATCTGCAATGAAAAAAATTGAACTTCATTTCAATAAAATACTGGGTTGGCCCAAGGAGAGGGCAAGGAAGTAACAGACATGAGAGAGCAAGCTAGAGTGAGATGGGGGACCTCAAGAGAGACGGATAGACGGGGGATGGCGAGAGAGACAGGTAGACGGGGAACAACAAGAAAGCAAGCAGACAGACAGACAGACAGCAAGTAAGTGAATGACGGAACAAGGAGTCAAACAGTGAGACAGAGACAGACAGAAAATGAAGTTCTCCTGGGCTTTAAGACCTTCAGCTTGTAGCGCATATGCCTTAGTCTCCGAGTATTTCTCTTTCCTTCATTCCTCAACCTCTCCTCAACAGCTAGATCCTCTAGTTAGTTGTTCAACCAATGGTTGGCTTCCTTTAACCAGCCGTTCACCGCCTGCTCACTTTTCCCTACTGTGGATCCACCTCTCTTCTATCCTCTTCCCCGTCCCTAGAGCTGGTCTTGGGGAGCGGCAGACAGGATATCAGAATCAGAAGGATTTGAGGAAGTCCCTGCCATTCTGTTTCCCCAGCGATCCCCATTTTTGTTGTTGTTTTGTGTTTGTTTGTTTGTTTGTTTTCCCAAGACAGGGTTTCTCTGCGTAGCCTTGGCTGTCCTGGACTCACTTTGTAGATCAGGCTGGCCTCGAACTCACAACGATCCACCTGCCTCTGCAGGGATTAAAGGCATGTGCCACCACCACCCAGCTCAGCATTTGAACGTTGAATTCAGGTTCTATAAGTGAGATGCAGTGGAGTGATTGGAAGTCTAGGTCACAAGCTACAAGCTGGCCACTGTTCAGTGGAATCAAACTGAATCATCCTTTCCTTTGGCCAGTCTCTGTCTCTGTCTCTGTCTCTGTCTCTGTCTCTGTCTCTGTCTCTGTCTCTGTCTCTGTCTCTCTGTCTCTCTGTCTCTCTCTCTCTCTCTCTCTGTGTGTGTGTGTGTGTGTGTGTGTGTGTGTGTGTGTGTGTGTGTGTAAATTATATTTGGACACTTCCAATTAGGCTAGAGCTTGCCTTCCATTCTTGCTTAATACTTTTACAGTACTTGTCTGGATCCCAAGCCATTTGAGTTTTAGATACTAGTTCTGCTCCACACTGAACCTGTTTAGAATAAGTTAATTCAGGAACTAGAGATTGCAAGCCCATGTAATTGGAAAGAAACAAGCTGGCATATTGCACCCAAGCTTGCAGCAGGCATGAACATTATTTTAAAATAATTTTTAATTAAAATATAATTATATAGATTCCCCTTTCCCTCTCTCCCTCCAACCCCTCATGAGAATCATTTTGGTAATGGATAGTTAATGGACATGAATGTAGAGAAAAAGAGGTCAATTTCTGGCACATTCTTCATTTTGTTTTTAACAAATGCCCTACATGAATATAGATGTTTTTTCTGTCCTTGGAGTTTAGTAAATGTTGTCAGGAACACAAATCATCTTTTGACTGCATTAGTGCAATTTATCTTTGAGGGAATTTAATTTTCAAAAGTTAATGACCCACTGTTGCCCAACCACTCTAGATTTGGAAGACAAAGGGGAAAAGTGCTTACTGGTAGTGACTTATCTGCCTTCAACAGTCCTTGCAAATGGGATCTGCAAGGGTCAGGACTGGGCCCAGAGCCATGACATGCTTTTCTGTAATGATGTTAAATATTCAAAGAGCTGACTGCTTCAGGACAGAAATGCCTCTTAGGAAAAACTTGTTCATTCTGCTTTTAAACCAGGAAGAGAAACCCCAGGAAGATGAGGATGCACAATGTGCACACTCATGAGCAGCCTGTAGTCCCATGCAGGAGCTCCATGGGCAAGTGAATAACCTGGGTACCACTTCTGCCCATGCAAGAGAATAACCTGGGTACCACTTCTGGCCATTTGCAGCAGCATGATATCAAAAGATAATGAAATCCAAGTCCATTTGGTGATTGTGACAGTCTGCCTCCTAGAATCACATGGGGGCAGTGAATCCTGGAGGACAGTTGTGTAGACTGGCAGAGATGTCCAGTGCTGAAACATCCGGCAAGTGAGAACACAAAAGTCTTTGGTTCTCCACAAGCAGGTAGCTAAATTCTGTATCTATTTGGGGAGGGTCTTCCTTTATAGTTTTCTTTAAGGGGCAATCAGGAAAAGCTTGGGATCCGAAGTCTCCAGTTGGAAGGTGTGGTCTTCTTCTGCAGATAGGATCATAGGCTAGCCTCTCTCCTTAGCAACAGTAGATAGACAAGGTTAGTAAGAATGCTGTAGTCAGAAGCCTGGATTGTGTTAGACAGGTATGAGCTGGAATGTAGCCCTACCACTCACGGAAACCTGGTCCTGCGTAAGTGGTGAGTAATGCTAGCTGCACCTGTCACTTGCGGGTACCACATTGTCTGGGAAGCCAGATCCTTGCAGCAACAGCTAAGGGAGATGGGTTATGCTGTCTCTCAGGCACCACCCAATGGGGCACCTTGGGTTCCAGACTCTAAGCTTCCAGAAAAGTAAGATTAAGCAATGAACCAAGTTTTCCACAGGGACCTCCAGCTCTGGCAAGGTGACCCCTTCAAACATCATCTTTGTAAGTCAAAGACAGCAAAGGCATTCAGTAAAATGTGTCTCATATACTTTTCTTGATGGATTTCACTCAGCTTCTACATACCAAAAACCACCTGACTTGAAAATAATACTACAGGAATCGTGGCATCATAACAAACGTGAGAAACAGCCAGCAAAGCTCAGCCTGCAGCTCCTGCCTTGAAGAAGTGACGTTTGGGGTGGCATTCTTTCAACCATGGCTGCACCCAACGCCTGCAAGTAAGATACCCTGTATCCGTGGGGGTTGTGCAGAGGTTGTACCCGGAAGGCCTGTGCTTCCACTGGCAGGCTTCAGGCAGCTCTTTAATGGGAGCTGAGGCATGTGGCAATCCCATCAGCGAAGGGAAGGGAGAACCACAGACTACTGCAGGCAGCGATGGGCTCAATTAATCAGGAACACCAGGACAGATACTAGAGAAAACAGCAAATCTAACACCAGGCCCATGAGGTGAGTGGGGGTGGGGGTGGCAACGGGGGGGGGGGTCACCTGAATGAGAATACCCTAAGCAGTCACTGGACTCACACCCAAAAGTACACTCAAAATACGGTTTTGTTTCTAAGATCTCCCTCACTTCAAGTCTGGTATCATCATAGACTTAACAATGGCTTTGTCCAAATGCAGTTCTTTGAGACACACTGGTATTGCTAAGAATGAAAATAGTTTTACTTCCTTTAGGCTATTGTATAGTGTTAAATGTTTTATCCTCATAAAGGCACGTAAGCCAAAACAAATAAAATCAAGCTAAAACTGCATTACTTAAGCTCCATTTAGAAGGGTTGCAATCAGTTAAAGGAAACATTGAGAAGAAAACTGCACAATAATTTGTTCTGGACCCCAAAATCTAGAGGAATTAAGCTGAGGCCCTGGTGAATTTAACAGCATCTCATCTCCAATCTGAAGTGAGCGTTTTCACAAATGCATTTGTGAAATTAATGTTGGAGAGACTGTGTGGTGCTCTCTGATTGTAATGAAGGAGGATCAAGATCAAACAGCCAAGAAGAACATTTTTAATTAAAAATATTAATAAAATGCACTCATTAATGTGAGCCAATTTGGTTGACAGTGGTCTGCTTGTCTGTTTAGGCAAAGTTCAATAATGCATTGTCAATGCCGAGGTGGCCTCTCCCAGCCATCAAACGTCCACGTACTTCTATGGTGTAGATGCAGAATGAGGAGTTGATGCACGCAGCCTTAATCCACCCACAGCTGAAAAGGCAAGCTTTCAGAGCTACAAATCCCAATGGAAGAGGAATATTGAATTAAAAAGAGACCTGACTGCTGTCCTCAGGCCCACTTCTGTCTTGTCTACAAGTCTACTTTGTACAAATCTCAGAGTGTTCCCCTGTGTACTTGTTTCCACCCTGAAATTCTACTGTGTTCTCAGAGTGCAGTGGTCTGTGCATCCCTGCTCTCCGCCATGCAGTTGCCAATCACTGGTACATCATGTGATACAGAGTCTCCTCCCTGCCCTAGTAAGAGTTCTAAGAAGTTGGTTTGATTACAGCTGTCTCTGAAGTATCTAGGAACAGCTGCTTGTCTTGAAAAGTGCCAAGTTTGCTGATCGCATGACCCTATAACTTAAAGTCTAAATCACTCCTGTTGTGTCCTCTGGTCAATAGTGCTCCCCTGGGAACTACTATGCCACACAATCTAGAGTTGAGACTGGAAAGCATCATTGTCTAAGTGAGTCACTAGGAGGGAAAATGAGTAGATCCTTCTGTGTATCACCTTAGGCAGCCAAACCTAAGTGCTGTGCCGACTTGGAACAAAACCATACATAAGTCAAGTGTTTAGAGGCTACACTTGTCTTCAGGACAGTGCCCTATCGTCACAGGGTACCCTCTCCAGACGAGCACCACAGTGGCACTATTGTACTTGCAGCATTGTGGTGGTTCCATAGATGACAAAGCTGGTGGGTCCTATAGCCACTTCCAGATGGCCACACTGCCTTTACTAAGTGGGGCCCTCCTGGTCTAAGTAGGATCCTAGAATCTCCTGGGTCATGGTGCCAGCTGAGTCCCTGTGGCTGGGAAATGGTCAAGCATCCATTTTGATGAAGATGAACCACTGCCCTTTTTAAAATGAAACCAGGTCAGTGTATTTGACTCACCACCAAGTTAGTATTGGCCACACATCAAAGTCCCATTCAGTATTAGTCTCTACTGCGAGGAGGTTATTATAAATACAAAGACCCCAGAGTCTGAAGTCACGTGAGACTAGATATGGACCATGAAATGCTCCAAGAAAATGCATACAAACTTGAATGAGACCACTTCCTTCTGCCAAGGACAGCTTCTGCAGAGGGATGTGGTAAGTAGTCACCAAGGACTGAAACTTCCATCACTGGCGGGAATGAGTTCTTTGGTCTCAGGTGGGTAACATTCCCATCATCCTTAGCAGGCTCCTCGTTTATCCATCTCTAGGTCATGGGCCTTATCACACTGTAAGGATGAAGATGGCAGAACAGCGTTGGCACCACCCCTGAGTCGCCAGTCAGTCTGGGACAGCCTATCTGTGTTTATTAAGCAAACAAAATGTCCTTTCTACTGTAGACCTTCACAGATACCCAACTGCCTAGAATCAAAGGCATTCTAAGTCAGGTACAGCCACAGATATCCCTGGTACCCTGGGTTCTGTGAGATAAGTATAGTTATCAGTCCCATGTCAGAAATTAATGCCTCAAAGCTTAGATTATAACTTGCTTAGCGTCACACAGTTAGGTATTGGTAGAACCTATGCTGAAACCTGGCACCATCTGGACCCAAAATCCAAGCTCTTCATGAATGTACAGGTATCTATATGATGCCTGATCAAATGGAAAAGAGGTGTGGTTATTCTCCAGATCTGATGGGAACTGGAGCATGTGTGTAACTAACAACCTACATATTCCAGAAGAACCACCATCAAGAAGACTGCTATCCCCTCACTTAGTTATTGTAGTGGGATGCTGTCCCCAAATACAAAAGTCAACACCCTAAGTGCTGGAACCTATGTGGGAAAATAGCCTTTATAGATTTTATAACATCAAGAATATTAGATAGAGAGATCACACTGAATGTCTGAATGGACTCCAAATCTAATGACAAATGTCCTTAAAAGAGTCATACAGGGGAGACCTGGCAGAGGAAAAGGAAGCATATGACTCAAGAAACAGAGAAGGAGGTGATGCCTCTATGAGCCAAGAACCCCTGAAGGAGACAAGAACAGAGTCTTCTTTGCTGGGGCCTTTGCAGGGGCACAACCAGACTAAAACATTGCCTTTGGACAGCTGGCCACCAAAACTAATTATGATGGAATAGATGTCTGTCCGTGGTGATTTGTTATGACAACCCTCAGAAGCTAATACAACAGGGGCCCTGCTCTTTCATTCTTAATAAACTTGCTCTTTCTCATGAGAAGTGCGCAGGGTACTTACCTCCAGGTTTGGTTGGTTGCGTTCCTCATGCAGTAGATCACAACTGGATTCCTTTATGACTTAAAGATAGAGTGGAAATTAGATCCTTAATGGAGGCCTGTGCACTTACAGAGACGTGAACTCATAACTTTCTAGGAAAAGGGTCCAAAGCCACTATATTCTCAAGTCCAGGTAGGCTTCAAAAACCCTCAAGCATTCCTGAGAGCCAATCTGGGGGAAAAAACGCTTTGAGGAGAGATGCTGAAGAGATAGAAGAAAGAACACACTGGTATAAACATCAGAGAGAGAGAGGGAGAGAGAGAGAGAGACAGAGAGAGAGAGAGACAGAGAGAGACAGAGACAGAGACAGAGACAGAGAGACAGAGAGAGACAGAGAGAGAGAGAGAATGATGGAGAATGATTATGCAGTTAAGCTATAACAGGCCCACAATGCCCTTAGTAGACACTGGAGGATAATAAATAAAAATTCAGCCCTGGACATGGCTTACTTCTTTTGGAGCTGTTGGCAAATAAGGCCTTGTCTTAGTTCCTGTGATGACTCACCATGACCAAAAGCAACTTAGGGAGGAAAGGGTTTATTCAGCTTATGTTTCCACATCACAGCTCATTATCAAAGGAAGTCACGACAGGAACTCAAACAAAACAGGAACCTGGAGGCAGGAGCTGATGCAGAGGCCATTGAGGTGTGCTGCTTACTTGCTAGCTCAGCCTGCATTCTTTTTTTTTTTTTTTTTTTTTCCTTCCATTAACAGCCCCATCCAGAAAGAGGCTGATCTTGGTCATTTTATTTTCCCCATCTTCTTTATTAGGAGAATAACATTAAAACATTAGCATGTAAGAAAAAAATGAATTTTATACAGGTTAACATTACCTTTCATCTTTGTCTACATACATATTCAATTTTTACATACCTGAGTCAATATTTTATGATTCAATTTTATATTCTGCGTTTCCACGGGCTATTATGTGTTGAGATGCACTTGCGTCCTACTTAGACCCTCTCCTTCTTTCTATGTGTTCCTGTCCTTTGCCACCAGACATGACAAACATTAAAAACTTAACTCGCACGCTATAAACAAAATTCCATTTTGGGGTCAGGTTTTCTTTTTCCTTCCTTTCTTTCTTTCTTTTCTTTTTTTTCTTCCCCTTTTTGGTTTTTCTTTCTTTTGTGTGTGTGTGTCTAATATTATATTTATTCCAATATTTCTTTTTTTTTTTCAGCGTGCATTCTTATAGCTCCCTGGACCATCAGGCCAGGAATGGCACCACTCACAATGGTCTAGGCTCTCCTCCATTAATCACTCATTAAGAAGATGCCCTACAGGCTTTCCTGCAGCCAGATTTTATGGAGGCGTATTCTTAATTGAGGGCCTCTCCTCTCAAATGAGTTTCCCTTGTGTCAGGTTGACATAAAATTCGTCAGCCTAGATACCATAGACCTCAAAATATTGCAGGCTGTTTCTATTGCTCTTGATTACTTTTGAGAACTTGATAGCGGGACTCTGTTGTTGAAGGCAACACATGTTTGAATCATAGAACAATACATAAACAAGCTGTTACAGGCCTGGAAGCTTCATCCCCACTGGCTAGCTTTCATGGTGCTGGAAGGTGCTGTGCAAACTACTAGAGAAGAAAAGTAATCATCAATCATACCCAGCTACGAGCCCTGTGAGACACAATAATGACAGATCTGGAAAGGCATGCCAACCAGCGCAACAGTGGCATGAGCATAATGGGAGAACCCAACAACTTTCTGATTGAATTTAAGTCCTACTCTATAGGATGAAACCCATATTTGGCACCATAATTCAGCTAAGAAACTAATAGCTAGAGGGATCATAGGCCTTAGGCTGCCAAATGGACAGAATATTAAACTGGCTTCTAATGACTAATCATTATACCCATAGATGAACGAATCTCTCATTCCTTATCTGAGAACCTTCTGTTTGCATAGATGGTAATAATGTGATGGCCCACAGTGTGGGGAATAAGACTGCAGAGTGCTCAGCCCTAAAAGGAACATATATACTTCACTTCACTCTCCAAGATTCAGGGATGGAAGAGAGGGCAGAATGAGTGTAAGAGTCGGATATGGTACATAGCTACAAGGAACATCTTCTGAAAAGAGTACAGTAGTCGCAACACCTGTGCAAGCTTAAGCCAGACAAAAATCCCAGAATGGAGAGGTGGTGAGTTGTGCATAGTCCCACCCCATATCCATGGAGCTATTGGAAACTATTAGTTGCTGAGGGAGAGAGAGGGGTTTTTTTTCTAAGCGTGTAGCTCCTGGTGAGTCAACCCATACCACACGGGAAGATCCTAGAACATTTGGATGGCACAAATTCATTCTCAAGGATTGGGGGAAAAAAAAAGACAGAGTGGGAAGGAAAAGGGGATGAATTGGGAATTGGTTGGGGGAGGGGTGGTTCAGTCACCTCCAGTGACAGAGTCTTAATGGGAGGAACAGGATGAGGAGATAAAAAGACAGGCAGCTGGGACTAGGAGGTCTCGCACAAGCTATGTCTCATCCAAGCAAGCTTACTAAGAAGTTCAGCACCTTAAACACTATTTCTGGGAGAAAAAGGGACAAAGTCAGCAATGGGATGAAGAACGAAATGGGATGAAGCCAGAAGGAAGCTAATCAAGCAATATTGTACAAAGGGAACACGGGATATCTTAAGTGTGTCACAGAGTGAGAACACAGTGGCCTCGGGACTGATAGCCTCAGCCCTTGGTGGGGGGAAAAAAGAGTCAGGTTCTCAAGTTCTGAAGTGCGGCTCTCCCAGGGCTCTGGCCCCAGGCTAATGCTGGCCTTGTCAAGAACATTCCTGTTTTTAGAAAAGGAACTGTGTTCCTGTTCCACACATCAGGGCCTTAGGGAAAGCTTAGGTTGGCCTGGCTCTCAATAGAGGTATACTTAAAAGTGTTATATGAAACTCTCAAATAGCTAGTAGAAAAACCTAAATGAAAATAAGGCAAAGGGAAGAAGGGAAGGCTACCAAGCTCTGTGAAAGGCCAGAGCAAGGCCCATGAAAATCACAAAAGGCAGAGCTTTAAAACTCGTGGAGTTCGGAAGCTGGGCTGAATCTGGTGGGAAGACTTGGAATCCATGACTTTGAGAACATGTTCAGCTTCCTCCCAAGCACAGGCATGGAGGCAGAGCTTACAAAGGCTTGTAAGGGCCACTTATCAGGGCAAACGTCACACAGCCACAAAAAGCATTAGAAGGTTCGAAAAAGAAAAGTTTCTGTCACAGACCTAGGGGAGGGGAATAGGGTGAAAAAGGGAGGGAGGGAGGAACGGGAGAAGACAAGTCAAAGGATAACAATTAAGATATAATCTGACTAAATTATTAATAAAAATAATTTTCAAAGAAAATTTTTAAAAGTTTCAAACTTCTACAGCTAAAACCTGCAAATGATTGACAAAAGTTAAAGTCTACTTCAATGACAAGTATGTAAAACACATCCTCGAAAAGGTAATCCTCCCCACCCCCAAAAGAAATAGCTAGGCATGGTGGTGCATGTCTTTAATCCCAGCACTCTGGAGGCAGAGGCAGGCAGATCACTGTGAGTTCAAGGCCAGCCTGGTCTACAAAGCAAGTCTAGAACAGCCAAGGCTACACAGAGAATCCCTGTCTCAAAAGTCAAAAACAAACAAACAAACAAACAAAAAATGGTAATTCATTTAATACAGGGAAGAATAAAGGGGGATCCAGTTTATTTAAAAAATGAAGAATGATATGAGTTTATTCCAAGAAGGAAAGGAAGAGGATGTACTTCTCCAAGTCTTTCACTGTGGGATGAGGTTTAGACGGTATAGAACAAGCCTCAACCAGAGTCTGGACCGGCGCAGCCCCAAGCTTCCTGTAAGCTGCTGCATTGAACACTGCGACCGCTATGCAGTCCACGGCCTCAAGATCATCTGCATTAAGCCTGCATGAAAACCCTCAAGACAGGATCAGTGAAGGATATGGAGAGAGAATGGAGACTTTGCTGAGAGCAGTTTTGCTTAGAGGAATACTCTTGTAGCCTCCCCACCCCACCCCCCACCCCCACCCGCCCCAGAGCAAAGTGATCGCCAGTGTGGTACAAAAGGTTTCACAGATGATTACAGTTCAGGCCTGCCTCCTTTGTTACAGCCAAAAGGAGTAGACGAAACTGCAGGCTGGTTTTCAATACACATTCTAAATCTAGGAAAACATTCCGCAGACTTTGTAGTCACACATCTGGAGTAGAATTCCCAGGCTCCTTTGCAACGCATTGATGTCATTGTGTTGTATACAAGGGAAGGGAAATGCATGTGTGTTTGATGCACGCAACGATTTCTGTCTTGGGGTCATTTTGCTCCCACGTGGCCTTCTGTTTCTGAGCCCTGCTCATTTGGTTATGAAGGCCCCGTGACTTTCATGAGTTTTGGAACATGAGTGTTCAGTGTGGTGTGGTATTTTCTTTGTCCATCCCTTTGATCTTTCTTCTTCCATGCCTTTCCCAAGAGGGCACAGAGCAGTGTGTGCCCAGCTCCCAGCATCTTGTAAGTTACTATTCTGGAGGTCTTTCACCTCTCACCTGATCCACACAGGCTAAACCTGACTTTATGCTTGAGTCTCAACCATGGAAAGAAGCCTGGTCATTTATTATATTCACCAAATACAGAGTTGGAATTTCTATGTGTCAGACACAAATATTACTGTGATCTTTATAAACATTAATTCATTTACTCCTCAAAAAACCTATGAAGTAGGCTTTGTTGTCAATCCCGTCTCATAGGTGAGAATTGTCACAATGGTTTTTAACCTTCCTAATGCTGCAACCCTTTAATACAGTTCTTCTTGCTGTGGTGACCTACTACCATAAAATTATTCTGTTGTTGCTTCATAATTAGGCTACTGTTATGATCATAACAAAGATATCTGATATGCAGGATATCTGATATACAACTCCTATGAAAGGGTCATTCAATTGCCCCCAAAGGGGTTGAAACCCACAGGTTGAGAACCACTGTTCAAGTACACGGTGAAGCCAGGATTTTAGTTCATTCTCCTGTCCAGGGGCCGCACTCTTGCTATGACTTGGATGAGTGTTTCTTTCCAAAGGTGTTCAGCCCACAGGTGGTATCATTGAGGGACAGTGGAGCCTTGGCGAGCTGGCACCCTGTGGCACATTCTTAGGTCACTAGAGTGTATTGTTCAAACTGATTGTAGGATCTCAGGCTCTTCCTCTATCTCTTTGCTTCTGAGCTGTGGCATAAGTCCCTCTGTATGTGTTCCCTCACTAGGATGTACCACCCGTTCAAGAGGTTCTAAACAAAATGGCCACCTGAGATCTCTAAAACCTTGAGCCAAAATAAATCTTTTCTCTTCTCTTTTAAAGTTAATGCCTCAGGTAGTTCTTTATAGTGATAGAAACCTAATGCCAACAGCACCAAAGATAGAAGTAGGATAAAGATGAATGAAGCAATTTATCAACAATACTGAGAGCTATACATAAACATTTATAAGACGTGGTAGATTTTTCTTGTTTTAAAAATAAAGGGGGCAGGCTGGAGAGATGGCTCAGTGGTAAAGAGCACTTCCAGGGGACCAGAGTTCAATTACATGGCAATACATATGGATCACACCAATCCTAGGGATCCAGTACCCTTTGCTGGCCTCTGTGGGTACCCAGTATACACACAGTGCACAGACATACATGCAGGCAAAACATTCATGCACATAAAATAAAATTTAAAACAAACATTTTAAATAAAGGGAGCATTTAAAAGCATAGGCAAGTTAGTGGGTTGCTCATATATACAGGTCTTAACTAAGGGTTTCTAAAGTTGTCATTTTTAAACTTTGTGGAATACATGCAAAGAATAATGTCAGTAGAATGATACAAAGCCAATCACCTCTCAAGTCTGCATCCTTTTTAAGTCATCATTTATGCTTATATTCCTCTCATCATGAAAACAATAGGGACTCATAATTGGAAGAGTCAGGAAAGTGCATGATGCAAAGTAAGTCTCACTCATGAATCTTGTCCCGGTGTTTTCAGAGGAGTGCTATAGCCTTCTTTTCACATGCACATCCATCCACTTGTCTGTTGACAGGCTAACACTTACTAAAAAGGGGCTCTTTGCCCCAGAAGGACACATACTATTCAAGGGAAAAAACAATATATACTTATTTTAATATCCCAGTATGTACTAGTATTCTCCAAGAGTTGTAAAAGTCATAAGAGCATTATTAGGCTAGAAATAAATCATCAGTAATATAAGCCAAAGGTATTTACTTAGAAGATGGTAAAAAATGTTCTTGTCTTTATTCATACTAACTGGTAGAAAAACATAAAAGTACATTTTTTATAATTTTAAAGATGTTTTTATTAATTATTTGATAATTCAATACAACATATTTTGATCATATTCACCTTCCACCCCAGGTCTTGCTCAGTCACCTGATCTTGTATTCTTTCTCTGTCTCCCACTGAAGTCAGTTTGGGTTTCTCTGACTGCTTTTAGCCATGGAATCTGCTGCCGCACAGTATGATTGACACACTAGGCCCCATACTCTTAGACAAAACTGACTTTTCCTCTTTCAACAGCAGTCAAATGCCAATTACTCCTCAGCTAAGGTTGGAGTTTCATGCCCACCTGCCCTCCTCCATGCTGAGTTTTTGTCTGAATGCCAGAGTTTTTTAAACCACAATTTATTCTCTCAGTGGAAGTCACTATGGTGATTTTTTTTTTTTTTATCTTCAGCACTACCCAGACTTATCACTAGGATGACAGCAATGTTTGCTTCTTACATTTCTGCTCAGATTGCTCAATGTGGCGGCAACTGCTTCATGATTATCTTCTTAATGATCTGATTCAAAAGACTGTTTTTTTAAAGGCAGAGAAGATAAGAGCACAAGAAAAAATACTGGTGTGACTCTTCTAACGCTGCCCAGTGATGTTTAAGGAAACTGCACACAGCCAGGGAGCATGTTGTGCCTGCTATTAAGGGGATCCACAAAGTGCCTCGTTGAACTAGGAATAAAGAAAGCAATGATTTCATACAGAAGAGAGCAATCGATACCCTGTGTTGAAATTTTTGCAGCTAAACACACGGTACGCCCCGGCATCACAGTTGAGCGGAGCCATGATGTCACAGCCTCGAAGACAGCTTCCTCTTCACTGTCCCAGTAATTTTGCCATAGGGATTGTCAAGAGGCAGCAAAACCTGTCGAGGAAACACAGAGTACGTTCAGGGATTTGAGGACAAGCCGATAGTAAAGCCCGAATATCACTGTTGTCAAGGAGGAAACTTGCAGTAAAATTACTTCTGGTGTAGCAGAGCCTGGTTTTCCTTGCAATGCTTGGTGAAGAGTTGGCTTTCCAGAAAGTATAGAAATGTTGACAGTTTTTTATGTGATTTTGGGTTGGGTTATCGTATATAGGTGTGAATGTGTATATGTGTGTAGCATATGTATTTGGGGTGTGTGTGTGTGTGTAGCATATGTATTTGGGGTGTGTGTGTGTGTGTGTGTGTGTGTGTGTGTGTAAGGTGTAGGAACTGGGAAGGTGGTTGCATGTGTCATATCACTCTTGTGGAGTGAGAGGACAATTTTGTGTAATTGCATCTCTCTTTTCCCTTCAGATGGGCCCCAGGGTTCTGGCTCAGGTCATCAGGCCCGTCCTCCTAAGCCATCTCTCAAGCCTCCATCTTAGTTTTTTTTAAACAGACTCTCTCAGTGTTCAGCTGGACTAGCTGACCCATGAGCTCCAAGGGTTCTGTGGTCTCCACTCCCACAGTGCAGTAACTATTGACACACGTTACAGCTGAAACATGCTACAGCACTTGACTGTTCACATGGGTGCTGGACATCCAAACTCAGGTCCTCATGCCTGCACAAAAAGTGGTTTACTGACCAAACCATTTCATCAGCCACCAAGAAGCATTGTGTTTGTTTGTTAATCACTATGATACAGATGCTTTTAAAAGCATCATACAATCCCACTTTTTAAAATTCAGTGAATAAGTCTGACTTTCTGATAACTCATTTTGGACATCAGTCATTGTTCATAGCTATAGCTCAGCCATGTCCTAAAAAGCCTTTGAGGCCCACAGGACTGTGGGTGCAATGCTGAAGGCTGCAGATTGCTGCGGTTCAGAGTTGGTCTGTCTTCCCACCCTGTCACTTGCCACTCCCCAGCTGCTGTCACCGTGCCTCAGCTTCCTGCTTCTCATAGATTGCCTTCACATGGTATACATATAGGTGAGTGTCCAAATGTGTGTGGCTGAAGATATCCCCCACAGTTTGAGGGTGCTTTGCTCAGGCATAGTATGTATATGTGTGTGTATATATATATATAATATCTAATATATATGTATACACACACACACACACACACACACACACACACACATATCTGACATAGGTAACACTGTTTCCAGATCTCTCTCCTGCCCTTCAGCAACTAATTCTTCCTCAAAGCCATCCATCATCATTCACAAGGGCTCACTGCTATCTTTTTCTTCTTCTAAGGTAAATAGTGTTGCCTGTCCTTGAACATGGGCCAAACTTTCCTAGCATCCAGGGCCCTAGGTCACCTTTTTTTTTTTCTCTCTCTCTCTCTCTCTCATATGTACATTGGTGTTTTGCCTGCATGTATGTCTGTGTGAGGGTGTCAGATCCCCTGGAACTTGAGTTACACACAGCTGTGAGCTGCCATGTGGGTGCTGGGGATTGAACCCGTTCTTAACTGCTGAGCCATCTCCTCAGCCCCATGCCCCACCCCCACCCCACCCCCCATCTTCTCTTATAAGATATGTAAGCCTGATGCTCGTTTTTCCAGCACCAGGGCAGGCATCCACAGGTGGCTGATGATGCAGAGCCAGTGCACTATTTGCAGGAGAGAAATAAGGTACTGGTAGGAAGGGTTCAAAGACCCCTGGGTCAGCAGTGTGGTGTCCTCCGTCGTCCCTTGCCCCCACACCCCTGCCGTGTAAGCTTCTAGGACTTTCTGGTAAGCTTCTGCATCAGCATCAGAGAGTGGTCTCCTCCCACAACCACAGAACCATCCCAACAGATGATCTCATCCCTGTCTCTCTGCCTCAGACACACTAAAAGCAGTTACCCAAAATGATGCTGCAGATGGGTCAAAGGCCTATCACTGAAAATGTCCATGGGGTAGAGTCAGTTCTGATCTCCCAGGAAGTGACCCCAGAGGCCGTCAATCAGGGCTCCAGGCTGGCTAGTCAGACAATTTGTCACAGCTAAAAGGAAGTCAGAGCTGTATCTTTTCTGAGACAAGGATTCTCTTTGAAAACATGCATTTCTTATTCTTGCCATCTGTAGCACAAACACACTTTCATCTCACCCAAGTGTATTGTGTGCTGCTGAATTGACTATTTAATCAAAAGGTGGGCATGATGAAAGAAAACAAAGACACAGCCTTCCCCTCTCCTCATTGCCTTATGATGGAAAAATGATGCAGCTGTGACCTTCAGTAACATTTTCCCAAGGAGATCTTATCGCTGTGTCCTTGGCATACTTTGTTCCTTCTTTGTGTTCCCTCTCTGCCACTCACAACTCTCCTCTATAACCACCATCCACTTCTAAGGTCCTCAGCCTCAGCCACTGAAGACTCAGAGTCAGCCAGGTGCAGTGACACACGCCTGTAATCCCAGCACTCGGGAGGCAGAGGGAAGCAGACAGCTATGAGTTCGAGGCCAGCCTCGTCTACAAAGCGAATCCAGGACAGTTGAGGCTACACAAAGAAACCCTGTCTCAAAAAAAAAAAATTTTTTTTTAATTGAAAAGAAAAAGAAAGACCCAGAGTCCAAGAGGGCTCTAATCAGTGGCAATCAGCTGCTGCTACAGCTTTTAGGCAGTGCTATCGTCCCATGTTGACAAGGAGACAGAAAGGAGATGGAGCGGAAATGTGCACTCGAGGCTTTTAAACTCTCTTACCTCTTCCTTGTTGATCAGGCCCATTTTGGTCATGTCGATGTTAAAGTAGTGAATGTTTGGCAGGCTGATTTCCATGTCTTCCATCTGGAATGCACAAAAGCATGAGGCACACTGAGCACTGGAAAGTCTCTCTTCTTCCATCAACGTCATCCACCCTGACCACTTCCCGGGACCATGATTGTGTCCTAAGGCACTCTCCCATGCTCCTCTGCTGCCAATCACTGCCGTGCTGCCCCCACAACTAGTCTTCCTATAGGATTGATGGCAGGCCCATTCCTCTCCCTTCAGTATAAAACCTGCTCTGAAAAGCTCAGGCTCCTTGAGGTGGGAATCTGGGAGATTCCCTTCAACATCCAACTGGCCTTCAGAAACTGGCCAATCCCCATTCTAATGTCTTCCCTGCTCCATCCCACCCAGGATGGTTCCCAACATTCATAGGTCCTAGGATAAGTGTAGCATTGCAAACCCACGTACATGACATAAGGATTTAGCGGATTACACTTTTCTAATTGACAAAAATACTTTTGTTAAAACTATAAAGTCAGGTTGTAATTTAAAATTCTGACTCTTTGTGATACTTTTCCAGACCATCACATAATGAGAAATGGCAGCCCATCCCTTGGGCCACCCATCTTCTTTCTTGGGTCATGAAGGCAGATATTCTCCTTGTATGTCAAGCCATATCCACTTCTCTGGTCCACTTCCACACTTAAGAATGCGCCCCCAGTGGCAGCAGCCTGCCTTTGTTGGCAGGACAGGTCTCTAGGAGAGATTTGTCCAGGTTCCAGGCTGTTGGGTGAAAAATTCTGGGGGAGCTGTGGGCACCTAAGAATGTGTCACCTTGTTTTACCAACTCTACCCAGTGGAGGCAGGCACAGACAGAGGAAAGCAAAAAGGAGGATGCTGCAGTGCTAGGCCAAGGTGGAGACATCCCTCTGGTCCAGGTGATGCTTCTCTTCCATCAGCACGGCCTTGGCCCATGCTCTGTTGGCCATACTTTGTAAATCATCCCATAAGGCTCCTAGCCTGTGGCCCTTCACGCCTTTTGCCACATTATTTCCAGTGATCACTCTGGAATGCAAATCAATCCTGCCATGCTATACTTTGCTGCTACCCTAGGTGCCCCAGTGGTTCTCAGAACAAAGCACAGACTATAAGTAAACCTATACATGCTTGCTTGGCTCGCTATCACCTTATGCCTGAACACAGAAAAATATTTCCCTCCTAGCATGTCACTTTATGCTTGGCCCTTAAGAGTAAATGTCTATGTCACATTACTCCCTCTCTCTGCATTTATCCTGTTCCCCAGCCCTTCGGTACAAGCCCGAAGACCCCTGTTTGTTTCTGAAAACTCAGCGGAGTCCTCTCCTGAGAGATCTAGTGAGTCCTAACCTCTTATACCTGAGTTAGACTCGCTCCCATATTTCCTTAATAACTTATTGTTGATCTTTTTTTAAAACTTGTTTTCTTTGTTCACTTAATGATGAATTATTTGAGGACAGGGACATGTCTAGCTTATCTTATTATCCCTTGGGTCCTGCCAGGGACATGGTATCTAGGAATATCAAATGGATAAATGGATGGATGAGTGGGTGAATGGATGAAAGCAAGGAAGGATGGAATCTGTCTTCACCAGTCATTTCTACTTTGAAACAGATAGCCACTGTCTGGCTATCTCTCCATCAAGGGATGGAAGTGGCCTGAATTTGAAGTTTAAAACTGTGGTAGGTTGAAGGAACTCAAGGAATTTTCAACGGAGCTGAAGCACTGTCTCAGCAGCCTGTGGTTTTAGATTGAACAGATTTTCTCATTTTCTGCGCTATTCTCACTTGCTGTAACAAGCTTTTGAACAACAGCAGATGTCACTTCTCATGTGTCTTCCACTTTCCTATTTTAACACTCAAGTCTGCCTTAGAGCTGACAGGAGACACCGTTCCTCTCAGTCCTCAGAATGCAAGTGACAGAGCATATACCTCAGGAACCTGGTTCATGGACAGCACTTGTATGTCGTAGAGGGTCTTCTGCACAGAAGGTGAGTATTCGCCTCTGTCATAGGGCCCAGCAAATTTCTTCAGGACAATGTCCCGGACAGTGCCCCTAGGACACAAAGGAACACATTATAAAGGTGAGAAGTAGGAGTGTCCCAAGAAGCACGGTATGCATGGTTTTAGGAAGGATTATTATTCTGTAATGCTAAGATGAAAACAAGAAAAATCCACTGCATTAAACAAACACTAAGCATCTACCTATTCCCTGTTCTCATAGAGTGATACTAAGGCCAAATAGCAATACAACATCAATCTTCTACCATGAATGCAGACTTGTAAGATTGACTCCTAAACACAGATGTCCTCCCTGCTCATGGCTACTTCCTTGAAGTAGTTCCTCCAGGGCTTAGTGACATTCTGTAATCCAAACACCTTATATGATTAAAGGCCGCCCAGCCTTTTATACAGCTGAGGCAATTCTGTGATTAGCCCTCCTGGCCCTGCCCCGTTTAGAGATGATGGCTCTGAGCTCACAAGTTAAACCATCACCTAGGAGTCCTGTGCCTTTAGTGGGAGGTCTAGAGCGCTCTCCTCTGCCTGGACATCTCAACACCAGTACACCAGGCTCCAGCTACCCGGGGGGGAGCACTTGAAATGTGTGAGGAAAAGGAGGACTGGGGTCAAACATTTAAAAGCCTTTGGCATAATAAAAAAAGAACAGATAAAAAAACTACCAGCGGGAGAATGCTTTGTAGGGGAGGAAGGTTCCACCTCATGCTAAGGCGAAAGTGTCTAACAATGAGCATTTCAGCAAAGGAATAGTAAGTGAGCGATGAGAGTTCAAAAGCCAAACGTTCTTTGTCAGAGTTGTGATAAAACTCGCTCACACTTTTGTGTGGCTTAAGCATTTCTCATTTACAGTGTGTGTGTGTGTGTGTGTGTGTGTATGTGTGTGTGTACATGTGCATATTCATGTATATTCATGTGTGCAGGTGTGTGTGTGTACATGTGCATATTTGTGTATATTCATGTGTGCAGGCATGTGTGTGTGTGTGTGTGTGTGTGTGTGTGTGTGTGTGTGTGTGTGTGTAGCACAGAGGTCAACCTCAGGCACCTTTGTCAGTTGCTCTCCATTTTTTATTCTTTAAGACCATGTCTTTGATATTTTTACCTGGAGTTTGCCACTGATTCAGGCCAGCTGTCCATCCACTGAGCTGCAGGGACCTGCCTGGCCCCACCCCACCACCACCACCACTGGATGAATAAACACCATCATGCCTGGATTTCATATGTGGGTTCTGGGGCTCAGATGCAGCTCCTC
>OU015753.1:97344762-97401858 GCA_907169655.1 Acomys percivali | reverse complement strand
CTTCGCTTCCACCTCCTTCTATCCTTCTCTGTGGGTTGACAGACTCTCTGCCCTCTCCTGTCTGAAGAAAACAGAAGGCTCAAGGATAAATCCATCTATTCTGAGATCGCTTCCTCCTGGTACCTGCAAGGGTATCTCAGGAAAATCGCCTTATATAACGTAAAGGACAAGTCATTCAACCGGCAGTGACATGAGTTGATGGGACCTCAGGAGTGTGTCTTCTCTCTGCCACTGGGATCCCTTTCCTGCAATAGATCCTCTGGTTGATCTACAGTGGCTGGTGACGTCAGCCACCACTATACCCTGGTGCATATGGGCTCAGCCCAGACCAGACAACCTCATGAGTAAGTAGTAGTGTGGACCTGACTGAAACTAAACAAAGGGCAAGAATCAAGGCTGCCAGTGCAGGCATTGCCCTGCATAGCTGATAGCCATGGAGAGACCTCTGGTTTGTGGCTGAAGCTGCTTTGTGGGTATCAAGGGTTGGAGACGTGATACAAATGGTGAAGAGGATGGTTTGTCGCCTTCTTTCCTGCTGTCCCCTCATAGGGGAATGGGTGGCAGAAGGCGATGGGCACACTTAGAAGGTGCTGCTTACCTGTGCCCCAAGTAGTGCTAGCTCAGGGCCCGTGGCAATGTCATATTATTAAAACATCTCTTACATTCTAAGAAACTAGAACTTCTGCTGGCCCTCACAGCCAGAGCTGTCCTGTTGTGTTTAGCCTGCCTCTAAAAGAACAGTGTAACAATCAGTCTTACCTGCCTTGGATTTCCATGTAATCAACTTTTACAGCCTAAGCTAATGCATGGCTTAAATATGAAACTAGGTCCATGGCCTAACTCAGAGAGCAACGTGTGTGTGTGTGTGTGTGTGTGTGTGTGTGTGTGTGTGTGTGTGCGCACACGCGCTATGACAAGCACTTGCTAGAAACACCAAACAAGACAAAAGCATCCTTATGAAATAACCATCAGCCATAACCATTAAAGGCAGCATACCAATACTGCTTGATGACATTGCTTATTATCTGGGTCAGCTGGAACCAGTAGCATTTTATTCCCTATTAAACCTCTGTTAACAATTTCTGAAAAGCGTCCCTTTGCTTTCTTTCTCTTAGTGCAACACCGACTTGTCTTGTGTTCTCTGGGTTACGCTCTGATAAAATAAAGCGTTTGGTCTAGAATGTCCTCAGATAAACTGGCATGATGGAAAAATTTAACTTTCAGAAGTTCTCTTTGGATGTTGTTGTACTGAAGAAAGACCAAGAGGAAGCTGCCAGCACTGGTTTGGTGCCTTTGTCTGGCCAGGTTTGTCTAGTTTTACTTTTTGTGCGTTCTTCTTTGGTTCCAGGGACAGAATGACCCGGGATCTTTTGCACCCTAGGCAGGTGCTGCATACTCAGCCCAGACTCTAAACGTACAAAGACGCTGCCCCACAGAGTCAGTATCTAACTGGGTGTCTGTCTGAAGTCCAAGAGACCTACAGAGCACACGGCAAAGTACAAGGTTGATTTGTATCAAGGAGCAACAACAACATCACATCGAGCCTCTTCTCATCTAGACAGTCGACTCTCTCTCGTGTTGAACCTTGCCTTCCCCACACCCTCCATCCTCACACTCCAGGTAGCAAAGGAGAGGAAACGGGCATCAACTCTGGCTAAAGCTACCCAGTGTGTAAGCATGCTTCTGGCTGACGTTTTCTCACTTAGTCCAAGGCACATTCTTATTTTACACAGTAAATGCTTTTATGCAGGAGACTTTCCTTCCTGTGCACCTCCTCACACAGCTAGAAATGGGCGGAGGTGAGGTTTAAATTCAGCAGTGCACTGTGAGATTCTGTGCAGTTGCGCCCCCCTTTTCGGCCATCCTCCATCTGTGCAGTGTTTCTCTGTCCTTAAGCTCTCTTTGTGTCCTGTCAGGACCTCAAAGGGGCTTCCCAGGGGACCAGAGGGCTACCACCTCCCATTCACAGTGAGCCTGGGGATGGGAGATCAGCCTTTGAAAAGCATCTCCATCACCCGATGAGTAGTGAAGTGACCTGTGCATCCTGAAAATATTTTATTCCCTAAAATCCTACAGGGACTACAGAGATGGCTCAGCAACTAAGAACAATTTTTGTCCTTACAGAGGGACCAAGTTCAGTTCCCAGCATCCCATGTGGGTGGATCATGAATCCCTGTAACTTCCGCCCCAGAGTGATTTGATGCCTCTGGCCTGTGTGGGTACCACAACCCAGACACATGCAATATACATAGTTTTTAAAAGATAGAAATAAATCTTTAAAAGAGAAAAAAAATTTCCTATGAGCTCCCAGTGAAAAGTAGCTCCAGTCATTACAAACTAATATTATCTCAAACTCATTCCCCAATACCTCCTTCAGGAAAACAAAATCTCCCCAAAATGAAACAAAAGTCAGCAGCCAAGAACTAAAACACATAGTAGAGTCCCTTGAAGGTAAATGGAAAGGTGAAGGGGAAATGGGCTAACAGTTCCTTCTCCGTCTTTTCTAATGCATCTGCCTTCCGTCCCCAGCATCTGCTTTGCTCATCGGCCTTTGGCTCCTCCCATGGTCTTACTCATAGAAGAGACTGCAGTGTGGTGTTGCTTGTATACAATCCCCACCTTTAGCATTCAAACTCCCCTAAGTTCAAGTGCCAGTGCCCTTCCTACCACACCCTTCTCCCTCGGCATGGGAATGATGGCCCTGGAGGAATCCTTCACCTCTTCCTACCTTGATTTTCTCATCTCTGAAGTGAAGATGGTAGCAATGCCTGTTTGTTTGGAGTTGATATGTTTCTAAAGCAATGCACATGAGGATTCCATAGAGCAGCCGCTGTGTCCAAAATGCACTGTGAAGGTCTCCATGGCGATCTTGCTTCACCTGGCTTTTCCACACCAATGTCAACCACCTGTCGAGGCCTCCTGTGCCCTACAGGTCCAGGGGACTCTGGAACCAAACCCAAACCTTCCATCCTATGTTCCCCCAGCCCTGGAGGTAGTAATGCATACCGAGCTTTTGGAGTGATAGCCCTGCCTGGCCACCTTGAAATGACTTACTTTCTCACTAGATTCTGGAAACAGAGAAAGCTCTTGCATTTTAAAATGTGGTTTGGCATCATAGTCCCACAGAACAAATGACTTCTGTTCCCGTGGACAACTGATGATTGCCAGTTTTGTCGGGGCAGAAGCCACCTACTCCAAGGCCCTCGATCCTCTATGAGAGAAATCAACAGAAACTATGCTCTTTGAACACTGAATTTTTTCTCCTTGGCGCACGTTACACATGCTGGATGAAATCAAATGGCTTATTTTATCTTCTCTATTGGCAGTGACCCAGCCTGCTGAGCACTGGTAAAAAACCTGAGGCTTTCAAATTCATGGGGCCATCAACTAAAAATATGCTGCCATACACACTCTAAAAAGATCCCAGTTTAGATCCACAAGAAGTAATTCAGCTAGAAGCGCCATCCTTCTCTGGGTACCATCCCTTGAAAGGACTTAGTCAGCTGGTGGTCCTGCACCTCCAACCCCCCCACCCTTCCCCCAGCACCCCATGGTGAGCATGTGGGGGGGGCGGGTAATGTAACAGGAAGACTTCTCACTTTTTGCATGGCTGGAACGTAACCTCTTCAGCCCCTAGTGTCCTCCTACACACTTAGCAGATTGTGGTTTGTGTTTCAGAGAAGCATGCAACCACCCTTTAGCTCTCACTTTGAATTATAGAAAACAAGGCCAGCTCCTTACCTACGCATCAGGTGTCAAAAATGCACAAAGCTTTACTGAGCTGAGGGGGGGATAAAACCTCCTGTCATGAAGAGGATAATTGCTTCCACAGTTAACGCCTCCAAAAAGTGGACAAAAATAGCTAAAAAGGAGGATATTTTAAAACTATATTAAATCATTTACTATGAAAATGCAAACTTGTAAAGGGCTAGAGAAAAGCAGGGAGCAACTAAGTCAGTGGCTCTCAACCTGTGGCGCACTGTCCCCTGGGTTGAACATGTCTTTCACAGGGGTCACCTAAGACCATCAGAAAACACAGATATTTACATTATGATTCATAATTTCTGGGGGCGGAAGAGATGACGTCACCAGGCAGAGAGCTAGTCTGGCTTTACATCAACCAGGCGTCCAGTGAGGTGATTGATTTTAAGACCAAATGCTTCAGCTCTGGTGTCAAAGGACGAAAGCAGCTGTCTTGGAAGTGGTTATCACCCCTCAAGTCTCTCTGGACCCCCCTTACTTCTTCCATCTGCCTAGTTTGTCACCTCTTAAATCTGCCTGACCCGCCCATGGGCTTTGATTTCATCATCTTCTTTGCTTATCTCTGCCTCCCAGTATCCTCCATATCAGCATGTGAGGGCTTCCTTTTCTTTCTTTCTTTCCTTCTTTTTTTCTTCACAATTGAAATGCAGTATCTCTTATTTGCTGCTTTTCTTTCATCTCCCATTTCTCTTTTTAGCTATGCTTTAGCTGGTGTACTTTTCATGTCGTTTTGCTTTTTCGTTAGAGTCAGTTTAGGAGCTATTGAATGCTTAAATAGTTGTGAATTTTAACTTAAATATTGCAGAGGTTTGGGGACTAACTTAGTTCAGATTAGTGATTCACCCCCCACAGTGGTCTCCGGGCTGGCTCAGCTAAGCTCCTGGTTTAGCAGAGGCCCAGGAAGGAAAGAAGAATTCATTCGGAAGATCCAAGACCCCTAAGTCAAAAGCCTGTGCAGCATCATGCACGCAGATCAGGGCGTGGGAAGCTGCCAGCACCAGAGTAGCCTTTGACCCTAGGGTTGGAAGTTTCATCTCTCCTCCTGATCCTCTCAAGGAACCAGCCGACTTTGAAATACTCGAATTTTCAGCATAATGAGGTATCTGTAAAGGATCCATGAAGAGGGAGCAATATAATGAGTTTTAGAGCAACACCTGGACCTATGGCAGCCAAACCTCAGCAGCTTTCCCAGACTGTATTGTTCAGGTAAACAGATCAGCCCACCAGGTGAGACTCACCCATCTTCTTGAGAAGGATCCCTTTGGGGACTTATATGGATGACTATAGGACTGAGCGCATGGGCTGGGGCAGGGGTAGAATTCTCACCATTCTAGCCAGCCCCCAACAAACCATGGGGTTTGTAACACCGTAACACCAGCCTGCACTGCAGAAGATGGAGTGTAGGGATTAATGGTTGTTTTCTCAGTTAAACCTATCCAAGGGCATTTCTTTCTCTTTTCTCTGTCTCTGTCTCTGTCTCTGTCTCTGTCTCTGTCTCTGTCTCTCTCTCTCTCTCTCTCTCTCTCTCTGTGTCTCTCTGTGTGTGTATGGTGAGTGTATCTGTGTATATGTGTGTATGTGTATGTGATGTGTGTCTATGTGTATGTGTGTGTGGTGTGTGTTTGGTGTGTGTATGTGTGTATATGTGTGTGTGTGTGTGTGCATGCTCCTCTATGCGTACATACAGTGCCCAGAACAGGAGGCCAAGTGTCTTCTAATATTCTCCTCCTAGTTACCTCGAGACAGAGTCTTTCTGGAAGCTCACTGTTTGCCTAGGTTGGCTGGCCAGCACACTCATCTTTTCTTCAAAATACTGAAGTTCCACACAGTTTATGCAACAGGTGCTGTGGATTCAAATCCAAGTGCTCACACCTTCTCAGCCAATGCTCTTCTGTCTGAGCATGGGGCGGGGGTGTGTGGGGGTGGGGGAATCGTTTCACATGCAAAGGCCTGTGTACGCACACATGTGCATCCAGTGCACGTGGGAACCTGAATTCACATACTGCACACCAAACCCCTTACCCCATCCCTGCCAGCCCTGTGGAATATCGGAGTGGTCTGAGCTCCAGAGAAGTTGCCTGGAGCTTCTGGGCAAACTGCCATGGGTCTATCTGTACCCAGAAGCTTTTGTAGGCCCTGTAGAGACAAAAGACTTGAGCCGATTCTGGGGTTGAGCTTTCTACTCGGTGGTGCCAGCCTTGGAATTTAGAACTCCTGGCATGCAGGTAGAAAGAGGAATCTGGTCTCTTTGGTCATCATCAGTGGCCTGGATGAAGCCACCTTTACTTCTGCATCCACCTCCCACGCCCCACCCCACTCCACCCCCGAAAATATCTTTGTGGGTGTTTACCAGCTCCAGAGTTCCTCCTCAGCCATCTTTTGATCTAGATTTCTTAACCTTTCTGTGGCAGATATCAAGTCAATTTCCTCTTCTGCTTGGACTTCCAGTGAGGCGACATATTGTGGCCACCTGCAGTCAGGCACGACTGTGTGACTCTTCCCAGGGGAAGTGCTCTGGGTTATTGATGACCTGATACTTTTGTCTGAGGGATCTTGACCATTTTTCTCCCTCAAGGAGTAACAAGGTAAGGTTGCCCAGGATTCTGCCTAACTTCTGAATTAGTCATGCACCACCTCTTTCCCCCCAAACCAGCCAGGCTTATAGGAAGAAGTCCCTGTGCTGAGCCATTGCATGTGGGCCTCTTTGATTTGCGCCTGCCTCTCTAGCTATCCCTAATAAAAAACATATTTGTCTTCTGTTTCTGTGACACCACTTTCTCTAGGCTGCCCCCCCTCCCCCTTTGTCTCTCTGATCAGTTTTCTGACAAAGTCTTAAAATAAAGACCTTCCCCCTGGGCGCTTATCTCTTTCTCTCACTCTACAGGATGATTAGCCTCCGTTATCAACTAGACTGGATCTGAAAACAACTAAGACAGGAGCCGCCAGGCGCTCCTGTGAGGGACTTCCTTGATGAAATTATCTGAAGCAGAAAGACTCACCCTGAATGTGAGCAGTGAATGCTGGAGGCCGCGCACATAAAAGGGCAAGGAAGAAGGAAGCTGTTGCTTTTTGCTGGCTTGCTTTCACTCTTGCTGGCAAGTGCATCTGTCCTGTGACGGAGGCATTCCTTCACTGGTATTGAAGCCGGGTTCTTGGGCCTTCCAACATAGACTGAAGACCAGCATCTCTACAGGAACGCTCTCGGCCTTCAGAGCCAGGTTGGTCCCCTGAGACATCCAACCTTCCAGACTAAACAACTAACTCCAGGATTCTTGGGCTCTCCAGGGTGAGGTTGCAATTGTTGCACTACCCAGACCATATCCTGTAAGCCAATCTACTAAATTACCTTTTGATGTATACGTATTTACTCTACCAGTTTTGTTTCTTCGCAGAACCTGGACAGTGTGCTGTATATATTATCTCTGTTTTCTGCAGCTATTTCCCTCCATGGGGGTTTATTCACCTCTCATGTATCTGTTGATGGTCCCTAGATCTATCTCCACCCTACACTCCAAAACTCACCATCTTTAGCCTCCGAACTTTATTCATGTGTGTATTCTCTCTAGTTCTCAGTCTTTCCACTTTGAATCCAACTCTTGTAACTCTTTCTCTTCACCCTTCCAACTCTACTCAAGCACTGGTGCACCGCTGACACTCACAAAGCCTTCTCCGACAGCTGCCAGCCTGCGCATCCACACCTCTCCTGCCTTGCTCATCTCTGCCACAAATCCCCAGGCATCTCACTCCGCTCCACCTCTCCAGCCTGTCTCCCCCACATGTACTTTGGTCAGAGCTACTGAACAAAGCATATCCACAACCTAAGTGGGGCAGGGGAGCCTTAACTGGCCTCGGTGTTTCTCAGGGTCTCAGCCCATGATGGTAGGGAGAGCGTGACAGAGCAGAGGTGTCTGTGGTGGAGGGAACGTGTGACATAAGCTGTGTACATGGAAACAGGCCAGCGGGGCCAGCACCAAGAGTTAGTCACCCCTTCTGCCAACGAGGTCCCAACTCGTAAATATTCTGGAGGCTCCCAAAATAGGCCCAGCAGCTGGGAAAACAAACACTCAAAATGAGTGTCTGAGCCGGGCAGTGGCGGTGGCGGGGTGGGGGGTGGGGCAGGGAGGAGGAACAGAAGCAGGTGGTGGATCTCTGTGAGTTCGAGGCCAGCCTGGTCTACTGAGTGAGTTCCAGGACAGCCAGGGCTACACAGAGAAACCTTGTCTTGAAAAAACAAAACAAAACAACAACAAACAATGAGGGTCTGGTGAAGTCCTTACTGATACACAGACACACAGACACACACACACACACACACACACACACACACACACACACCACTCACTTGATGATTAGAGACTTCTGCTTTTCTGTTGTCAATCTAAACAATAAAAATGGCTACTATTTAAGAAAATCTTATATGCAAGGCACTATGCTATCAGTAATTATTGTGTCTATTTCTCCGGACAACTGTAGAGATAGGCCACAGAATGCTCACACTACAGTTGAAGACCCACTGAAGATCTGGGACCCCCTTGCTCACACTCGTGCTCTTAACTAGTAAAGCTCAGATGCACACACAACCATTCTGATGCCAAGGCCTCTTGGCCTTGACTAGAGATTCGTTTGATAGGAACTCTATGTGTTTGGAGATTCATTATGCAAACTGCCTTTAGGTTAGACTATGCATGTTAGTTCAGCACAGGGGCACCCTTCAGGGGCCCCCCACAAAATCAGCCTCACTGAGCTCAGTGCTAATCTACAAATGTTTTGCTCATTCAATAGTTAAATACATATCTGTCTGGTGTGGACTCCGCGTGAGGCAGGCGCTCAGAATTCCCCAGCCCACACCTTTCTCTCCTTCCTGCAACCTGCCTCTTGGTGTCAACTGCCCTTAGATATAGGCGCTTTGTCTTTCATGAGCAGAAGAATGAAACCGTTTTACAATGGTCAGTGGGAACATTAGCTCGTCTCTGCCAGAGCCTTCTACTCTGCCCTGGGAAGAGCTGAGTTTTGGGCCATGCCTGTTCCCTCAGGACACCTTTAATCCTTCCACTGTGGCCTTTAACCCTTCATATTTACAAAGCATTTGTTTACAAGTCTGTCTCCTCTAGTGAAATCTACCACAGAGTCTCTCAGATTAGGGACGCTCTGTGCATCTCCTCGCGTGCCACCTTTTGGGCAGGTAGTAAGTCTTTTCAAAGTGGACTTGCTCAGTGGGTAGCGCATGAACGAACAGCACAAGCTCCTCCCATAAACGGATTTAATTTCAATCAGCTCTCCTCAAGTCTTCTTCTGGTCAGAAGTCTGACTTCTGGTCACTTCAGGTCTTTGAAAGTGAGATAAAAATTGGGATGAAGAATGTGCTAAGTTCCCAAATGTTTACGAACTCAATGGGGAGCTCTGCTGACCCATACACTGGCCTCCAGCTTGCTGCCACTCAGCACTTGAATATAGCTAATGTGACTCAAGCTGTACTGTAAATACAGAATATCTACATTATTTTGGAGACAATATTTCAAAGACAAAAAAGATTTAATTAGCATTTATTCTATAACATTTTGGATTAAGCTAAATCTATTATTAAAAAACATTTTTCCTCATTTTCTCTTTGGTTTCCTAAAGTGACTACTAAGAATACTTTAAAATTATATACAAAGTAAGCAGAGTTCACCTAGCCAGTCTGACTTTATGATAATAGTCAGCGCAGCTTAGGAAGGAAGTGCTGCCTGTGAGTTAGAAAATGCTTCCCCTTTTTGTCTCTAAGATCACACCTAAGGAAAGAAAAAGGAAGGAGGAAAGAGGCTCAGACTGAGGAAAGGAAAAAGAAGGCACGGAGGGAAGGGAAGGTGGAGAGTAAGTCTGTGCTGTCCGAGGGAAGGGCTTGGGGAGGGAGTTTGGCCACATGACTAAGCATTTGCTGATCAAAATTGTCTTTTCAGTTTAATACAAAGTTTTAGTTTCTTCTATAATAATAATTTTATAGCTGTTCTTCAAACACCGAAACAACCTTAGCTATATGTAGACTTAATTCAAATAGTTAGAAACATTGAGGGATAAGGAAGGAAGGAAGGAAGGAAGGAAATAGAAACAGGCAAAGTTTGAAGTCGACACTGAATCTATAATGGCCACTAAAGCGTCTGTTGCTGAGACAGAAGTGATTCTGTCATCTTTACCTCTATGCTTCCAAGTTCTTTGCTCCAAATTTGAGTGGATTATTTAATTTCACTTCTCATGACCTCAACAAATCAATGGAACACCAGCTTGAGGAACACTATTTGCTCGGATTAATTATTAATGTTAACAAGGTATATTATAATAATGGCTCGTAGTTTAAAATTTTAAATTTCTTGCTCAATACAATTATGTAATAGTCATTGCTTTTTAAAATGAGACTCACTTTAAAGAGATTATAATACTATTGTATTAGTTTTATAATAGTATAATACTATTAGTATTAGTATTATGCAAATAAAACATCAGGGAAATGTTAGTAATTTCATATATTGGTTACTGTCATTATCTCATGATACTGTACTAAAAACATTGGTTAGGAGATTTGGAAGTTTGTATTCTTGTCATTTCTAGCATTTACTTTTTGTTTTCTTGTTTCACTTCAAAACTGGGTAATACAAAATTTCGACTGCTCGAGCTACAGATTTTGTAATAGAAAGAATCACCCCATTTGCTGTCTTTCAGCCAAAAGTAGATAACCTTGTGCTATAAAATCCAAAGTCACAATGTGCAGTCCCATCTCAGATTTATAAAAAAAAAAAAAAAAAAACCAGCAACAAAATTTACAAATTCTTTACTTTTCTTACACATTAGTAAAAAGAATTGCTTAGGGAAAAAAAAAACCACAAACACAAACACAAAACAAAAACCCAAGACACCAACAGAAGATACCTGGCACCTCCTGCAGGATGAAAGCATGGACAATGGTTTCTTACCGTTCCTCATCTGCTCCACTTCACAGAAGTGCGTGCCCGTGGGGGTGTGGATGAAGGCATGGATGTGCTTGACTCCATTCTGAAAGGGAGGGCAAAGTTGTTTCCAGTCACATTCCAGCACAGACTGAGAGAGCAATTACTTTTACTAAACTGGGAGCATAAATGGTGAAACCTTTTCAAAACGCTTCCAGGGCACCTCTTCCACGTAGACATGGGCTCTGGTGACGTGGTTGAAAGAAGAAAGGAAGTGCTCACAGATGTTCATAGCAAAGGTCTCTATGCTTTTTATCTGCAAAGAAAGGAATACTGGTGACCAAAACCATCTCAGTTAAAAGGCTCTGCTGAGTCTCGTGTTATGTTTATTCGGAGGTAGGGGCTCGCTGACTACACAGCCCAGTCTGATCTTGAACTCGTGATCCTCTGTCTACACCTAATTCTTGGATTATATGCTTCTGTATCTGGCTTAGAGTGTGTTGTTTTGTTGTATTTGTGTAAGGTGAGCCTTAACGTTTAGTCCAGGCAAGCATCAAGCTCAAGACAGTCCTGCACCATCCCCCTCAGGGGCTGGAAATACAGCATCCACTGCTAAGCACACTCGGGTGCCCTTTCCTGATCAGTTGTTTCTTCTAATGAGAGAGTCACAGAATTCAGAATTTTTTTTAAATTAAAAATAAATAGGAGACAAAATAGCCACATTTTGGTTTTTCTCTACTGTTGCTGGGTGTTGTTCATAGATTTCTATCATGGAGGAGACTCTGTCCTGTTATTATTTTCAATTTTATTTTAAGATTTGTTGTTGTTGTTGTTGTTGTTGTTGTTGTATATGCATGGGTGTCTTGCCTGCATGCATGTCTGTGCACCGTGTTCATGATTGGTGCCATGACAATTTGGAAGAGGGTGTTGGATCCCCTGGAGCTGCTGTTGCAGGTGGTTGTGAGGCACTGTGTGGGTGCTAGAAGTGGAACAGGAACCTCTGGAAGAGCAGCCAGTCTCTCCACTGCTGAGCCATCTCACCAGCCCCATCCTTGTGTGTAAAAGAAACCTGCTTTGCCTGAAAAAAGGGTATCAGTAGATCAACGAATGTAACTGATTGCAGAGTCTTTTCCCGGTTTGCTTGTAATGCAGTGTCTTTTCAAGAATCTGGCAAACGGGCTCCAGTGTTCCCAAAGAAAAATCAATCTTTCGGTGTGTCTGACTGAGCAGTTCCATAGCGGGAAGACCCACCCTAAATGTGGGTGTGCTCATCCCATCTCCCGGGATCCCGGAATGAGGAAAACGGTGCAAGCAAGCCGAGCCCCATCGCTCATCCCTCTGTTTCCTAACTGTAACGATATATAAAGTATTCGCCAAGCGACAGGCGTGGTACAAGGAAGTCTGTTGTTGTGAGAAGAGCAAGAGAGAGAGAGGGCGAGAAGACACACTCTGAGTGTGGAGGGACACAGACAGAATCAGGGGGACAGGCAGAAGAGAGGAGAGAGACAGAGAGACAATGGGAGAGAGGCAGGAAGAGGGGGACAGGGAGGGAGGGAGTGGGGGAAGGGCACTCCAGACCAGGGAGGAGGAGGGAAACCGAGGCAGAGAGAGTGCAAAAGAGAAACAAGGTGGAGGGCTGGTCCTTTTACACCTGGTGCTCAGCTGAAGCACACCTGGTGGCCACAGGCGAGACCTCAGGTTGCTAAGGCAACCTAGAGGCAGGCTTGTGAGCTAACACTAACTACAGATACAACTGTGACTAATTGCCTCACTCTCCCCTTGCGGAGGTTTCCCTACCATGAGGGACTGAGTACACCAGTGACTCTCAAGCCCTTTGGGGTAGCTTATCAGATACGCTGCATAGCACATAATTACATTATGAGTCATAAAAGTAGCAAAGTTACACTTATGAAGTAACAACAAAACGGTTTTATGGTTGGGGGTCACAACAACATGAAGACTAGGAAGGCTGAGAACCACTGGACTGTACCCTCAAACCATGAACCAAAATAGATCCTTCCTGCCCTAATGCACCCCGGAGTATGGGGTATTTTGTTGCAGCAATCAGAAAACCAAAACAGGGGGCACAAAAATTTGGACAGTAAATTTTTCCAATAAGTACAGTAACTTATAATCAATATTCTGTCATACAACAATGGCACTTTCACCTACAAGTGCACATTCTGAAAGTGATAGAACTTAAGGGATCGCATGAGAAATGTGCTAAATTTAGTCTGAACTCCTCCCGTGACCTTGACTTGCCCATAGTTCCAATGTGAGGTAACAAGTTAATTTGTCAGGAGCTTCTCCTCCTAACTTAGGAGATAGATTTTTAAAAAATAAAATAAAATAAGATGAAGCAAGCTTTCCTGTAAGCTTGAGAATTTAAGGGTAAAGGAAAAATTTTAAAATGGCATATATGTAAAAATAGGTTAAAAGGAAATGAGAGCTTAAAATAAGCAAGTTCCGCCCCCACGCAAGCTTGCACTGAATTTGCATCAAGAAGCAGCTACGAATGGCTATACCCCTTTGAGCTTCGCCAGGACGTGCACTGTGTTCTTGATGGTGTCTGTAGGGATGATGTCAGAATTATCACCGTGTAGGTAATCCTTTTTGGATCTCAGAGTCAGCTGCACAGAAGTTGCCACCTCCTTGATGCTGTGGTATTTCCCATCCCTCTGAATGTGGAGAACTTTGACCATGTCCTTCCCATAGCCGGTTCTGACAAATTCCACTTCGTCGTTCTGTAATGAGAATATAACCATCTGATTGGAGAAGGCTCACTCAGGTTAAAAGTGCCAGCTGCAGACTCTTTAGTTTTCCATTTTATCAGGCAACCAAGGCAGGGGAGACCCAGAACACTTACAACGGCAGCATCACGCCCGACATTTGAAGACTATCTTTCACAGGAAAAAAGAGGTTCCCATCAAACAAAAATATATCAGATTACAGGACAGACAGGCAGATGGTTTTCTTGGTATCAGTTTTAAACATTTACTTAGTTTTAATTGTATGCACCCACAAATCCAGCGGTGTTAGATCCCCTAAAGCTGGAATTACACGCAGTTATGAGTGAGCTCGGGTCCTCTGCGAGAACATATGTGCTCTTAACCCCAGCGCCACTTGATAATAATTTCTTTCTGGGTCAAAGCTACATCCTCTCTGCAATATGCGACCTGTGCTTGTGGCAGCTGTGGGAACCTGACAAATGGTAAACAAAGATGAAATGACGTGGTTAGTAAAGGCAGAGTTATATACATACTCAGGCCTGTTGGCTCCAAACCATATAACGGCCACCATGGAAACCAGCTTTCTTCTAGAAAATTCCATTAGCGTGTCAACTGTAAATAATTCCAAGCCCTCACCCTCTCCCATGTTTTAAGAAGTGGTATTTCTGAGAAAATTCTCTGAGATAGTGGAAACAACTTGAAAATTGCCTTTTCTATTCGCTGCCAGGAAGGAGGATGAATGGTGCTGGGCGGGGCACCTGACTGCTCGGAAAGCTAAGCCTCTAATGGAGAGACAATGAAGGACTGGTCATTTATTCATTAAGACCCATGTCTGCAGCTGGGGCCTTAGGTAGCACACACATCCATTTTTACAGCTGGTGCCCACCGGGCTTGCTGCTGGGTGTTTGAGAGGAGTCTAAAACCATATGGCTTTTTAGCATAAAGACTGAGCATTTAATTGGTAATGAAAGTGGTAAAAATGAGAGCAAATGCCAACCAACATGCCGCACACATATAGTGCAGGTCTGGGTAGCAAGTCCAGAAACCTCTCCTGTTGCTCTTATTTAGGATGCCGGGGATTGCCTAACAATCTCTACATGAGAAGTCATCAGTTCCTCTGAGGAGAATTTAAGCGTACTAACCAACATAAAAAATGGTTGTGGTTTCTGTAAATATCGTGAGGCATCATAGGAGACCATCTCAGATCTGGAAGATGTAGCCAGCTGGGACAAGCTCTTAACATATACAAAAGTTCAGCGGGTCTGGATTGAATCCTGCCTACCTAGGAGGGAGACTCTTAGAGATGTACCCCCAAGGTCTTTGATCGAACCTTTGGAAGCATCTTCAAAACTAAGATCCACAAGACCCTGGGAATGGAGTTCAGTTGGTAGACTGCCCTAAGTTTCTTTCTCAGCACCACAGGACTGGGCATGGTGGTGCATCCTGCAGTCATAGCCCTTGGGAAGTGTAAGCAGTGGAGTCAGAAGTTCAAGGTCATTCTAAGCTGCTTAGGCAGGCCAAGATCAGCCTGAGGTACAAAAGACCCTGTTAAAGAAACTTTCATGTGGAGAAGAGGATAGGATGCCAGTAAGAAACATGACAAAGCAGAGCTAATGGTTCTTCAAGACTATAATGGTGGCAGAGAAAGGAAGATGTTGTGTTTATTGCCATAGCTTTGGCATCAGTCCAGGCCACAATTCCACCTTGCCACTTATAGCCTGGTGGCTTGTGACAAGTGGTTGAATGTCACTGAACTTCAGTGATCTTAAGTGACCTTTGCACTGATGGGAATAACCACCAGCACCTTGTGGGGTGGCTGGTGATGCTGGAAGCTTCAGCTTTGTTTCTAGTATCAACAGCGGCCAAGTCGAGCAGTTGGATGTAGCTACAAGAGAGACAATGTTGGATAAGGGTACTGACTTGGGGAGGAGAATGCTATTAACACCAGAGTCTTAATCCTCAGGAATTCTACCAAGGGGAGGAAGGGACTTTGATGCTTGAGCCCTTGTGATAACACAGATGGTAGTGGTGCAAGACCAAAAGTCTCTGAGCTTATAAATCATCTCTATCTTATGGGAGCACTGTACTCCTTGGCTCCATCTTCTTCCATTACATACCCAAGCCATAGTAGCTCAGCTTGTGAGAACACAGGGTATCCAGCAGACATGCAGTAATTACGTGACACTGTGCCTGTACTCCACACCCTATCTCAAGTCACATGTCTTTCTCACTTAAACTCTGCGGCTGCTATTCTGAGCTCATGTGGGTCAGACATTTTTCTCCCATAGGCCTCAAATCTTTCTCTAACTTCCCCTTCCTTCTCACTCCCTGACTACCAGCCTCTTCACCCGCCTTATTTCTTCTCCAGGTAGTCTGTCTTAACCCTTCAAACATGGAGTAGGTGGCTCCTTTGACGTATTCTCAAGACACTTGATATTGCCTTGGAATCTTTATCAAATTGTATTGCAAGCGTCTCTTCATGTGTGATTCATTCCGAAGCAATAAACTATAAAAGCAGGAAAAGTTCTATGTTGGTCACCATGGCAACTCCAGCACTTAGCACATTGCCTGGATCTTAAATAGGAGCTTGATAAATGTGTCATGAATGAACGGATAGTGCTACTAACCACCGCCTCTGCTTGTCCGGTGACACAGAACAGTTAATGAAAACATATGAAAGATTCCAGTACAGGAAGAGTGGGTTTAGTTCTGATGCCATCAAAAAAGCTCCCTTCCTGAAAAAAATAAAAACAAAACAAAACAAAAACAGGAACAGGAAGGTGGGCATTCTAAGATCAGAGGCACAATTGGCCAGAGAGGAAAGGCCCAGAGCTGGTGAGACAATTCAGCAAGTAAAGGTACCTACCACCAACTGTGGTAGCCTCCAGGACTCACACGGTGAAAGATGTCTTTTGACTATCACACTTAGTAGCATGTTCACACACAAAAGCATGTTTTCATACACACACACACACACACACACACACACACACACGGTAGATAGATAGATAGATAGATAGATAAATAGAAGATAGATAGATAAATAGATAGAAGATAGATAGATAGATAGATAGATAGATAGATAGATAGATAGATAGAAAGACAGACAGACAGACAGGAGGCAGGGAGAAAAGAGAAACCCAGAAAGACAAAATGGAGTGTAAAGAGAGAGGCTACGATACAAAGTGTTTACATTAATAATTAGACAGCATCCAAGTAGAGTGTAGCTACCCTGGGCAAGTGGTCACTCAATGCACATGGGAGGGGAATCAATAGGGGGCAGCCAGAGCTCTTTAGTAAGATCCTAAGCCAGTGTCAGAGGGCATGCACATAAGAAAGAAATGATCATTAATTTAAGGCCAGTGGGGCTTACACAGCCAGACTTTCTCACATACAACTGGACACTTGTGCAAGCTTGAGTTGGCAAGTTTACTGAGAAGTGACTTAGATTCAAAAGTATATTCTTTCCTATTGCTGCGATAAAACACTATGACCAAGAAAACTTCCAGAAGAAAGAGTTTATTTGGATTTATGTTCCAAAGGGCTAGAGTCTGTGATAGCAAGCAAAGGCGTGGTGGCTGGAGGAGAGGCTGAGGGCTCACATATTGAACAGCAAGCACAAAACAGAGAGCGAATTTAAAGTGGCATGAGTCTTCAAACTTCTAAAGCCCGCCTTCGCTGACATACTTCCTCCAGCAAGGCCACACCCCGACAGACTCCCCAGTCAGTACCAGCAACTGGGAACCAAATAGTCAAATGCCCATTAATGGGGCATTTTGGGGGACATCTCATTCAAACAACAACAGCCTTTGAGGCTGAAACAGGAGCACCGAGGCCAGCATGGAATACCCCAGTGAGTCAGTAGATAATAGCCTGGGCAAGAACTGAGGCCACCTTTGCCCAGTTCTGTAGCCAGAGAGTAGGAAGCCAGCGCCAGAAGCCACTGTGTACAATGCAGGTAAATCTCTACAGTCATGACAACTCTCTTCTGTGTACAAATGGCATCATGTCGAGAGGATGGGCTTTGATTGAGGCAGCCCTGGTGGAGTCATTGTTCAGCTTCCATTAATCCCAAATGGATGTAAATTTATCCATCTATATATCTAGAACAATAATAATATCCCCTCTTACAATGAATTCAAGAAGTACAAATGAAAAAGCATAAAGTGCCTAGGAAAGTGCCTGGCAAAGGTGCTCAATAAATGTTACTTGTAAGTATCAATACCCGGGCGGTGGTGGTGCACGCTTTTAATCCCAGCACTTGGGAGGCAGAGGCAGGCAGATCACTGTGAATTCAAGGCCAGCCTGGTCTACAAAGTGAGTCCAGGATAGTCAAGGCTACACAGAGAAACCTTGTCTTGAAAAACAAAACAAAGCAAAACAAAACAAACAAACAAAAAGTATCAATGATAAGTAACAATCACTTGCCTAATTTTGCAAGAAAGGATCCTTATGGAATGGATAGCGATAAATAGTTAGGGTACACTCCAAACCAGAGTGCAAGTGGATAAAGTCAAGGAATATCTGCTTAGAGAGGGTCTACCTCTAACTGTCCCCCCTTGGGTACAACGCCTGATTTGAATTTCTGTCTTCACCAATAACTGTACTTGGGTGGTCCAATGGAGAGACTGTGTCCTACAGTAATGCCCTGAGCAAATCCTGAGCAGGCTCTGCACAAGGCAAATCTCCTTTCCTGGACATGTTCTTAAATGCATGGGGATCCCAACTTGAGAACTGTATAAATAATGTTGACAAGACCCCCGAGGTTTTGGAGGACTCTTCTGAATGTCCACGTCTACAATCAGTCTGTAAACGTTATCACTTCTGGCTGCACTTGAGGAGACTTGGTTCTCATAACAGCATTAGGACTTCTTAGCCTCAAGTTTGTTGAACTCCTGACACCCCGATAGATGCACTTTAGGCAGGACTATGTATTTTATGAAGCTGACACTAAATCTTTATGTACTTGTGAGAGCGGGTATGGGATTTTCTAGGGCACACACATGGATTTTACCCCATTACTCATGAAAGGCTAAGGACCATTTCTGTGTATAAAGGGGCCGAAACAGTTAAGTTGGCTTTGCTCAGTCTGACTTTCTAGAGTCTAATCACCAGCCCTGAGACAGCATGAGAGATGATTTGTCATCCTGGAAGCAGGGAGCCTGTAGCATAGGGATAAGAACACATGCCTTTGGCACCAGATGTACGAGAGGCAAGTGATTGCTTTGTTTTTCCTTCATGCCTTCCCCTTTCCATCTATAAAATGGGATGATGACAGCACCTATTATGTATAATTGTGAGGTTGCAAGTAACTGCTCAGAACAATGGCTGCCATGTGGTAATCAGTGATGTCAGCTGGCACCGTTATCTGCCAGGCAGTTTGAGTAGAAGGAAAAGCTGCAATGTGTTGGTATCAACTTCATTACTTTACACCTCTGTTTTCCTTTGTGATAGAGACACTGGTGAGGATCATGTCACACAGGCACACAGCAGGTTGAGCTGTTCATATCTACAGATAAAAACAAATCCTCATTGGCACAAATTGAATCTTGAGTGAATCCTAATTGAATAGATAACACTGAAGTGCTTCATCCAAGCAACCGCGCACTCTCCTCTCTGCACATTTCTTTGTGCTTTATTTTAGTTTTAATATCTACATATTGTAGTGACATAGACCAGATACCCAGTGAGTCCTTTCTATGTTCTAGACTTGGAACAAGGCAGCTACATAGCTGGGAACTAACGTCAAGTTTCTGGGATTTTAGCTGCCAATCAGCATCCATCCTTTCTTCCTGGAATGCCGTCTTCATTAGTCAGTGCTTCATACACACCAGTCCTGTCCCTAAAGCATGGCTCTTCTCTTTGAACTCACAGGGCAGTGTGTAAACAAGCACTAGCACTGGCCTCACACTCGCCCTTCCTTCCTCTCCTTTGTACATGTCTAATTTTGCCCAATGTGGCATATTGAAAGTCACAGCAGGTCATCTCCACCCCCGGCGCAGCACTCAGTGGCGCTCGTACACTGCCATGGATGCCTTGCCCAACACACAAGATACCTCATTTTGCAGACCATTTCAGGAAGTTTAGATCGTTTTTAGTTCAATAGGGGAAATTGAAAAACTCCATCAATCGGCTTCAGGTTCCTCTCAAGCTACAAGAGGAGGTGGAAGGTCAGAGGAAGCGCGCACCACATGTGTCTGTGATTTCCTATTAGTCAGGGCAGGAGACATGATTGAGCAGCTATGAGCACTTACTGCTCTTTCAGAAGACCCAGGTTCAGTTTCCAGCACCCACATGGTGGCTCACAACTGTCTGCAACTCTAATTCCAGGGGACCCTCTTCTGACCTCCGCAAGCACCAGGTACACACATGGAGCACAAAAATACATGCAAACAAAACACTCATATACACAAAAGAAAAATAAAGCTTTTAAAAATACGAATTCTTACAGGGGAAAATTGAGGTTGAGTGGTGGAATTTAGGAGTTCAAATCATTTTCAGACAAAAGAAGAAGAAAGGCCCTTGTGGAACCAAACATGAGCCCTCTTATATTAGATGATATCTGAAGTTACAAAAGTCTAGCAAAATTCATAACAGGATCATCTCTACTTTTGACAAGAGAGACTAAAATTTTTTTAGCTATTTTGCATCTAAATACAATAATTCAGTTATAGTGTGGCAAGTAAGAATTGTGGATAAGAAAATCAATCTCTACTTATCTGTCTCTCTTCCCCTTCCTCCATCCTCTCCTCCTTTGGCCCGCCCCTCCTCTCTTCTCTTTCTTTCCTTGAGACCTATCAAAGAGAGTCTTCAAATTCTCTACCCAGGTTTCTTCATCCTTGAATGCTTTCTTGAGCATTTGTGAATATAAAATCTTCAAGGAGGGGAAGGAGGGGGAAGGAATAGAAAAAACAAGCATTCCTATGATCAATGTCAGTGTCACCTTCATAGGCCTTGATCCATACTGACGATAATGATAATAACCAGTGATAATCTTAGAAGCAGACAGTGATGTGGTGGTGCTAGTGGTGGGTGGTGGTGGTGGTGGTGGTAGTGTGGTGGTGATGGTGGTGGTGATGGTTGTGGTGATGGTGGTGATGGTGGTGGTAGTGGTGGTGATGGTGGTGGTAGTGGTGGTGATGGTAGTGATGCTGGTGGTGGTGATGGTGGTGGTGATGGTGGTGGTGGTGGTGGTGATGGTGGTGGTAATGGTGGTAGTGGTGATGGTGGTGATGGTGGTGATGGTGGTGCTGGTGGTGCATGTGCCTGGATGTGCTTTTTGTTTGTCTTGTTTCGTGAGATCTACTAAATACCCAAGACTATGCTGATGTTGCATCATCTTGAAGAGCGGTTTAACACTCATAAAAGAGATGTACGCACTGCTCAAAGTTGCCCCTAAAGGATGTTCAAGCAAATACTTCAAGAGAAGGATAAAAATCTCATTGTATATTTATGGTGAAAAGACAGGGTAACCTGTTAACCTCAGTAAGACGCCAACTATGGGTGTTCTGTTATTTTCATTCTTTTACTCATCGTGAAAAATGCCAAGAGAAATGCCAATTTCCCTGCCAGCCTCTTCACCAAAAGCCTCAGGATAATAAACTGGGAAAAAAGTACCCAGGAACTTCCAGAATAAGGATGGGAAACCTCACAACAAGAATTGATAGAGGCATCTGGCATGGACTGGAAGTATATATTGCAATCCATTATTGAATAAGGAAGACACAGGGGCCAACCAGGTAACCTTCACAGGACACAGGGGACACAGAGGCAAAATGAGAGCCACGTGCTGCCAAGTGTTCTTTAACCCTTTGTCAGAGTCCCTTCAGTCTGCTTGACAACTCCCTCTCAAGTCAGGCTCACAAGTGAGAGGAAGAACACGCTGACCCTGGCAGAGGGAGGGAATTGGCCACACTACCAGACACTCACAGTTACATAGCATTCTGTCATCTAATTTCCCACCCACTGAGACTGATGTCATCTTTCCTACTTCCCACAACAACTCTGTGACTTGGCAAAAATAAAATAAAATAAGAAAAAGAATCAGTAGCTTAAAATAAATAGGCTCACAGATATGAAAGGAGCTGTCTAAAGTCAGACGTGGGACAGACTGGGGGAGGAGACTCACAACTTCAAAGTATGTCTCTTCTAGACTTGATACCCTATGAGCATATACAAGGGGAAGTAATCCCTCTGAGGAACAGTCATAGGGGAGGGGAATAAGGGGAAAATGGGAGGGAGGGGAGAATGGGAGGATACAAGGGATGGGATAACCATAGAGATGTAACAAGAATAAATAAATAAATAATAAAAATTTAAAAAAAAGTATGTCTCTTCCCACAGCACCCCCTTACAGTGGGGATTTTGGTTGCACATGGGTCTCTGTTGACATGGGTGTGTTTACACTGTCAACATGAGGAGAACGGTAAGGCAGCAACCTCTGGAGCAGATGAGGGTCTGGCCTCATCATCTGAGGTGAACAATGACTTCTGGCTGGTAAGAACCACTGAAATCAGGAGCGGTGTGAACTTACTGACAGCCATTTAACACCCACTCACCAAGGGGCTGGCTTGAGTCTATGTGTAAGAGGAGGGCATGCATGGCCTAGAAGAAATGGAAAGGGAAGGCACAGCAGTCACTGCCACAGTTACACTAGTCTCTGAGAGACCTCTGTGAAGGGAGTAATGAGTCCCACCTCCCTGGAAGAAAGCAGATTCTCCTTGAGGTGAAAATCACATAGAACCAAGCATTGGTTTGCAGGCTGCTGCCTCTCTTCGCTACAGCCGCCTCCCAGACTTATAGACATGGTAGTAAAAGTCCTTACTGTGGGCCTTTCCCTCCTACTGCATCTATTATAAACCTGCTTTTCTCGATTTCTCTCCTTGTGCATTTTTAGATTTATTTCTTTTATTGTGTACATATGAATGTTTTGCTTGTGTGTGTATTATGTTCATCACATGCATGCCTGAAACAGAGGTCAGAAGTGCGCATCAGATCCCCCTCCCCCCACTGGAGTTGCAGAGCTACTACATGGGTGCTGGGAACTGAACCCGGGTCCTCCGTGAGAGCAACAAGAGCTCTTAACCACTGAGCCACCTTTCCAGGCCTGTCATTCTAAGTTTCTCATAACTCCAAATGCAAGTTGGTAAGTCCATTTCATCCACTCCACACATTTGTAGAACTAGACTGACTTAGCTCCATTAGGTGACAGTCAGTGTAACATGCTTGGATATGGAAGGGTAGACAAGGCAGACAGTGCTCTGCTCTTGTAGAGCTTTGTCTAGTAGAACATTCTTCTCCTGGGAAGGTTCAAATAGTCGTCGGTACTCTGGGCTTTTCAGGCTGTGTTTCAATGACTCATTTCTGCCATTATTGCATAAGAGAAATCAATGGGTACATCTATATGCAAATAAAACTTTATTTGTAAAAACAGCCAGTGAGCCAGACTTAGCCCACAGAAGTTCCCCACCACTTTCTAGGAGACAACTCATAAAAAGAAATAAGTAGTCACGCATTGTGTTAATTACTCTAAACATTAATCACTCTACTGAATTAATCATTCTACTGAGACCATAGAGTAAGCTCTGGGAACATGTTGTAGGGACAGCAAAGCAGGATTAAGGAAGGTTTCCAGAAGGACATGGGGTTCCAAAATAGTGCGGAGGATGATTGGGCCCAACCTGATACCCATGACCACCCTCTTGCCCCGAGGATGCTTTCTCTAGCCACACCTCTTGAGAGCATGTCTCTGCTCTGCATTGGCTTGTCCTGCCTCTGTTGTATCAACAATTCAGAGGCCCTCGGTTTGCTCACGCAACAGGGTCACCAACATTATCTTCAGGCTGTCATGGTCTAGACTCCTCTCCGTCTATCAGCAGACTTGTAAAATCTGCTCAGAGAGAAAGTTCCGCTTAAATAGGTACATCTTATGGGATGTAAATCATACTTCAAAACCATAAATAAAGCCAGCAGCTTGACTCACAGGATGACTGTACTGCCATGAAGGCAGCAATGTCCAGAGCCTGAGAACCCTAACTTCATCTTTGTCTTTAAAAAAAAATTCTCACAGGTAAATTTGCAAGGAACAGAAACTACAGCCACAAGCGAGACACACATGCCAACAGGAAAGTACGGATGATGAAAGGCAGGAAGAAACCATCGAAGTCTAATCTGTAAATACAGGATGTAGTAGAATCAGATGCAATGTGCAAAATACTACATTGAATATGTTGAAAGACACAGATGATTGAATATGGAGAAAATAACAAGCAAATATTAAAAATTAATGAGGAAGAAATAAAACTAGGGGACTGAGCAGGTGGCTCAGGAGTGCTTCACAAAGAAGCATGATGATTCAAGTCAGATCCCCTCCACTTGCACACACACACACACACACGCACATGCACATACACACACACACACACACACACCTGCACACATGCACGCATACTCCACACAGAAATATGAAAAGAGAAATATCCTAGCAATGGATTAATAATCAGATAAGAATCTGTTGCACGCAACACCGGAAAGAACAGACTATTTTGGAGAGCTAGAAGACGTAACAGGCTAATTGTCTAGAGAGAACTAGAGAATGGAAAAAGCCAAATAAAGAATCAGGTGCTGGAGCTGAAGAGTGGCTCCGTGGCTAAGAGCTCCTCAGGCTTTTGCAGATGAGCCCAGCTCACTTCCCAGCACCCGTGCCTGGTTGTCACCTGTCACTCCCAGCTAAAAGGGGATCAAAGCTCTGTCACTGCACCCATGTGCACACACAAATACATACGATTAAAAATAAAAATACAATATATTTGGGAGGAATCAAACGACAATGCAGACACACAGGAGCTGGAATACATGAAAGCTGCCAGAGATACAAAGGTTGTGAGAAAGATGGCATGAGAAAGAGGCACTCTGCAAAAGCTCAGGACTAAGCTTTACTAGAATTTCTGGGTGAGTGAACACAAAGTCAGCCTGCTTCCAAGCAACGAGCTCTTCCCTGTTTATTCTACTTGGTCAAGGTAAAAAGAAAGCAATTCAACTGTTTTTACAGATCCTTGGCCTGTGAAAGAGCACTGAATTTTCATGCTATTATACAATAGAGCTTCAAAAGCAAGAGACACCATGAGGAACATTCTGTTCTGTTTGCATTTCCCCATCCACCAAACTCCCAGGTTTCTTTCTATAATATCACATCGTTGGTTTTAGTAAAAAGATATGTTGAGACAAAAACAAAAACAATAAAAGTCATATTGGAATCTTGGAGCTGGGGCCAGGCTGGAATCCCCAGACGCTCTCAACAGCTAGTTACAGGTGTGGTGGTAAAGCGGTTGCATAAGGATGGTTGTTAACAGGCAGCCCTGATAGTCAGCCACACCAGAAAAGAAAGCTTATTAAAAGCATCTTTCCAGACCTTGAAATGAAATTGGATTTAGCAAATGACACACAAAGACAGATGTCCCGCGGCCCCCCTCACAGGAAGGTAAGAATAGGCTCGGCTGACACTTAAGGGTCGTTTACTAAACTGTCACCAGCATAGCAGTGTGTATTGGACAAGGAGGGGAAGGCAGGAGTTATCCTTCACAGTAATCATCAAAGCTGACTTTAGGTCACACAAATGAAAATGAGCTGCTTATGTTCTCTAAATGAGCCAACGATTCCTATACTCAACTATGCTCAATTCAGTGCATTTGTTTTTTCTTTTTTCTTTTTTCTTTTTTCTTCTTAAGACAGAAGAAGGAAATGATACTTTTTTTTCCATTTTAAAATAAATTGAACTTCATGCCATGAACGTTTTTATTGTTCAGTGCTATTGAAGTTGTTTTTCTGAACACAGTTATAACCTAAAAGGAAAACATTTTTTGGTTTAGTTGGTTCTGACAGCTCTCTCACAGGAAGCTGTTAACTTGCCAGCTAGCATCACCAGCCAGGCCTCAAGGCAGTGGGCTGAAAGTGTAGGATGGGCCTGCACTGCCAGTAAGCTTGTTTAAGATACAGGTTCTAGAAGGGAGCGTGGAGAAGTGTGTCAGTTCATAAAACACTTGCTGCCCAGGCATAAGGATCCGAGTTCAATCCCCTAGAGCCCACATTTAAAAGGCTGGGTGTGGTGGTGAGCTCCTGCAATCCCAGCACTGGAGAGGATTCCTAGGGCTTACTGGCTAGCCAGCCCAACCAGGCCAGTGAGAACCTTAACTCAAACACCTAATAGAGAGTGAGTGAAGGAAATGACTAACATGGGCTTCTGGCCTCTCCCACATACATATCCACACTACTGCGTGCACACACACACATACACACACACACACACACACACACATGCACGCACACACACACACCACGGACTCCTGACCCCACATGGAGGGACTCAGATTCTGCAGGTTTAAGATGAAGCCTGGAATTCTGCCCTTTGCAGGTAACACAGATAATGTGAGTTTTGTCAGTGGGTCCGCAGCACACCTCAGTCCTCTGTCTTAGGAGAAATATCCCAAGTCCTTCCTCTTCTACAGACTTGAGAATCCTGGGAGCACCAGCCCATAGGAGTGACCTGAGCTTCAAGGCTCTGGTTTGGTCTGGGTCTCCAAGACGACTCTGACCTGAAGCCATAATCAAGGAGAAGGACAGAGCGGAGCCGCCACAGTCCCCAGGGCACAGGGCATCAAGTCAACTGCTGCTCAGCGTGGCAGCTGAATGTGGATTCAAGACGATGTAAAGGAATTCTTGCAGATGTGTATCTCTCTCTACCTTTTCCCTCTTCTCAAGAGCAGGGTGGCTCACCTTTCCGTAGTCGCCATGGTAATGGGCCATTTTCCCTCAGCCCTCAACTTCAGATTCAGTTTCAAGAGTGAGAAAGGATGGTGTGAGATAAAGAGAGGTTGGTAAATGTTTTTATTTAGCTCCGAAGAGCAGGTGGTCAATATTGACCTGATTGCGTAAAGGACAGTGCGACGGCACCAAGGCTTTTGGAGGCAAAGGGCCCTGCTGACTGGTCAGAACCTGGGGGGGGGGGGGGGGGGGGGGGGAAAATTTACGTCAAGATTTTTGCTATAACGCAATTGAGTTGAGCTTGAAGCGTCCTTCAGAGTAGTGCTTGGAAATTACTCCCTTAAAGACAGGGGTTATTATAGGTGACTGATCCTAATTATTAATAAGGCATAAAGTTTTGTCATCTTTATCTAATGTATGTACCACATGCATTTACACTCACAGATAGCCAATCAGAAGAGAAATGAAACACAAAATATACCTCACTGAACATCTACTTGTCAAGAATCCCTGTTTCTGTGCAGTTCACACTGCTTACTTCGCTCCAAAGAGTTAACTATATAGGTAGCAGGATAAACACTCTTTTCCCTCCAGACTTTTCTATGACTTTGCAAACTAGTCAACATTGAGCACAAAGGCAGGCAGAGTCACACTGGAATGTTGTGACAGAACCATCAGATGACATGGGACTCAGCCTCCTCTGTTTGTGCCCAAACAGTGAACAGCAAAAGTGAATAGAACCCACGTCCGAGCCAGCCCAGCCAGAGACTCAACACCCTGACTCCACAGTGCATGGCGTGGAATGAAGGCAACTGATAGAAAATGGCAGCAAACACTCTAAGAACAGCACTTTGTTTGCTCTTCTTTGCCCTCTCTGGGACCCTGGCGACACCAGCAATCTCATGCAAAAATAATGAAGGTGAAGCTGTGGACTGGTAGGTAAATTAACCGGGATGGTTGGTGTGTGTGAATAGAAAACAGGAGGATTATCTGTGATGACTCTAAGGAAAACTGAGCTTCCCCCCTCGAAAAGGAAAGAGACTGGGCCTGGGAGCTGGGTGGGTCGGCAGGGTGCTTGCCTAGCATGTATGAAGTTCTAGGCTCAGTCCCAGCACCACATGAACTGGGCAGGATGGCACACATGTGAAATCTCAGCAGGAAGGCCGGGAGTTCAAGGCCTTCTGTGGCAGCAAAGTGAGTTCTAGCCTAACCTGGCTTATATGAGAGCCTTTCTTAAATAAATCAATAGGTAAATTAATTAAATAAAAGAGAAAGGGACTTAAAGCCAGCGGGCTCAATCCCCAGGCAGATCTGCCTACCGAGTGTATGTGTTACCTGGAAAAAACACCAAGCAGTTTTGTGGAGCTGTTGTGGAGTCATTGCTTTTGGGAGGGCAAGGCCGTGAGGCAGAGTGAAATGGGCTGACAACTGTCACTTGGCAATTTCCTTTCATTTTGCATGTACCTTTCCTGAGCTACAAAGCTGGGAAAGCATATGGCTTTTTTCTAAACTGAGGCATACTTTCTTCTTATGGGGACAAGAAGAAGTCCTTGATGGAGCCCAGCATTGTTTGGTTAGCCTTCATTCACAAGGCAGCCCAGGGAGCAGGCAGGAGCACCTCCAAGGCTATTAGTATCCATCACAGTGTCAAAGAGATGAACCTCACTATGTCACTGTGGAGAGAGCCTCCTTGGAGCTTTGGCCACTTTTCTGCTCTTTAACTCTGGTGTTTATGTCTGACTTGGAGGTTGACATCATTGAATGAGTATCAAGCGAAAGAGCATCAATCAATTCAATCTTTTAGTATTTAGGAGCTCTGACTAGGTCCTGCCCTGAGTTTTAAAGACAGAGATACAAACAAAACACAGTTCCTACCCTCGAGACACTCAGATCTGTGGGGTGGATATAGGACATTAGGAAGCACACAGCACAGAGGGCTTCCTTGAAAAGGTATCTTTAAGTTAAGTTTTAAGAATAACTATGAAGTTGTTTTTAAAATAATCGGGAGACTAGCTGGGCACAGTGGTGCACACCTTTAGTCCCAGCACTCAGGCAGCAGATCCCTGAGTTTAAAGCCAGCCTGGTCTACAGAGTAAGTTCCAGGACAGCCAGGGCTACACAGAGAAACTGTGTCTCAGAAATCCACCAAACAATAACAATGATGGTGATAAAATATGCCATGACAGCTCGGGCACATAGAGGATCAAAGAATTTGTGCAGAGTCAAGAGGCAGCATGGAAAGTTTGGCACTTGTAGTGGTGTCACATGCCAAGGTGTCTGCAGACAAAACCGCAATGGGAGGTGTAGGCCAGGTCATGTGCTTCGGGATTTGAACCTGATGCTGAAAGGGAGCTACCGAGGGACTGGGAACAAGGTTGAAATGCAATCCAACCTGCATGCCAATAGTGCAAATGAGAGACAAGAGGGAAGCAGTCTAGAGCCACAGAGGGAAAAAGCTTCCACCATACCACAGACAAAGCAATGCGAGGATTTGAGTTAAGAGGTAGTTAGTGCAAACAGCAGGAAAAGAACAGTTGGGAAAGACGGAAGGTGGATGGGCAGCTGTGGTGGGTGGCCTTTGAGAGTATATGATCTATGCAGCTGTGGCAGGTAGCCTTTGAGAGTATATAATATGGATTAGTTTGGAGCAAAATACTATGAACATGGTTTCAAAATTGTGGAGCTGGAAGCTTCTGGGCAGCCTTTAGTTCAACCATCTAACTCAACCGAGACGTGTAGGCTAGACGTGGTGCATACAGAAGTGGTCACCCAGGAAAAATGACTACAAGTAGCACTATCACCTAGTGATGGTGGCACAGTAACATCCTACAGGTGCTCTGCTGCGGGGAGGGGTGCCAAGTTGTGATTGACAGATTTTTTTTTTGTCACAACTGAATGGGTATATTACTTAGCAATATAGAAAAGCATAGCTGCTTAGCAGAAAAGTTGCTGAGCTGTCACAAAGTCAGCCAGGTGTGAGGGCCTGGCTTTGTGAGTGAGAAGGCAGGCTACAGGAACAGAAGTTTAAGTCTGTAGAGAACCAAGCATGGAGGATGATGCTCTTAGACAGACTGCTGCGTTGTGATGGCATATTTATTGTACTATGTTTGGCTGACTGAGTGTCACGGGGCTAATCACAGGGCTCCATGCTGTTGTAATGTATTTGGGCAGACCAGGAGATTTTTAATTAGAGAGAATTTGCCCTTGGGAAACTCTTGACAAGGTCTAGGGAAAGTTTTGGTTGTCACAACTTTGGATCACTTATGGCATCTAAAAAGTAGAGGGCCAGATATCCTACAGGACAGGTCAGCTCAGTAAAAATTAGTTTGATCACAATGGGACACAAGCACAAAGGAAAAGCCTGGGCTTGGTGACTCGAGGCTGGCTGAAATCTACATAGGCCCAACCACTTGTCCTCACTGTGAGATGTTCAGAGGAGATAGCAAACAGAAAACAACAGATACAGGAAGAAACAGCCTGATGGGAACACTTAATGAGCAAATCCTCAATCCAGAGCATTCTGGGAAACTGAGCCGAAGAATATTGCTGAGGACCAAGCCTCAAGAAAGTCCCCACCTCCTGCAAAGCCCACACCCAATTGACTAGCCCCAAGGAGACCAGGCACTAAGCACTGTGGGGGCAGCAAATCCAAGACTTTTCTAGTGCAGACCCAGTCACTGACCTTCTCTTTCCTGTGACCACCAAGACTATGGGGACAATTGAAAGAATCACTCTCGGTACATATGAGCTTTCATTTCAGGGGCCCAGTCACCAGACAGCTAAAGTCATAGAATACAGCACCCATACCAAGCTTGTCTTCCCTGGAGAAAAGCAAAAAGAAGAGATAGAGAAATAGGCAGAAGCCTTGAGTACTCCCTCTCCTTAAAGGCCCTCTAGAAAACACTGTGAATGCTGTGCTGTGGTGTTTCACATAGAGTGACATCAGAGAATTAAATGGCAGTAATCCCTAACCATTTGCCCTGTTAGGTTTACCTTTTATAAGTTACCCAGAATGCAAAGCAATGAGCATACAGAGACTGGGTTGGATTACCTGTACCTGGACTCCACTATGCAAAGCTGGAGGAAGAGCCAACACCAGATGAACAGCAGCAGGAGTGTTTTGGGAAGGACCTTACAGCAGCTGTATGAAGCATATACCTCTAAGGTACGTTACAGTGGAGATCGTGGAAAGTATGTAAACAGAATCTAGACCTTCTCACATACACACACACACACACACACACACACACACACACACACACACACACACATATCTTAAGAATATATATATATTACACACTTTTTTTAAATTAATTTATTCTTGTTACATCTCTATGGTTATCCCATCCCTTGTATCCTCCCATTCTCCCCTCCCTCCCATTTTCCCCTTATTCCCCTCCCCTATGACTGTTCCTCAGAGGGATTACCTCCCTCTGTATATGCTCATAGGGTATCAAGTCTCTTCTCGGTGACCTGCTGTCCTTGCTCTGAGTGCCACTAGGTCTCCCCCGCCAGGGGACATAGTCAAATGTGAGGCACCAGAGTACTTGAGAAAGTCAAATCCCTCTCTTCACTCAAGTGTGGAGACTGTCCTGTCCATGGGCTAGATCAGGGTAGGGGGTTAAATTTTACCGCCTGTATTGTCCTTGGCTAGGGCCTTAGTTTGAGCAGGACCCCATGACCCAAATCTGCCTATCATAATGTTCTACTTGTAGGTTTCTAGGACCCACTGGATCCTTCTACATTGCTATTCTCACATGGTTCTCTCATCTAGAGTCCTTACCTAGCCCCTAACTCCCAAAACTTAAGACAAGTTCATTCCTGACTAAGCTAAGCTGGGACATCTGAATCAGCCTGACCAAGGCTTTAAGAAACCCATCATCATAATCTACACCAATGTCAACTTGTTGATTCACTTTGCTAAAAAACAAAAACAAAACAAAACAAAACCACAAAGAATAATCCCCACTGTTGCATGCAAAAGAACACATGAACCAAGCAAAAGCATCCCAGCAAGACAATTCTTTCTACAAAAAGGGTGTGCCTAGCCAACATACCTGGCCAAGATGGCTTCCATCTTTTATCCCTGACGAGACAATGACTGTGTCTCATCTCATTGGTGGGGGACTCAACTTCACAATCGGATGAAATTAGTTAATCACTGCAAAGGGAACCAGGAAGGTTCGGGAAACATAAGTCCTTGATGGGCTAACTACCTTTACTTAAAACAAAACAAAAACAAAACTATCTCACTGTTTGGCACCAAGTGCTACAGCATCACTGTTGAAGATGTGAATTGGTTGTTTACCGAAGTCATAGGGTTGTCAGACCTCTGCCAAGTCACTCACCACTTATACCCTCTTATGCATCTAATGGCAGTGGGGTCGGAGCCTTCTCCCACCACGAGGCAATACAGGCCTCTGTGAGCATTACGCTGTGCTTGTAGATGTTTGAATGATGAGTGCTGGGGATTCAAGTAAAAGTCCCTTTGGGTCTCCCTTTCTAATATTTTCATCAGAGTAGGCAGGCAGCTAAGGCTTTAGCTTCAGGGGCCCAGATCTGGCTTACCTGGTCTTAGGTAATGAACTGACTGAAGACATAGGTTCATAGGCCTGTTGCCTCAGGGTGGCCAGCCCTGCAGCATTGCAGGATTCACTTGTTTTACAGTGACTGCCTTCCAAGCTGAGGTGACAAGTAAATTCAAGCAGTAAGTGACACACAGCTCCACTCCACGAAAGCGTTCCCTAATGTAACCTGTGGCTGTGTTTAAAATGACTGTTCCTATACAATACTAGCTCTATTGCTGGGCTCTTTGCCTGTTAAATATTGCAACTCTCAGCACAAGCCTGCTTTAGCTTCCAGTGCTACTGATCAAGTCTACCTGGGCGCTCACTCGAGAACTGGCACTGTGTGTGCTGATGCTCATCTTAGCCACCTGCCATCAAAAGCAAACTTGAAGCAAAAATCCCACAGTTAAAAAATGACTCTGTAAGCTGTTTGGATACACATGACGTGCCATGCCCTGTTTTAAGTGTTTTTTTCAAAGTCATTTAATCTCAACAACAAGCCTGTTTTGAATAACTGGGCTATTATGTAAAATGAAAACTAACTGGGTGGCTTCTGTTTCCAAGGTAATTGATGGGAACCTGGATCAGAACCCATTGGTGAGAAAATAAACCCCTGCATTGCTCTCCTCACTGTCGCAGGGACTCCTAGAGCAGGGAAGAGAAAGAGATAGCACTGTTGAGCCACGGTCACCACCTTAGCTGGGGTAGATGATCGTTTGACTCTTAGGGTGGCAGATGCCAGCAGTGACCTGGGGCAGGGAAAAGCAGTCCAGGACAGAGGAAGGAGAAGATACTACACTTGCTCAGCAAAAAAAAAAAAAAAAAAAAAAAAAAAAAGTGCAAGGGTCAAGTGTGAGCCACACCTATAGCTCTAACACTGAGGAGGATGGCTGAGCAGGAGGACCACCATGAATTGTGCTCAGGGCCTGTCTGAGACATAAGTGACTTCCAGGCCCATCTAGTTAGATAGACTCAAATCTTGCCCACCTTTACCCTAAAACTAAAGGTCAAATCTTGCCCACCCTCACCCTAAAACTAAAGGAAGCAAGGAATTAAAGAGTATGTGAGGGATAAGAGGGAGATTGGGGTGCAGCATAAAGACAGTGTAAAAGCATTGGGTCTTTAGGTAACACCCGCGCACACGTGATGCTTCAAGCACTTGGCCGAAGAAGGAAAATGTCAGGAAAGGGGCTGTTTCCCATATCTGATTGGCTCAGAAGAAGAAAAGGGACACAGCAAATGGCACGTACATGTGACTGTGTGTTCAGTGATGGGGAACTGTCTTCTCTGCCCTTTGACCTGGTATTGATCTTCTGATGATAGTGGGATGTAAGATCAGACCAGCTAATTTTGCATCACAAACGTCAAGGTGACTGAGTCCAACAGCCTGGTTATACTTGAATTGTTTTTATTCTTTTACCTTTTTAAATAAGGACCCTGCATAGTCCATAGTGCAATGGCTTATCCTCCCCTAGGTGTATCTTCTGCTACACGAGGGTCAGAGAAAAAAATCCCCTCTGTCCAACATCCAATAATCAAGACAATACTTGACATATGGGCCAGGCCCTGGGGGATGGCTCGCTGAGCAAGCATGAGGTCCCCAAAGCCAAATGTGGTACTGTGCCTGCAACATCAGCACTGTGGGGTAGAGGCAAACCGATCTCTAGGATTTGAGGGCAGCCAGCTTAGCTGTACCAGTGAGCTGTGGGTTCAGTGGCAAAACCTATCTCAAAACCTTCACATGAGACTTCTGACCTTCCCATACACCCGCAGAGACACACATGTTCTGTGAGAAAAGGCCTCCCCGTGTAGCCTGGTCTTGAACTCATGAGCCACCCACTGTAGCCTACTTAATGCTGTAATTACGGCTACATGGCATCAGGTCTACCCTGCCTACTCTGTGATCTTTCCCATTTATCAGAGGCATATTTTCCCACCAAGGCCACAACCATTTTAGCCACCTCTGTCTGCTCTATTCCCGGTGTAATGATAACTATCATCGATTGCAGGAATAAATCTCCTCACCAGATCTTTCTTCCACGTGGCCCCTAGAAGGCATACAGATGGCCTTGTTACAATAGGCTTGCTCAGCGTAATGTCAGAATTCTAAGGAGGAGGAGGAGGATGCATCACCATTCTGTAGTTGTGGGTGATTAAAAAACAAAAACAAGAACAGAACAAAACAAAATACGAGGCTAAGAAAACAGTGTACTCTCCTGGGAATGCCAAAACTGAGTAGCCACAACTATACATTTTTAGGTGTTTTTAGATTACCTCAAATAACTAGTTCAAGATGTCCATTACTGGCTTTTCTATCTGAGAAAAGTATAGGGATTTTTTTTTTTTTAAGGAAATGAGTTGTCCTTACTGCTTTTATTATGTCACTGAGATTTTTTTTTTTTTCAGTATCAGCACCATTGGTTTCAATAAAAGTCATGGATGACACAGATGGAATGGAACCACCCAGAACAAATATAAAGAGTACAATAATATGACAAAGAGACCCTATCAAAATAATAACTTTCCTTTGACTTAGAGATTGAGCTAGGTGTTTGGAGAATCTTACCAGAAGAAATCCAATATCACACATTAAGCTTCACTACTTTTTCTAAGCAGAAAAATATCAGTGTAGGAAGGTGATGTGACACTGAGAAACGGTTTGGGGGAAAAACAGCTCTCATACAAGAGAGGAAGGAAGCAGGTAATGAGGAACCCTGATTAAATCCAAAGCCATGAGAAGGCAGTGAGGCACGACGCAGGCAGAGCACATCAGATCCAGACGGCCTATAACATCAGTGGAAAAAACCAGGTGTAATCGTTGGCTGGCTGTCCCAGCTTCACTTCCTGAACAAATAATTGAGCACTGTTTGATCATACAATGGTTGCTTAATCAGAAACCTGCTTCCAAAACAACCAAGAAAAATGGAAGTGTCATCCTCACACACAGATCACACGAGGCTCTCCTGCCACATGTGGCTAAACTATGCACAGGAGTTGAAGAGACAGCTTGGTCAGGAAAGCACTTGCTATTCAGACAGGGGGACCAGGAGAGGTGGCGCATGCCTGTAATCGCAGAGCTAAGGGGGTGAGGTGGGTGCCTGAAGTTTGCTGGCAAGTCAACCTAGTCCATTTGGCTAGTTCTAGGCCAGGAAAAAATAGCCAAGGTTGTTGTTCTTTAGATTGCACAGACAGAGAGGAGACGTGCACGCATGCACGCACGCATGCATACATGCATGTATGCACACACAGACCATAGACATGCACACAAATACGTATGCACACATGTACACATAAAATCTTCATGGTTGGAACAGAATTCTCCCCTTCCATCTTGTGTGTCACAGAGTTCATGTTCCTGTGGGTGGTTTCTCATGTATATTAATGAAAGCTCTGTGCTCCAGACTGGATAGCTGATAGGAACAGTGAGAGTAATTGAAAATGGAAGACTTGTGCCATTATAACCCTTGTGTGTTCTTGCAGAGCAACAGCACAGCCTACGTAATATACAATGACGGTGTCCCTAAGTCTATGAACTACAGCAGAAAATATGGACACACCAAAGGTACGTCAATGGCTCATGGCTTCACTTTCCTATTGGGAATCATAGGAATTTTCTTAAGCCTTTCTTCTTTAATATCCTCATATTCCACATTAAAAAAAAGCAGTTTTTGGTTTTTATGGCTTAGTCTGACTTACTGATATATGATTTCTATGTAACGTGTTACAAAATAATTATATGACTTGTCATGCCAATATCCTTTTCAGAGACCCTAATTTATTTATTAAAGTTTAAAAAAGAAAGTGTGCTTTAAAGCAAGCACCCAAATACTGGTTGCTCAAATATAAGCTACACACACACACACACACACACACACACTCAGAGAGAGAGAGAGAGAGAGAGAGAGAGAGAGAGAGAGAGAGAGAAAGAAATTTAAAGTTTTCTTTATCGTAATTTAATATGTACTTTGTTACATATTGTTACTTCATACAGTAATTCTTTATCATATGAATCTTTGTTATTTTCCATTTATAAGCTATATATAAGTATATGTGTTATAGAGAATTTTAAAATGTAGCTAAATAGGAAAATCAGCAAACCTGATACTCAGTAGATCATAAATGTATTATAATTATTATTTTTTCAACTTTTCAACTTAATTATCACAAATAATTTTATGGCAAAAAGTAGTCTTTGAATGTTCCAGCCCCAGATGCTGTGTGGGGCTGCCACACAAGGGCAGCAGGTGGCACAGGCTGAACAAACAGATGACTGGAGAAAATATACAATATCTAACAAGGACACCCACTACCCTGAATTGTATGGATGCAATTTTTCAGAAGATTCTGAAAATTAGTATTTTAGAAAATATTTTGAAATGTAATGGTCAGCAGTGAATAATTGCAGATTTAGCAATACACAGCAAACCTAACATTAGTATCCAGGTGCATTTGGCCCTAGGGCAGCTAATTTTCAATATCTGATTAAGAATACAATATATATATCCAGGCAAGGCAAAAATTCCAACACTGTAGGCTCACTTTTCTTAATTACTATATTTTATTACAACTTATTAACCGAGCATACGTCACTTATAACCAGACTAACCAAAACAATAGGAAAAGAGGCTTAAGGAACACAATAACAAAACCGTAAGGATATCAGTTCCAAGGAATGATTCTCCTGGCGTATTCAGCAGGATTTCTTCTGCTGGAACCTGGAGTAACCAGAACCCAGAACCTTAGCAGGAGCCCAGAGGCCCAAAGCCTTCCCTCGAGCGGTTCTCTATAGAAGTGTCTCGAAGTGGAGCAATGAACAACCAAAACTATCCCAAGTCTCCAATTCTGGGCTCAATTATATACCTCCTCCTGGAGTCTGTTCATGAGATCTTTTCAGCTGGCAACAATCAAGCTCCCTCACGAGGTGGTTTGTCTTCTAGTGGATTAACATCACCTGTTCTCTCACAAGACCGCTCCGATCCCACACTTGGGATCATAAAAAACAGGTTTATCTCTCCTTCAATAAACCATTCATAAAGCCCTCATTGTGAGCATTGAAAGCTTTTTATCTCATCGCTGCCCTTATGATAGCCTTACTAGCATGGAACCCAGTGGCACTTAGAACTTGCCGTATTTTCCACCCTCAACTGCAAGTAGCCTCTGACCCTTCCCATTCCAACCTGTTAGCTGCAACAAGGGTCTGGGGAAACAAAAGGAAAGTCGGGGCTTCATTTTGTCCACAGGTTCTGTAATACCCAGGAGGCTGTGATACTAAGGTCATGAGACCAGGTAGGCAACAGAACCTCCAACAGTTCCTACCGCAGTGTACTTTCTTGTGGTGTACTCTGAAAATGCAGTGGTCAACAGGCATTGGGATGGAATTGCTGGCATGTTCATACGCTAACTAGAAAGTCTTGTTAACCCACTATACATTCATAAATACTGAAAATATACTGGACAAAGGTCTTTCTACCATGTCACAAGCTGATGAAAACCTACTTTCTGGTTTTCTGGCTTTCATTTCAGTAGCTCCAGAGAGGTTTTTAAAAAACATGCCCAACAAGGATGCTTTTGAGTGTCCACCTGGGTTTTTTTTTTTCTGTTTTCTCTTTTATCAGATCTGTAGCAATGGGGTTACCCTTCTCCAATAAATGAGCAGCTGTTTCTTGAATCAGAGTGCTGCCAGCATCCTTCTTCATCTGATGAGGTCTCTTTTATCTGGCTTTTAGCAGCCCCTTTGAAAGGGCCATGCTGCTCTGCAGCGCAGGCTCTACTGAAGCTTGCCATGTGCAACAAGATCAAATTCCAATTTAGCAAATTTCCCAAGCTAGTCTTAACATGGACTTACTCTTGCCCCTTCACAAAGTCTCTGCCCTGGCTCCCCATTTCGGTAAGGGCTCGCCATGATGTGTGCCAAGTAGTTCATTGAAACCCTTGAAAACTGAGCAGGACGGTTACCAAGAGCCTAAGGGGCCATTAGCCTAAAATGCAAGTAGGATTCAGTATCTCAGCTTTGAGCTGTACTTGAGAGGAGATCTCTTTTCTAACTGTCCAACTCAAATGTCTCTCTTTGGTAGGTCTACTGGTATGGAACAGAGTCCAGGGGTTCTGGCTGATCCACTCCATTCCTGGGTTCCCTCCAATTCCAGAAGATGGCTACGATTATCCAACCTCAGGGAGACGAAATGCACAAAGTGGCATGTGCATCACTTTCAAATACAGCCAATTCGAAGCAATAGGTAACCCAGGCATAGGTCACAGAGGCAGCGTGTGGAAGAAGGAAGCAGTAGTCATAGAAATGAGTGTGTCATGCGACCCTTTAATCTAGTCATAGATGCTTTGATGCCTAGAGTCTCAAACTGTCTATTCTATTCTCAGTCTGTAAGTGACGTTGCTGAGCTTGACCAGGGGGGTAATAGGTTCAAATTAATTCAGGGGCCAGGTGAGTAACAAAAAATAGATGAGGCAGATAGATGTTGCTTTAGTACTGGGGACAGTGACAAACTTTCCATTGGATGCCTTCAGAGGCCTCAGTACCATCTTCAATGTACAGAAACACAAGACTATTGATTAGAGATCTCTGTACTTTTCATGAGGAACTAGAAACCATGTGTGTGTGTGTGTGTGTATGTGTGTGTGCTGTGTGTGTGTTTGTGTGTGGGGGTGTATGTAAGAGACAAACTCTTATTTTTAATTGTAAGTTCAATGTTAGTTTGTTTAATAATTTCTTTATATCAAATGTTGCCTCCATACCATCAACAATCACACCTGAGAACCATGTAAACTTCTTCTAAGATGTCACACTCAAATAGCCCAATACTTATATTTGGCAAACTATGAGGTAGAAGTAAGAGAAGACATAGTGTGTTTGACCTCCAGGTATAGAAAATGTTTCTCACCTAATTGTCACCTTAAGCCTTTGCTTCTAGTCTGGCTTCTCTAGAGGAACAGAACTCTGTGTGTGTGTGTGTGTGTGTGTGTGTGTGTGTGTGTGTGTGTATACACAATATGTATATATGTATTGTGCATACGCTTATATACATACACGCACATGAGATTTATTAGAGTGGCAGTGCAGTGGTTTACAACTAATCCAACAATGGTTGTCTATCAGCAGAAAGTCTAAAAACACAGTAGTTGTTCAGACTATGGCACTGGACATCTTGGCTGGTCTTCCATATATGCCTAAACCCTGAAGAAGTAGACTCTAATTTCAGTGAAGGATTGAACTTGACATTCTTTGTGAGTGAAGAAGGGAAGCTGGCAAAGAGCAAAGTTTCCTTCTTTCACGTCCTTTATATAGCCTGCCACCAGGAGGTGTGGCCCAGTGTTCCCACTTCAAATGACTTAAGAAAAATTCCTCACAGGTGTGCACAGCCACTGGGGTTTTAGTTCATTCCAGATGTACTCACATTGCCAGCCAAGAACAGCCATCACACCCCTATTTAACTAGAGTGCTGAGCACTATAGAGATGAGCTGCACAATGAGTTGATCGTTCTCCAAGCGGTATGGTTTGCACAGAGTTCTCTCCTTTTATATATGTACATTTAGGAAAGAGAACACAGACCCCCAAGGCAGGCTTATTTAAGAATGAGCTTTACTTCAGTAACTACAAGCTTTTTATAATCATAGTAGTGTGGCACAGAGTCGCAGCTAATTCATGTCAAAACTGAGGATGTTGGAAACAACAGGCTTTACCCAGTAATATTATTGTGAGGATTGCATGGAAAGAACATGAACTTCAGGCTGGGGAGAGGGCTTGGGTAAACTCTTGCCAGGGCCTGAGTTGGTATGTCCAGAATCCACATAAAGCCAAACACAGTAGCAATGCATCAGCAACCCCAGCACTCCCACGGTCAGAAGGGAGGTGGAGACACAAGTTCATGGGCCAACCAGCCTCCTGTGCAGTGGCGAACAGCAGAGACCATGCATCAAAATAGGGTAGAAGACAAGGAATGACCCCTGAGGTTGTCCTCCAGCATCCATGTGTGGCTCACGGTCACACACATATGCACACACATTGTATATACATACATACACACAAACATATACATTATGTGTACATAAAAGCATAAAAATATATGGAAAGTAGGAATGTTCAATAGGTTTTGATCATTTTAAGCACAGGCATTTCATCACTATTACTTAAGGTGGTGGGAGTTTGAGGAGGGGGTGGGGTGATGCTCACACTTGGGAGTCTTTTGTTTCTGTATTTTAAGTCACACAAAAATCCATAATATAAGCAAGTATTTTCACTTACGCTTAAGTTCTCAACTTTTCTTGTCTCTTGATTTAGATTCTCAGCTCTTGGTCTCCCAACCAAACATCTACAGCTGCTCCATCCCCACCACCTTTCACTGGGAACTCATCCACATGCCCCAGCTGTGTGCCAAGTCCAGTTCCACGAAGATCCCTCGGCGGAGCCTTGCCAGGCTTCAATCAGCGCAGGGACTAAACTTCTTCCATTTTGCGAAATCTGACACTTACACTCACGGTATGAAAAAGGCTATCGCTAAAGAGTGTGCCAGTAGGAGCCATGGATTGCGGACAGAAAACACTCTGGTGTTTGGAATAGAGAGGTGGTAAGGAGGGGAGTGTAGAGGGAGGAAATGGAAGAGAGGCTTCAGGCATCAACGCATGCATTTCCTTGTCCATGTGAATGGCCGCAGTTGCCGATTGGTTGGACTACGGAAGTATCCCATACGCATAAAACTGGACGCCCCTGGAAACTCAGCTTCAAATTCTGCGGGCGTGGAGCTGCAGCTACCTATGCCAGACAGCTGCTAGACAGTTTCTCTGAGCCTTCCTTGGTCTCAAGCCCCTCAGCCAACTCTTCTCTCTTATCGTGAGAACAAGATCACAAGGGAGCGATTACCTCAGTGACACACCCCTCACTCTTAGCTGTCTTTATGCTTTTGTGCCTGGGTTTGTACACATTCCAACGACCACTATACACCCTCTCTGTAACCCGTTCTGGACTCAAAATACCTTGATTTTTTTTTTTTCTACTGGATCTGCTCTGCTCTGACAGCCTCCCACTTTTACAGGCTCTTTTCTTGTAGCTTACACGCTAATTTAAAAACCGTCCCTCGAGTCTGAACTGTCCACATCTCTGGCTTTTTATCCCACCCCGATGTCTATGGGAACAATCGCAGAGCTGTCAGTGGCCCGATCCTCTGCACTGTGACTCTTTCTCCCGTCCGTGAACAGCCTCTCCCAGCCAGGAATGCTTGTCTTATATAACCTTGTGGGCTACCATGCTTTTTCCTTTCTTCCTCCTTTTATACAGTACCGAGAATTTACTAGATACCTGCAGCCTTTGTCAGAGACTAGAGATACAGGAACTAAGAGGACAGAAAAAGGGCACTGCACGCCCTAATGCTAGTGAAAACTTCCTTTCCTGAAACCCTCTCCTTCACTGATTTTGGAGGGACAGCCTGTTCGTTTTCCTTCTGATTGGAGTCCCTTGTACCAAGCCTTCCTCCTTAGGAGAGGACATAGCTGTGTGGATTTTCACCCTTCCTTCCGGCACCTCATGTTTTGTGTGCCCTTGGATGATTCCCAAGGCTGGATCTCCACTCCAGATTTCTACACTGACAAATGTACTCAACAGTGAATGGGCTGTCTCCACATGGAGATGGTAAAACTCCAACAAAGGCACTGTGTCAGATTGGGCTCACCCTCATCCCACACGCACATACCCACCCTTCCCTTTGTCTGCACAGTCTCCAAGACATTCTGGATTCCCTCTTCTCTATTCTTCCACAAACCACCAAACCCATCCAGTTTCAGGTCCTTAATAGCTTTCGCTTTTACCGCATTCTCTCCAGCCCTCTACAGCCACCATAGTGCACCACAGTGTTTTTACCGCAGTTGCTATGGAAATCTGATGTTTCCTCTCTTCCGTGTTCATCCTAGACAGTATCTCTCAACTGACATTTATGACCATAAGTTAGTTCCCCTTCATTGTCAACTCACATTTTTTTAAATCCCCCCACCGACTTCAAGAAAATCCACTCATAGTTAAGTAGTATGGTTTACAAATATCCTTGAAATTGCCTCTAACTCTCCAGCCTTAATATTTCCAGAAATCTTTTCCTGGCTAAAACATTTGTTGCTTTCTTTTTATGGGACAGAGGGCTTTTTCAGACTCTAACATCTTTACAATATGACAATAATAACCTCTGCTTGAACACTGCTTTAGGATTTAGAAAGTGTTTCCCATCCACTGTGTTATAACGCTGTAGTGCCATGTTACTATTGGCAAGGGTATAGAGCAAGGGCAGATGGAAGTTTCTACTTTCTGAGGACTTTTGGGGGATTATCGGTTTGACCTCATTCACCATTTCTCTTCTCCTGACCCTAGATATCTTTACAGCCTGGATGGCTCCCTGGTTGAAGACACATTTGCTAGCAGAAACCTGGCAGCGAACGACACACGAAGAGCTTCGTTCAAACTGCTCCCTTCCTTACCATGTCCACAACGTCAAGGTCATTCACGCACCTCTCCACCTTCACTTCAATTCGACCCACGACCATTCCAAATGGTGTGTTTCCACAAAGGACTCCAAAAATCGCTGGGCCTGCATTGGAGACCTAAACCGGAGCCCAAGCCAAGCCTTCAGAGGTGGAGGGTTCATCTGTACCAAGAACCGGTACATTTACCGATCATTTTATAGATTGGTTTCCAAGTATGAGCCCTGTGAGTAAGCATGGGGCAAGGAGGTCATGTGCACTGTCCTTGGAAGCACAGGCACTGGGTCCTCGCCTTCGATCCATTCTCCATATGTTAAAGGCATCTATGCTCCCACAACATAGTATCCAATCAAATCCACACTTACCATTTTATGTTTAGGTCAGTAGAAATTTGCCTCCTCTGTACTTATGGAATTAGAAGGCCAAATCATGATATGTAAATAATGATGGGGTGGGGGTGGGGGAATATTCTCTTCCAGTTTGGTCATCCTCGGTGGTCTAGCTTGTGAAATAAATTTCATCTCTTTCACAAAGCTTCCCTGACTGTCCTGTTTGAAGAAAATAAAAGCCCCCCTCTCCCTTCCTCCCTCCATATACCCTCCCTTCCTCCATCTCTTCTTTTTCATACTCTCTGGCTGTATGGTCATATTCCTCTTGAGGCCCCCCACTGGTTTATAGTATAGTCTTGCACCTTTGCAGGTGCTATTTACTATTAATACATTCTTGAGCTGCTTACTTGGATTCTCTGTGCCATTTTGTAATTTTATTTGTAACAGAGAGATCATATCTAAGCATGTTCAGGCCCTTAGTACAGAACTTGGCACATAGCTAACAACTGACACAGTGGAAGAAGCCAAGTCTATAATCCCAGCTATTCAGGAGCCTGAGGCAGAAAGCTTGATCACAAGTTCAAGGCCAGCTTAGGATACAAAGTGAGTTCAAGACTCTTCTGGGCAGCTTAGTGAGAATCTACCTGACACAAGGTACAAAAACTGCTGGGGATGTAGCTCCGTAGTAGAGCTTTGTACAGCACGTGCTCTGAGTTCTACTCACTTCCACAGCAATACAATGTAGGATGTAAAATATTGGTGCAATTTGAATTTGACCACCTCATAAGAAAAGATGGCACAAAGAAATTTCATAATGATTTTATGAATGGGAAAAAACTAAGTGAATAAATAAAATGAAAGCAAGGTAAGTACAAACCAATGGCTCCAAAGAAACAAATGTAAACAGGGGAATAGGGTGAAAGCAGGAGGGAGGGAGGAACGGGAGGATACAAGTGATGGGATAACAATTGAGTTGTAATCTGAATAAATCAATTAAAATTTTAAAAAGAGCAAAAGAAATACATAAAATACATAAGTAAACCTTTCTTTAAAAGAAAAAAGAAAAGAAAGAAATGTAAACAAAGAAGCGAACATCAAGTGTCATAATCTTGGTGTCTGTGTTTCTTTTTCTGGAATTCTCACCATGAAATTCATATTATGCAAAAGGATAATAACAAAACTGCAAGACTTCAATTGTGAGATGTGGGTGTCAAGTTCAAAAGCTTAGTTGAGGAAAAGTCATCACACAGCAACTACATCCAGAACTTGCTGGCTGCATAGCATGCAATCTACATTCGCTATCCATTTTCTTACTTAACATTTCGTTGTTGTTTTGTGTTTTGTTTCCCTGTGTACCCTTGACTGGCCTCAAACTCACAAAGATCTGCCTGCCTCTGACTCATTGAGTGCTGGGATTGCAGGTGTGCACCACTGGAGCTGAATTTCTTATTTAATCTGTATAGCAACTCTCAGCAATAAGTTTCACTAGCCCCGTTTTACTGACAAGTCAAGGGAGGTCACAGAACTTCAGAAAGTTGCCTAGGATAAGAGAGCTCTGTTTGGCCTCTGAAACTGTGCTCTTCACTGAGATTCCAGAGAACAATAAAAGAAGTAAATAAGTACAGGGTCATAATTATCTTGAAATCTCACTATGATCCAAAGCCTGTAGGACCCAATGACAAGCCATGAAAAAGTTACTTGTTTTCTTGTCAAAACAAGTACAAGAGCCATGTGTTTTAGATGCTGTTTACCTACTTGGGAATATGAAAACACCTGGAGAAACAATGTTTTGGACTCACAGAAAATACCTAAGTGTAAATAATCTCCATGGAATGGGATTGTTAGTGTAAAATGGTAACGTGCAAGGTGATGACTCACAGGTGGACAGGGTCAAAACTTGCTGAGGAGAAGGACAAGTAAGATGTAAGAGGAATGCTAAAATTAAGGAATCCTATTGAGCTAAAAATATACATATCTCCCAACCAATAACTCAGATAGTCTAGAAATGATACATCCTACACTCACAAAAATAAATAAATAAATAAAAATAGAAAGATGGAATAAAGGCAGATTGCATAGAAACAAGTGTATAGGAGAAGAAAGGGAATGTGCTAGCCCACTGCAGATACATACCTGAATAGTATTGCTGCTTCTTCTTCTTCTTCTTCTTCTTCTTCTTCTTCTTCTTCTTCTTCCCTTTTTATTGATTCTTTGTGAATTTCACATCATGCACCCCAGTCCTACATATCTCCTTGTCCCTTTCATATCCACCTTCTGCCCTCCACCCCCAAGAACAAAACAAAACAAACAGCAGCAGCAGCAGCAACAACAACATCAACAACAAAAACATCTCACCATGGAAGCTGGCATGTGTCACGGTATGTCACACAGTATGGCCTTTTTGCCCAAAGAGCTTTACTTGCACATGGTCATAGCAATGAGTTATTGGTCTGGCTCAAGGTCTCTGGTTTCTGCTACAGCACCAATACTGAGTCCTCTCTGATATCCTGTTGTTGCTCTGTGTCATGGAGACCCTGAAGCTTTGGATCTGCAAGACTGGCCCCGTCACAAGCTCCAGCAGTTCATGGATGGAATGGATGTTAAAATAACCAACTTAGCTTGAGTGGAAGCGGAGCCAGTCAGCCCACCAGCTCCCCTGAACCCAGGACCACAAGGGCCAGCTCTCCTGCTTTACCAAGGCAAGGGGCAGGGCCAGCTCTCCTGCTTTACCCAGGCAAGGAGCAGGGCCAGCTCTCCCACTCTCATGCTCTTGGGGCTTGCTGTCCTATGCTATCAAGGCCAGATCTACTATGTTGCCCAGGCAAGGTCCACAGTCCTGTCTCTGGAGTGCTGAATCTCTCTCACTCTCCCACCCTCAAGGCCAATGACATGGCTTCTGATAAAGTGATAGAAATATTTAACTTCCTTAAAGAGAAAAGAAAGGGAGAAAATAGCAACCCTATTGGCCCCAATACTGGGAGGAGGAAATACGTCTGTGTTTCTTTGTGTTGGTAATTTATGTAGTGGAGTTTAAAGGCAGCCACAGTGGAACTCAAGTAGGAAGTCATACTCTTTCTCAAGCACATCCTTCAGAAGATATGGGAGGAGGCTTCAAGGAATGACATTATTAGAAGAAGGTTGAAATACTTCAGAGTACCAAGAAAGTTTTCATTAATTTATTTTTGGAAGAAAGGGGAGAGTATAGGACATAATAATGAATTAATATTAAGTCCTAAAGCATGGCTCAAATATTGGAATGAGGGGCAGTGAAATGGCTCATAAGATAAAAGTACCTAGAGAGTAAACTTAGCAACCTGAAATCAATTCCTGGAACCCACAGTGGAAGGAGAGAACCAGCTCCCAAAAGTTAGTGAATGTCTACATACACACACACATACAGAGAGGGAGGGGGAGAATTAAAATAAGGAACTAGAAAAATAACCCAGGAATTAATTACATTCCCTGCTCTTGCAGAAGATCTGGATTCATTTCACAGCTCCACATAACAGCACACAACAGTCTGCAGCTCCAGTTTTAGAGGATCTATGCCATTTTCCAGCCTCCAATGACACCAGGCACACACATGGCACATAGTCATATATGCATTCAAAATACCCTAGACATAAAAATAAAACTTAATTTAAAAATTTAAACAAAATATTGAATAATCCCAGAACTCCAGGAGGCAGAGGCAGGTGGATTGCTGCAAGCTATAGGCTAGCCTGGTCTACAAAGTGAGTCCAGGACAGCCAAAGCTATACAGAGAACCCTGACTTGAAAAACAAAAACAAAACAAAAAATCCAAAAAAAATATTGCAATAAAAACCTGTATCTAAGTTGGGTATGTATCTTACAGAAAAGCATAAGCTTGAAAATGACTGCAAAGAAAAGAAACTAGAGTCTAAACTTATGTTAACAATTAAGTTCTAGCCGGGCGGTGGTGGCACACGCCTTTAATCCCAGCACTCGGGAGGCAGAGGCAGGAGGATCGCTGTGAGTTCGAGGCCAGCCTGGACTACAAAGTGAGTCCAGGACAGTCAAGGCTACACAGAGAAACCTTGTCTCGAAAAACCAAAAAAAAAAAAAAAAAAAAAAAAAAAAAAAAAAATTAAGTTCTAAGATGGGGCCCCAAGCCATCCCAGCTCTGCTCTCATGCTTTTCTGAAAAAGCTATTGTCCACTGTCTGTCATTCTCAAGTGAGCTTTTCCTCTATTAACCCAGACGAATGGACCAAGTGCTGGCCTGTGATACCAAAGGGAATAAACCAGAGGCCAGGCTAAAAAGATCAGATTCGGGAGTAAATTTAAAGTAATGCTCCCAAACTTAAGTTAAAGGCTTAGGCCTTGGGTCTGGAAGGAAGTTCATGTACCGTGTAGCTAAGGTTGGTGGTGGTGGTGGTGGTGGTTTTTGTTTTTGTTTTTATAAAATAGAAAATGCTGGACGGAATTTGGAGTTTGAGGAACAATGTAGACACACCCCAAGAAGCCTGGGCACATTGAATACCTGCTACCAGTCCCACCCACCCAGTCATCAGCTAAGTTCCTCATGGAGCCCAGCAACTCTTCCTGGTTGTATATGTTCTATGACATTCCCCTGAATTTTTTTTTTTTTTTTTTTTTTTTTTTTTTTACTAAATGACACTTTTTAGTTTAGAGCAGCTTGAGTAGGTTTGTCCTAGTATGAGATCCTGTTGCTGTGATGAATCAGGGTGACCAAAAGCAAGTTGGGAAGGAAAGAGTTTATTTGCCTTATACTTCTGCATCGTAGTCCACCACTGAAGGAAGTCAGGACAGGAACGCAATCAGAGCAGGAACCTGGAGGCAGGAGCTGATGCAGAGACCATGGAGGATGCTGCTCACTGGCTTGCTCATCACAGCCTGCTCAGCCTGATTTCTTATAGAACCCAGGACTACCAGGCTAGAGGTTGCCCTACCCACAGTAGGCTTTACCCTCCCGCATGAATAACTAATTAAGAAAATGTTCTATGGGCTTGCCTACAGCCCAGCCTTAAGAAGCCATTTTTTTTTTTCAACTGAGGCTCCCTCCTCTCTGGTGACTCTAGCTTGTGCCAAGTTGACATTAAACCAGACAGTACAACAAATTTTCTGATTTTCATGCAGACAGTTGCCTATGTGTAGAAGCAACAGGACAGAGTGAGTTTGGCACCAAATCTTTTCAACATAAATAACAACTGAGACATGGATTAAAATGTTCATGGTGTCCCAATTACAGGTGATTTACATACCAACACAGAGCATGGGTTAAAAAGGAAAGAAGCTTGAGAATATAGCAAAGGTTTCACACAAAGCAATGGACAGAAATTGGTGGGATAAGATAAAACTAAGAGGTTGTGGTAGGACTTCAACTATTCAGACAGTTGTTAAAGTTTTTTTCCAGCTAAAAGAATTCTTGACTTCTGGCTTAATTCACTGACAATTTTAACTCCCAAAGAATAGACGTGCTAGCTAGAGGAGGTTCCAACTCTGAATCTGACTCATGAAAACAAAGAAGACCCTTTGGTGAAATAAAAATAATGGTGTCTTCAGTACCAAGTGCATCCAAATAATCATTAGGAAAGAGATGTTGAACAGGCTCCAGTTTTATAAGATCTGAGACAGAGCCACAAAAGAAAATACAGCTCAGTGGGAGAGCTTCAAAAGGAGTCCTGCTCAAGATGCTAAGATGAAATAGTGACCACATGACTTCTGCACTAGGAAGAGAAAGAAACTACAGAAACAACACTGCAGCCACACAGCTGTCCTTTTCCAAGCTCGCTAATGACTTGAGCGACATGAATAACTACTCTTCACAAAAAGTGCTATGATTAAAGAATATTTCATGGGGCTGGGAGATAGCTCAGCAGGTCAAGCTCTTGTTGTGGGCCTGACAACCTGAGTTTAGATCCCAGTTGCTCATGTAAGAACTGGACAAGTGATGTGTGTCTGTTACCCCAGCACTTCTGTGATGGGAATAATAAGATGGGAAGCAGAGACAGTAGAATCTAACATAAGGTTGCAGGCTAGCCATCTTGGTGTATGGGACACAGTTGTCAAACTTGCTGCAAAGTAGAAGGATATCAGTTGTCCTCTGAGCCCCACATGGGTGCTGTAGAAGAAATGCACCCTCACACACAAACACATACATACACAACATACACACATGCATGCACAAAATAACAGAAATAAATGTCCAAAAATACTTTATATTTAAATCTTTATCAAAAGCTGGCCGTAGTTTATGAAATCTCTATTTTTAAAAATCTACATCTTCTTTCTTTCCAGTGAAATAAATCATATTTGGATTGAGATGTAGAAAAACAATCAGAAATAGTTCAGTCGAGATTGCTATAAAGCAACTATAAGACAAGCTTCCTACAATTAGGTTACATCCCCAGGTCAATAAATGAAAGCAAGGCCTCCTTAACGGGCTGTGATCTTTGAGGAGCACAGAAAGTAGATAAATGGCATTTTAATTTTTCAAGCTGGTTAGGAAAGAAGGTATATCTCAAGTGTGCTTCACAGCTGGAATCGTCAGTGGGTCTCTCAAGAGCCAGATTACACGTATGGAGAAAACTACCGTCTAAACAGCCTACAGTGTGTCCATGAATCAGGCATCTCAGAGACAATGGAGCTGGAAGCCACAGACTCATAGGAGCTAAGTCAATACTCTACCTCTGAGCTATACCCAAATCCTGAACCAAACAGCTCTGAATACCTCATTTCCATTTATGTCAAGTGCTTTAAGACTGGTGTGCTATAAAATTGTCAGAGGTATAGTCTCCTTGGATGGCAGCAGTCAAAAGCTTTTCTCGCCTTCTTATGGTCAATATGATTAACACTGGGTGAATGAGAGCACAGCTCAGTGCACTCATGCATTACTCAAAAGAGGTTGCAATAGTGGGCTTCTGTCCATTTGAAGAGAGACTCCAAATGCTTTCCCAGTTTAAACCACTAGATATTTTCTGTCTCAGGAACTCCAGTGTGCAGGAAAATGGCCAAAGGCCTCTGCTCTGCTCTCAGAGTTTACCCTGTCCTTCATATTTAAAAAAATATTTTTAACTAACTGCTACAGTTTGAACCTTAAGTGTTCTCCAAATGTTCGTGTGTTAAAGGCATGGTCCCCAGAGTTGTAGCCCTGGCAGGAGCTTCTAAGAAGTAGGGCCTATGTGTCTTCACATTATTACAGCCATATTCAGAAGTGCCTGTGGCATCTTTTTTTTATTGTTTTTTTAAATTAATTTATTCTTGTTACATCTCAATGGTTATCCCATCCCTTGTATCCTCTCATTCTTCCCTCCCTCCCATTTTCCCCTTATTCCCCTCCCCTATGACTGTTCCTGAGGGGGATTACTTCCCCCTGTATATGCTCATAGGGTATCAAGTCTCTTCTCGGTAACCTGCTGTCCTTCCTATGAGTGCCACCAGGTCTCCCCCTCCAGGGGACATGGTCAAATGTGAGGCACCAGAGTACGTGAGAAAGTCATATCCCACTCTCCACTCAAGTGTGGAGACTGTCCTCCACCTCACCTTTCTCTGTCTCTTCCCTGCTTTCTCTGTCTTTATCCCTCTCTTCAACCCCTCTCTGTCTATCTATCTGTCTGTCTATCTGTCTATCTATCCCCCCCTCTCTCTACTGCCTCCTGGCCACAAGATGAATAATTTTGCTCTGCAATATGCCCATCGCCACAGGATCAAAATCAATGAGAGAGACCAATCACTTACTTGAGCTCCCAAAGCCATGAACCAGAATCAGCCTGTTTTCTGGGGCATTTGTGGAGAGTTGACTGATTTGAGGTGAGCATTTGAAAACACTTTTACTGCCCTGACAAGTGGATAAGAGGAGTAGCAGATCCGGAAGAGAGAATGATGCTGGCTTCCGATAGGAGGCCATGTCATAATGGGTTAAATCAAATATTACTAAACCTGTTAAAGGTAGAAGTAATATTCTTTCTCTACATCACAATCAAACACTGTGGCCACCAGATAGATACAGGGTGAAGAGACATGGTGATTTGGCAACAGTAGTACAGAAAATGGCCTAGAGGCTCTGGCAGAGATCTCAACAGGACTAAGCAAGATGAGAGGCTGGAGGAAAAAAACAGAAGTCATCGCAAGAAAATATTCTACTCTCTCCTATGTTGGTCTAAGCATACATCTTATAAGAAATATAGAATACTCAGGGAAAGTGTGAAAAATTTACTAAGAATAACCAGCTCCTAGGATGATAGAAAGAGCAATAGGAGGAGATGAAAATGTTTGATCCAAATATCCTCCTATGGACAAGATATGGACCTTTTAGTGTATAAAAGGCTCGTGGGATGGAGTGTCATTTGTTCAACATGTTGCCTAGAAGTGAATGGAAAGCTGAAATAAGTCTATTTCAAACCAACTACAAATTGTATTGTGCAAAGCTCTCATGACAGTTATGAACTCTAGATGTATCTCTGGCTTTTCCCCCAGTCACCCTTCCCACCTCTCTCCACCTAGCACAACCTGGCATCTACCACCCTTCTCGCTGGATTTCAGACACAGCACATTTCACCACCTCCAACTCATGCACTTGCTTTCCCAGTTGTCTAAATATTTCCCTCCAGACGTGCATTCACATAGTGTTGATGTTCTGTAGCCTCTCTCTTCTTTATCCTTATGTTTGCTTCATAAAGTTGAATGTTCCTGGTATCGGGTACATTTGCAGTTATTGTAGCTTCTTGGTGAATGTATCCCTTTGTCATTCTGTGGTGACCTTTTCTGTCTCATTCTACAGCTTTGATAACGTCTGTCTCATTGTGTCTGCTGCTGTGCATTTAGTTTCCATTTTAATAGAGTATCATTTTTAATCCCTTCACGTTCAGTCTATATGTCTTCACCCATGAAATGAGACGGCAAAAGCCATGGCTTAAGGAAGCAGCTCTCTAAATGGCTGAGCCTTAAAATTGATTTAAGCTAAATGGTCTCCCCCTATGTCTGCAAACATTCATTCTCTTCTATTTCATTCCTCCTTAAAAGACTCCAAAAAGGCAATCCAGACATGAAAGGGAGATATCCTCTTCCCTAACCAAAGCCAGTGCAAGAAGACAAGCTCAGCATGTAAGGCATTTAAATAAAAAACTCCAGATTTTATGTCCAAATTAAAAATAACCACATTTCTATTTTCAGAACCCAAGCTATGGCAATACGTGCCATAAAACTCAATGGCCAATGACCAAGTATCTTCGAACCTTTGTGCATAAGCACACTCACCCACTCAGATTTCTTCTCCGACAGTGCCCCAAAGGTACTGCCTGATCACACTGGGGCAGAAAAGATAGCTGTGTTGTAAACAGACACCCCCTGTGACCTACGTCATTGAGCCTTTATTAGAATTGTGATCTACACAATTGATGTAGACAGACTTGGCCTCTGTAAAAGTGATTTCCGATCCATCCTGCCAGCACTTGTGTGAAAATTGTTCTTCCTAATTAATCACTTTCAATGCAGACATAGCCAGGCCTCTTAGTAAAGGCCTAGAACATCGGCTGCTCTGGAGGCTGAGGCAGGAAGAGCATTAGCTTGTGGCCTGACCGGGATGCAGGGTGGGTTCTAGGCCAGACTTGGCAGCTTACCGAGACTCTGTCTCAAAATAAAAAACAATTAAAAAAGGCTGGATATTTAGCTCAGTGGTAAGAGTGCTTGCCTAACATGTACAAGGCCTTGAGTTCAACTCCCAGTACTGGGAAAATAAATACACACACACACACACACACACACACACACACACACTCACGGTGGGGGGGGGGGTGCTCAGTTTGGTATTTTCAGATCCTATCCCTTCCCCTATTCCTACCACCCTCACTGACACTTTTCTTTAGAAAGTGTTTTCAGAAGCCACACACAGACAAACAATAAAATCTCATCTCTCTGCAGCACTGACCCACGTCCTGTGCCTCTGCCAGACGCCCTTCAAAGCAGCAGCACGGCTCCCGCCTTAGCCTGTCAGGGTAGAGAGCAAGATCGGCTACCTCTAACCCCACGCCCCCTTCCTTGTTAACTGGCTCTTGCTCTCATGCTTTTCCATATGGCTTGCTTGTTTCTAGTGCTACTTGATTTGTTGCTGCTGCGGCTTGCCCATGTATTTTCCAAGCTCTTTGAATGAAAGGTTAAATATATTTGTGTTTCTTGAACCAATTAAAAGTGCAACCTATGAGGTCCCAGATGAATCGGGGAGAGATGCACTGCAACATCCATAATAGTTTTAGAATCACCCAAGCTTGTTTCCAAACTCCACTCCAATGACCTTGGGCAATTACTAGTTGTGCGACCTTGAACAAATTACTTAACCTCTCTATGCCAATTTCCAAATGGAAAAGCAAGCATGCTCGTAAAAGGTATGAGGTGATTAAGTAAAACAGTTCAGGGCTTAACATTTTAATATCGTTCCTGTGTCTTCAATTTTTGGCTGCCAGGAAAACAATCAATATGAACTATACTAATTAATCATATTAATGCAGAGGTTTGGGATGCCAATTCTCTGTCTGAGCTGCATTTTAACTACTCAACTGCATGAGAAAATCTGTCTAACAGGTCGCCTTACCTAGAATAAAGGCATTGCACATGCTATTTGAATTGTTCTCCCTTTCCATGCTGATGCTGTTTTCTCAATAAAAAAGTGAAGAAAACTGCGTCAGCTCTACTTTCTCACACTGTGAGAATCAAGTGTAGAAGATTTCAGTTGGGCCATATGTCTTAAGTCTTACAAATATCCATAAAAACTATTTTCAAATGCCTTCAGCACACACTCCCCACAGGGCATTGACAACCTGACTAAAGGACAAGGCTGCAAGTATTTGCAGAGCAAACAGGCATGAGGTCAGGACAGCAAAGGGAGCCTTTGATTCCACGCCTGCCACTACCCAGCCACACGCCATTTACTTAAATCCTCAAGTACCTATTTCTTATCTGCAAAATGAAGATAATTAATGGAAAATAATGCATGTAAAGTTTCAAGCGGGGACTCAAGGTGTATGAACTCCTTCCCTTTCGTGGGAAAAGCTAGCTGAATCAACCAGTGTGTTCTGACCAGGTTGCTAGGCTACACCACCTCAGGTACACACCGTGTTTGAGTACAAAGAGGGACTTTGTATCTGGATGGTAGGCAGGCAGGCGATGGTCAACAAATACCTGATAGTTTGCTTTGGCTCTGACAGAAGTACATTGTGTACCCAGCACCAAGCCTAGCATCATCTTCATAACCTCTGCAGGTAGGGAAACTCCTGGTCTGCTGGGTCTCCCACATCCTAATCTAATCCTAAGCTCACATCTCACTCAGCACCCTTTTCCTTCACTTCCTGGGGTACAGGGCTCTCGGCAGAAAGCAAACATTTTGATGCGGTTGGATTTTTGCTAAAGCTTTCATTCCGCCCAGCGCTGACCGTAGGATGATAAGGTGTTTGCAACAGAATTGAAAGAAGAGTAACACAATGATTATCTGAAATTGACATCAATACCCTAACGTATTTATGTGTGATCTAAAAATTGATCTGTGTCTCCTTTTTCTGTTTGGAGAGGAGGTCAGAGTAATCTTTAGAGGCCGCTGACTCGCGAGGAAGGTGAGAGCTTTGGGCTTTGGAGACAGGGCTGGTCTAAAGGGATGGGTCAGCCAAATGCCTGGAGTATGTGTTTGGGGCAGGGTTGTGAGTTAAAGCAAATCAAAAACCATAAAAATAAAAAGCCCATGTGTATTCTTTTTTTGATGTGTGTGTGTGTTTTCAAGACAAGGTTTCTCTGTGTAACAGCTCTGGCTGTCCTAGAACTCACTCTGTAGACCAGGGTGGCCTCGAACTCACAGAGATCCGCCATGGTATTCTTTTTTTTTCACCATGGTATTCTTTAAAGACTTATTTTTATTTTGGGGTGTGTGTGTGTGTGTGTGTGTGTATATGTGTGTGTGTGTGAGTGCGTGCATGCATGCGGGCATGTATGTGAAGGTTCCCTCAGAGGTCTGAGGGCGGCACTAGATCCCTTCGAGCTAGAGTTACAGGTAGTGGTGAGTTGCCTAGTGTGGGTGCTGGGAACTGATCTCAAGTCCTCTGGAAGAGTAGCATGTGCTTTGAACTTCTAAGCCGTCTTCCCAGTCACCTCAACTCTGCTTCTAACACAGCATTAAAGTTATTTTTTAAACTTAGAGTCATTCCTTTCTTAAAAAAAAAAAAAAAAAAAAAAAAAAAAAAAAAATTTAAAAAAAGGTCACCATAAAAGATCATTGCTCCATCTGAGCAACGGGGGAAAATCCAAAGTAACCTGAGCAGGCGGATCAGCAGCTGTGGGAGGAGGTTAAGGGGAGATGAGACAGATGAAAAGCGGCGTGAAGCAAGTTTTAGAAGATACGTAAAAGTTTGGTTTTTTTTTTTTTTTTGGTAGTGGTTACAAATACACATACACTTAGAAAATTCATTAAACTATATTCCCAAAATGACAGTACTTGCCTGTATATAAATTATACCTCTAAACAGTTACTTTAAAAACTACTTCTCTGTCATCCATACAAATTTGTGTTCATCCTATCTTGTGTTTTCCTGCACATCTTAGTGTGTTTATACAAAAGATAGAATCTTTTTTTTTTTTATTATTAAATGGAACTTTTCTTGTACTTATTTTTATTTTCTAGTCCCTTGCCCGAACTTATATTTTACCACCCAAGCCAACTGCCCCCACAAAGCTTACTTCATAAAACTCAAGTGGGAAAATTGGTCCAGGGAAGGAGAGAGAGACAGGAAGCTGCTTTGCTTTCACGGCCTCTGGGATCTCATTATTGGCTAGTTAACAACTATTACACACTTAGTGAGTAAGGCCTTGCTATACACAGATTGTATTGCGGCATCTGCCATTGCTAATTTAATGGCAACTGATTGCAGAGAAGCCCACTGGAGGCTCCTGCCGGTGCCTGTAGATGCATCCCACTTGTTTCTGAAAAGATGATTCAATCTATTTTGGTGCCTGGTACACAACTCTCTGCATCTGGACTTTTGACAGATACATTAGAAGAGAGGGCTCAGACAAGAGTACCACCACACTACGACTTCCCAAGGCAAAGCCATCAATTCCCTGGCTTTATCAATCTGAATCCCTGAGAGCTCTGTCTAGTCTGTAGGAGACCTCAGAACGTAAGGAAGGGCTCCATGTACAAAGCCAGGCCAGCCTGGTGTTTCCATGGCTGCCAGCCTGGAACCCTGACTATCGGACATGCATTACCACCTGGCCCTGCCTCTACCCTCTCAGGTGCTTGTGGCCGTGTAAACAGATGGCTCTGCAGCCCAGGTGGGTAGTGGGGGAAGTAAACAAAACATTCTAACTCTGGTACAATATGTCTCCAGGATAGCTGGTTCCTGGAGACCAGGAAAGGACCTCTGGGAATAGCCAATTTTGGTAGGGATGAAATAACTCCGCTCAAATGACAGAGAAACAACAGCACTAGCAAAACACTGAACTTGGTGACTCATTTAGAGGGCGCCCAGTAACTCAGGACTATCTGTAGATAAGATAAGATCAGCGCTTCCTGGTGACTCAGTTTTACAGACGTCTTTGAGAAGGAGGTCTGGGAACCAGGGACCAGCTGATCCATGCTGTATGATTCGCCGGGTTTCCCCCACACCCAAGAAATCAGGCCTGTAGCTACGTCTCAGCCCCATCCTGATCCAGGTGGGCAGGAAGACCCGGTTCTTTTAGGTCAGATCTTGTGGGGGGGGGAGAAAGGCCCACCTAGCCGGACTGGCTGTCCCTGTGTCTTTGTAGCTTGTGGGTGGTTAGAATCACTCATGCCACAGGTGTGCACAAAATGAATGTAATGCCGGAGAAACAGAAGTTGAGTCACACTGACAGAGGCAGCATGTGAAAGCAAAGGTCTAAGGCACTGCTTTCTGGTGCCATTTAGCTTTGGCCTGCAGCCCTCTGCAGCCCAGACACCTCCGAGGGCTGGACTGGACCACTGCACAATGATTGATGCCCTAAATGAGTCATCAAGAAAAGGTCGAATTGTGTTCAGAACACTTTGTTTAAGACTGGCAAAGTACTACATAAAGCATCTTAGAGAAATTACTTTGCAAAATAAAAATTTTAGATTGGCAAGTTTAGGTTGCCTTATGCTGTCGTTTAATATCATCTTGACTTAGAATATGAGATATATTTCAGGTTACAATACTAAAAATCTCATCCAAAGAGAAATTTTCTCTCTTTGTGTTTCTGATGTACAAGTATATACTCAATACATAAATTACATACACCACACACGCACATGCACACACACACACACACACACACACACACACACACTTCTGTGTTGCTTTAAGGATTTGTTTCTTTTTTTTAAAGAGTTATTTATTATGGATACAATTCTCTACGTTCAGGCCAGAAGAGGGCACCAGATCTCATTATAGATGGCTGTGAGCCACCATGTGGTTGCTGGGAATTGAACTCAGGACCTCTGGAAGAGCAGACAGTGCTCTTAACCTCTGAGCCATCTCTCCAGGTCCGATTTGCTTCCTCTCTCTCTCTCTCTCTCTCTCTCTCTCTCTCTCTCTCTCTC
>OU015753.1:97329925-97344362 GCA_907169655.1 Acomys percivali | reverse complement strand
TATACCTGTTCTCACCATACAAACAAGCTGCAATCTTTCCCACACTGGAACTAAAACCATGCCTCAGTTTCCCAGCACCTCAGAGTTCCCCAGCACTAGCCTATGCCTCGCTTTCCTGCACAGCCACACTCAGGAAGTGCCCTCAGTCTTGTGGCCCCCAACCCCAGGTGCCTTCTCTTGCTAAGGGCCAGAGCTTGTGAAAGAGAGCTTGGTTCTGTCTTCTGCTCAGTGCACTGCCCCCCCCCCACCTTGAGCCTCCCTCCCCCCCCCCTCTCTCTCTCCCCTCTTTGACAGCCTCCCTCCATCCTCTCTATTAGCATCTCCTTTCACATTTTCTTTTCTTCCATTTCAACTTGAGTTGTGTGGCTCAGGGTTCCGCCCTGGATCTCATCTCACTTGAAAAGCTCTCCCTGGGCAATCCAACCCACTGCTGATTGCTTTGGTGGCCACCATAACTGTACTTTGATGAAATTCTCACTCGTGTGAGGCTGTGCACAAGACTACTACAAGGGCACACTGGACTGTGAGCAGCACAGTGACCAGCCCCACCAGGATGGTACTCAAAGTGTGCCACACTTACACCTCGTTCTGACAACCAACCCTGCCGCCCTTTGATTTTTGCTGACTGGAGGAAATCCACTACATCCAATAGTGTTGAGGAAATCCTTCCCGTCCATCATAGCATCCCCTTTTAACAGCCAGGAAGTGAACTGGTCTCTCTTTGTCCTGTGAGATTCTCTCTCCAGGAACACCTTCCAGCTACACTCAACTTGGCAAACTGCCTGATGAGACTGATGTCTGATGTATCAGCTCACCTTGGAGAGGATCCCCTCTTTCTAGGATTCTAGTTTACTTCTTCTTTCAACACAAACTCAATGCCTTTGAAACAATTTGTGTTATTTCCTTGGCCTATCTCATTCATTGCTCTAGAAATTCTATGGGCAACTGCATCTCACCTGGAAGTGGAAGTACTGTTTCCACTTTTAAAGATCCGTTAAGGAGCTACAGGGATGATTTCCCAGTTAAGAGAACTTGCTGCTCTTACGGAGGACCCAGGGTTGGTTCCCAGCACACACATGAATGTTCACACCTGTCTGTACCTTCAGTTCTAGCAGATGCAATACCCTCTTCTGGCCATGGTAAGCACTGCCCATACCACATATGGTGCACATACATACATACAGGCAAACACTCATACACATAAAATAAATACATCTTTAAAAGTTATCTGAGTATCTTGTATATAGCATAAAATAAAACTGTAGAGAATAAAGAGATCCTTTCTGAATGAGGTGGTAATATTTGACATGAGTTTAAGTTGAAATGAACACAAAATATCTTCAATTTAAAAATGTGTGCCATATTCCTATGTATTTAATTCTTGCAATGCACCTCCATTGGAGTCCCAGTGACCAGGAAGGAAAAGGCAGCCACTTGTACCCAAGTATTTACAGAGTCAAGTGTCTTGCTCTGCACTGGGCACTGGGCACTTACAAAATCACTTCGTGACTATCACCAGCTGGCAGAGAGGCACCTTCCTCTCTTCTACAGTGAAATAAAGACTGAGAAAGGGTAAGGGATTGCCCAAGCGCTCATAACTGGCCAGTAGGCAGCCAGGGTTCAGTTGCTGGGTCTCAGCTCTCACCCAGGCTACCTGCATGTCAGCTGTGGTCTGTTCTGATAACAGGTTCCCTGGAACAGCCATTTTTTCCTATGCATAAGTGTTCCACGGGGATTTTTCCAAGGGTGATGTGGAAACACTCAGAAGCAAGCTGGGGAACTTGACAGATGGAGGCTGTGGCAGCTTCCTCAGATGTCTCTGATCTGAACATCGACAATTTGTGAGATAAATGGCTACTTAGGATTAGCCAGGTATCTGTGGCAACAGTAAGAAGTAAATCAGAGCATCACAGGGATTGCATGTGTTGCTCTGACTTCATTAGCACTTCATTAGCTGAACCTCTGAGTAAAGTGACCAGAGACCTAAGAGCAGCTCTGCAGCTTTCATAGCCAAACCTGCCCCAGCTGAGCTTCTTAAATCCATTGTTGTTTTTATTTTTTATTTATTTTTTTCCATTGTTGTTTTTAAATTAAACCACCTACTATTGAAGGTTAAATTGTTTGCTGTCATTTAGAAACACACAGAGATTTACTAGGGAAGAACGTCAGACATTTCAGAGCTTTGGTGCTAAACTAGATTTCATTTTCTCTTAAAGTGTTCATGTGCTATTTTGACAGCAGGGTCGGAGGTGGGGATGGCCTGCCAGGGTGTCCAGTCAGACATATTATTGGATAAGGGTGGATATGTATTAAAATTTTATTTGAGGCACTATCTCTCTCTCTCTCTCTTTTTTTTTTTAAATGAAAATGTGCTTGTGAAATAAGTGACATAAATTTCTCTTCATCAAATAAGAATTTTACGAGGCAAAGTTTTTTAAAATCCCTTTAACATTTCTGCCTCAGAGCTATTATTACTCTCAGTGAGAGTGGAGCAATTATTCTAAAAGTATAATACTTTGGAAAAGAATGGTCTTCATCTTTGTACCCCCTGTATTATTGGTTTGTGTCTAGATATATGTATGCATATGTGTTTGCTAAGTAGATATAAATATATCTATGTAGCTATGTGTGACTACATGGTGCATATATGCATGGTGCACAAATAGTCTACAATGTCTAGCTATTAATGAGCCAAGCTAGATCCCTTGTACAAACTGTTATGTACATATGTCCTGGCTTGATTTTCAAATCCATTGTGTCTCTTCCTCTTAATAAGAATATGGAATGTAGAAAGACCTGCACTTCCAGAACATCAATGTTTTCTTCAAAAATCAAAGTAGAGCCCAGGTTAGAGAAGGGCCTCTTTTCTCCCGTTTTCACCCAGCTACCCAGGGCCTCCAGGCAAGCTCCTTCCAGCTGCTTCGGAGGACATCCTGTCGCCATTTCGGGCTCCTTGAATCGATTCACTCAAACAAAAGGTCATCGCAGACCACAATCTAGCCTTGCTCATTTCTCTCACTGTACTGACCAGGCTAGAGAAAATGAGCAAATCGGAGTCTTTGTTTCTGTGTCAGGAGAGTGCTACCTACATCCTGACCTGTGTTGCAATCCAGCCTCCAGACCGGATTTAACACCCTCCACCTCCAACCAAAGTGGCGGGACAGAATGGCAGAAACAACAAAAAGACAGCGAAGAACCCCTTCCTGCGGAAACATGTCTCAATTATACTGGCAAAAAAAAAAAAGCTATTTTAAAAAACAGCAACCGTGAGGGAGCAAATGTATCGATTTTTTTTTTCTTTCTTTTTTTTCCTCCTCGTTGCTAGGATATAGTCATTATTAAAGACTTGTTGCCTAGGAGAAAAATCTTCCCAGAGTAAAGGAATAGTGCGCCCCCTGCTGACCAAGAAAGACAGGCTGTTGGATTTGATGGCGCTGTTGTTTCTTGGGTTTGTTTTGCCTTCCCCACAGCCTTGTTTAAAACAAAACAAATAAGGCAGTTAGGCACCTTTTATCAGACATCTTAGGTTTCACCTGCAAAATTATATTCCAAGGATTTCAGAAATGCACGTAAAGGAATCCGGAGAGGTTTTCCCCGGTTCCACAGGAGAAGACATGAAGTAAATCTGTCAGGACCCAGCTCTCCTGCTGCCTGGTGTTCTTTCTTTTCCTCTGGTTTTTAGCTTGTGGTGAGCCTGCCGCCTAAAGTGGCTCTTGACTTGTTAACTTTAGTTATTTGGTCATCTGAACTTAAGGGGAAAAAAAACAAACAAAACACACAGTAAGAAAGCACTTGTATTGCTAAAAAGAGTAACTTTTGCTGATCATTTGTTACTCATTAAAAAAAAAAAAGAAAAGAATAAAAATGGTTTCTTTTACACTGAAAGCAACATTAAGGCCAAGATTTAATACTTAGTTCCCAACATTAAACCTAAGGAGGGGCAGAAGTGGCCTTAGTCAGGGTACAGATACACACGTAAGCACAACTCACCATAATCCGCCCATAAACTCTTACCTGACGGAGCCTGGCTCAGGGGCCAGGCTGAAGAACTCCTGATATCAGGGCCTGTATATCAGAGTTGAAATTATGAGCATGGGTTTAATCAGCCAAAGAGAGGATGTGCGAGTGTAAAGGGCAGCGCAGGAGGGGCATTTGGAGAATCCTACTAACATTGCTTAACAGTGCGTTGGGGGGGGGGGGGGATGGAGTCAGAGTGCCCAAAGACTTAGGAAGACAGCTAGTAGAAATTACCAGAAGACAGGGGGTTTTACAAGAGCAGTGCCAAAGACAAAAGGATGGCAAAAGAGATGAGAACCAGTGACCCCCAAGAGAGCTTCAGTATAGCAGTGAGGCTGAAATCCAACTTTAGTGAGAAATTAAAATTTATTTATCTATTTTATGCATATGGGTACTTTGCATGTACATCTGCACACCAGAAAACAGCATCTGACAATTGTAAGCTGCCATGTGGGTGCTGGGAATTGAACTCTCAGGACCTTCGGGAGAGCAGTGCGTGCTCTTAACTGCTGAGCCATCCCTCCAGTCATTTAGTGGGAATTCAAATGTTAAACAAGAAAGAAAAGAAGAGTGAAAAAATAGCACAGTGATATGAAGGAAACAACTGGATGAGGGGACAGAAGTTAAGTTCCCTCAGATTAACACACAGGAGGCTGAAGGAGAACAAGGAAGAGCCAACGAACAGGGAGTCATGTCCAAGTTCTAGAAAATGCAGAGAGAAAGAAGCATAGAGTGATGGAGCAGGCAGGCTGCCATGTCTTGGAGAAGGGGAAGCATCCATTCCCTTCCAGAACCACCAGAAACTAGGGAGGAAACACGGGAGAGGGCACAGAGCCTCGTCATTGTGTCATGTCCGAGCAGCGCTTTAAGAAGACAAGGGAAGCACTAGCCCAAAAGGCATGTCCCTCGAAAGTCTTCACTTACCAGGAGATTGGGATAGATGTGAAGACATCCTACTGGGACTCTAGGTAAGAGAAATATAGGAGATGGGGAAATAGAAGGACCCAAAGGGTCCTAGAAACCTACAAGAAGAACATCGTGGATTGGGGCCCAGGGGTGTGTGCTCAAACTATTGCACTAACCAATGACAATACAAGTAATAAACATCGAACCCCTACTTTGATCTAACCAGTGAACAGGACATTCTCCACAGTTATGTGGAGAGCGAGGACTGACTCTGACATGAACTCTCGTGCCCCATATTTGACCACCTCCCCTCCCCTTGGTGGCGAGGCCTGGTGGCACTCAAAGAAAGAATAAGCAGGCTACCAAGATGAGACTTGATAGCCTATGACCTAGGGGAGGGGAATAGGGTGAAAGCGGGAGGGACAGAGGAACAGGAGGATACAAGAGATGGGATGGCAATTGAATTGTAATCTGAATAAATTAATTAAATAATAATAATAAGAAGAAGACAAGGGAAGGAAAATTGCCAAAACAATTATAAAAGTCTCTGCGAAGGGTCCTAGCCCATCATTGTTAGAAGTCTGGACTCCATGAGCAAGGCCCTAGATTGGAAGCACAGCATTGCAAGAGAAAAACCCAGCTTCTCTAGACCACGTGGAGGGACAGGTTATAAGACTGGAGAAAGGTGGCTAGCTTCTGAGGCTAGTTCAAATGACTGTGAGCATTGTGTTTGTGCTAAACAAACAAGCTTGGCTAATTGTAGGGTAGAAGGGAACATTAAAGAACTTTGGGAACAGAAGAGAAGGGTAAATGACAGTTGGACTCAACCTCCTCCTATGCAATGAGAACAAAGTCATACTCAGATCCATGGTCAAAACTCAAAAGATGGCGCCAGGATTCAGTTTATGTTGCCGCACCTGAGGCCAGGAATAAAGTGTTTAGAGGAAAAGCAGGAAGTAAAGATATTTCACTAGACTCCTTCTTGGCTGTTTACTTTCTCATAGCAGCAGGTTATGAACAAATTAAGCCATAGGATTATTGAAGACTTTCCTTCACACAGGCAATGGATAGACTTCCAGGAGGTGTAAGGTGGGTTCTCCCAAGCTCCCAGGAGTAGGATACTGCCAGCATGCTCCTGGACTTTCAGTCTTGAGTAATGATATATTCTGGAAGGATTCTGTAAAGCTCCCTGCAAAGCTAAAAATACACCAAGCCCCTTACCAACAGTATGCATAGCAACAGTCTGCTCGCCAGCTTTTGGAGAAATACTGCTAAACTTTTCCAGGCATTGGTTACAAAAATACGATGCACTCAGTGTGATCACATGTGTTGTCTTCAATGTCATCTTAGAAAAACGCCAACAGTGCAAAGTCATTTAAGACTTTTCTGGGAAGCAGGGCTGATGTGAAAGCTGGGTTTCTTATGTATGAAAAAGAAAATAAGGGTTTTCCTCATCCAAAGTTCTTCCTGGTTGAAAGCTTGTGAACCTGGGTTAACACTCAAAAGTGGGCTATTCTCTCAGCAAATAAACAAGCTCTAAATATCTTTCTATAGACTTAAGATCTTTGTGAAATATCATTTTCTTCTGGAGTAATTAATCACCAAGAAAAATTTTATTTATAAAATAAGATGGAATTTGAGAACAGAAGAAAATGTGATTCTAACTAATATTTTCTGTTTTTTAAAAAAAAAGATACAGCTGTTTAATGTTGAAAAATATTTCCTGCATTGCCCACCATGTTTATTGCATGATGAATCATTATTAATAGGAAAATTAATCATAACAAATATATATGTGTGTGTATATATATATATACACACATATATATATACACACATACATATATATATATGTATATATATATATATATATATATATATATATATATATATATATCAGTAAAATAAAATGGAAGTAGATCGAGGACAACACCCAACATGACCCTCTGGCCTCCATGTGTCCACACACAAACACACCATACACATGGAAAAAATAAAAACAAAAACAAAACTCTTGCAAATACATACGGACTCTCTAAGGCGGTGCCTGGTCTTAGTCCCTATGACTCTGAGGCGGCTACACTGGTCTTCTTGTTGCTCTGGTAACCCTGGCACCTACTTCTTGCTCATTGTCACTGAACACTTACCACCTCAGGAAGGCCTTCCCTACCATGGTGACCAGCATCACATGATCAGTACCCACACTGAAGATTCCCAGGCCCCTTACACTGATTCCTTCCCATCTCTCTCCCCTCCCTCTCCTCTCTCTCTCTCCTTTCTCCTCTCTCTTCTCTCTTCTCTCCCTTCTCCCCCATTTCTCCTCTCTCTTCTCTTTCTTCTCCCCCCTCCTCACCCCATCTTTAGCATTTTTCACTATCTGATATAACCTGAATTTTCCGTCAGTATATCCATCTTGTATGTCTTTCCACACGAGAAAATAAGCTCCACAAGGACAGATACGCTTCTGTTTTGCACTCTGAATTACCTGTTTTTAACCCTAAAAGCATGCTTTGCAGTCAGACCACCATGAATCCAAGGTCCTACCTAGACTACAGAGTGAAAACTCATCTCAATACAAAAAGAATTCCTGATTGCAAAGCATGACAGAGCACGCCTAAAATCCCAATACTGTGCGGACAGAGACCGGAAGATAAAGATATGGAAGCCAGGGTGTATAGCAAGATCTTCTCTCAAAAAAAAATATAAACTCAATATTGTGGTGTACAGTCAGGTCATACAGTGAGTTCAAGACCTGCCTTGGCTAGCTGCAAATGAACAGAGATATTTTTTGAATGAATTAAATGAAACCAATTAGCATTAACTTGATGAAAGGAGAACGGGAAGAAGTTGGAAAAAAAATGTAACTTAAATTCATCAGTCTTCATTGCTCATTGACAGCAGATGCGGTTTATAGACTAGCTCCTGAGGTCTAATCCAAGAGTCTGAGTGATGTGAAAGCTCACGTCTTCACATGTGGCTCTAGGGAGAGGCAGCATTCTCAGAAGTAAACCTAAGCAGCAGTCCTCCCGCACATTACAAGTCACCTGCTTTTCAACTATGCCCTTGTTAAAAAAAAGAATAATCTCAACATGCTAGATACATATTTAAATGTAATTTCAGAGCTGGCAAGATGGCTTAGCTGATAAAATCTCCCACTGTCAAGCCTCACACACTGAGTTCAATCCCCAGAACATGCCTAGTGGAAAGAGAGACTGGAACCCTGAATGTTGTCCTCTGACATGCACAGGTGCAGAGTGGTCTGTGCATGCCCACACATATACAAATAAACACATGCGAAGAATGATTTAACGTTTTCACCTTATTTTATGTGTTTTGCCTGCATTAAGCTGGGACCTGGGTATAGTGTCCACAGAGGTTAGAAGAGGATGTCAGGTCCCATGGGAATGAAGTTTCAGATGGTTGTGAGCTGCCATGTGAGTGGGCGTGGGGTATGGAACCCAAGTCCTCCAGGAGAGCAGGCAATGATCCTAACTTCTGTGTTATCTCTCCAGTCCTAAAGTCTAATTTGTTAAATATGAAAAGGAAATATTTTCAAAGCCATCACCATAGATACATGACAGTATTATGCATACAAGGCGGAGAGTGTTTTGGTTCAGCTCCATGTATAGCACAGAGGAGTGGGAGGGAGTAGAGCAAGGGTCAGCGGACAGAAAATCACTAAAATGAAAAAAGAGGGATTCGGATAAATCCTGATTAAGCCAACCTGGCTGCCAGAAGTCAAGGTGACCAGACACCACTTAGGATGTGGAGGATGAGGAAACAGCAACATTGGTTTAATGATACATGAGGGTTCTTGCAAAATGGCGCCAAGTAGTTTGTTAACCCAGAAGACACACGCAAGTACGAAGATGAGCCTGCACATGCTGACGTGTGACTAAAGTCTAGTCCAGCAGAATCCTTGTCACCCTGCTTGCCAAATCGGTGTTGGTATATGTCTGAATTTAATGAGTAGATTGACTGCAGATTAACGGCTACCAGCGTCACCGGAACAGGTGTTGCTGTCAAAAGCAAGACGTTTGTTCTTCAGTAGAAAACTCAAGATGCTACAAAATTCCATTGAAACCAGATATAATTGACTGTATCACATGTGGACAAGAAATATGAACTGTGTGCTCTTGACAAAAACAAACATAAGAAAGCAAAGGCTTAGGGCTGGAGAGGTGGCTCAGAGGTTAAGAGCACTGGCTGTTCTTCCAAAGGTCCTGAGTTCAATTCCCAGCAACTACATGGTAGCTCACAACCATCTGTAATGTTATCTGATGCTCCCTTCTGGCCTGCAGGTATACATGCAGGCAGAACACTGTGTGAATAATACATAAATAAATCTTTAAAAAGAAAGAAAGAAAGAAAGAAAGAAAGAAAGAAAGAAAGAAAGAAAGAAAGAAAGGGCTTATGAATCAGCTTTGTGCCTTCTATTTTGACACAAATTTCTAAACTTCAGGGAAGGAAGCATAGAGCACCCTGGTAGCTATTATTGCAACATGTAGCATCCCAGGCTTTGTTTTATATTGTGTCTCTCCGTGACACTGGTGGCCCATGACGTGTGACTCATATGCTGGATACTTACTGGAAGACGCAATTTCAGCTCTGCCTGCCTCTACGTCCCTGCTTGTAACTTTTCACAGGTCGTGATCTTATGTCACTAGTGTGAGAAATGCTAGGACTCATGCTACTCATATGTAGTGTTTCAATGTAGCAGCAGGGCTTAGGAGGAAAGGAGGGACTCAGAGGTGAATCACTCGGAGGATAGTGATAATGTTCAGAGAAATCATTGAGTCAGAAAGAGCCCAGCTTCTAGGAAGAACACAGCGGATGCTCTGATGCACCACTGATGCATCACACCACTGTCCATCAGATTCCCCATATGGAGTGTGGACTAGGAGAACACAAATTTTTGGTTGCTTAAATAAACCTTCCCCCTGACTTCCTTCACTAACTGGACTATTGGCATGATTGGAAAAGTGAAGCCTACAGGAGAAACTATGACCACCCCCTTTTTCTCTCTAAGGGCTCCGCGTCTGTGTTGAACCCCAAATGCAACTAACACATTACTAAATACAACAGCCACCAACATTGTCCCAGAAGGAATAAACAGTATTCTACCGTGCTTGGAAAACCTGTGCTTCCCCTGCCTCTCACTGCCACCAAAACACGTGAGCAAGTCCATGGTTGACAGTAACAACATGCCAAGTTATATAACTGAAGTCATTCCTCTGCAATCAAGTGGTTTGGTCAGATTAAATTAAATAATGTTCATATTTACCTAGCACTTCCTAGATAGATGGTGGTAGGGCTTATCTAGTTATATAACTGAGGTCACTCCTCTGCAATCCAAGTGGCTTGGCCAGATCAAATTAAATAATACTCATATTTACCCAGCACTTACTAGATAGATGGTGGTAGGGCTCATCCAAATACTTGGTCTTCTATCCTTCAAAAAGTAAGAATCGTGGGACCCCCCCACACACACCCAAACCGATCCTGAGAGCTGAATGCCATGTCACAGTTTGTGCCAAGAGATGTCTTTTACTTAACTGACAAAGTGAGGCAGGGAATTTTAACTTATTGTAGACATAACGCTGGTTAGATCTAGATCTTTACTTGCAATTGAGCGTATTTTCCCACTGGACCATGGTGTCTTTTCTAGTTGACTAGTTTTAGAAGTGATCTCCTTGGATGAACTCTAAGTGAGTTACAAGAGGAATTAAAAAAAAAATCTTCAAGTCTAGCTGACCTGCAAAAGATTTATGTGTTGAACTTATGTTCTTATAAAATGAAACCCCATAATTCTTCAGGTAGGACATGAAAGTATTAAGTGAGTAACATGCTTTTTATAGCTCAGTGTATTCTGGCTAAAAGCCTCTCACAGAACTTCTGGTCTTACTCCTGCAGAAACAGCACAACTGCTCAGGTCGCTCTGAAGCTGAGGCTCCTGACACTACACAAGGACTGTTTTGCTGCCCTCCCTCCTGGGCAGAGCCCGCTGCCACATCTGCATTTGGTACCCTCTTTGATTTTACTCCCGGAGGAACAAAGGAGGAAAATGTATTGTAAGGTAAGTAGTTGGGGAAGGAGACAGGGAAGAGCATGGCGGTGGTGACTGATGGCCAAATCCTCCTACACAACCTCACAGCCTCATCGCTAACTCCCACCTTCTCATTGCTAGACCAGAAGGGTGAAAAAAAGGGAAGAATAACAAATATGAAAATGTCAAATGGAGCCCAAGCAGAAATGTGCTCGGCACTGCTGTAAGCTATGGGTAGAAGTGTGCCACAGCCACCCTAGGGCCCGGATGTGCTACCAGCCGCCAGCTCAACTGTCGGGTTCAATGACTGCCTGCCTGGCACCCAGGAATTCCTAAAAGATGGGTTCTAATTGACACTGAGGAAAAAACTAATCAATAAAATGGACTCATGGTCTTTATACATCAGAGTTCTTTTTACCTTATAACTAAAAGAGAAGATGAAAAGAATAGTGAAAAAACCATGCGCTTCCTTTAAGAATAACTTTGCTATTTCTGTACACGGAAAGATGTTGCCCTCTGACACTGGTTTCCCAGTGTATCTTTTCTAAAGCATGCACTTCACCATACTCACCAAGTATATACATATGCAAAATAACTCCTACTACAAGTACATTAATCGCTTTTAAAAAATCATGCTCTCATTCATTTGTCCAATTAGCCAGTCATCGACAACTGTTCACTGGGCGATAAGTTACCTGCCTACCAGACAGGTCCCAGTGCGACGAACACAGAAAAGAAGCAGATATAAAACCACCCTGAGCTCACAGAGCTACCTTCGATTTGAGATCTGTCTATTTTCCAATGGTCAATTGAATATATGTTGAGTAAGTGGTAAATAATCACTGGTCTAACTCATGGGACTCCAATTATGTTATAAGGATGGGCTGTCAGACACATAAAACATAAGGGAACCGTGCATATGTCACTAATTAAACATGTTGTCTCACCCTCATTTTCCTCCAAGCTCCTTTTTCATATTTGGCCAGCCAAGAAGTGGAGGTAATTCCTAGGAAGTATTTTTTCAAGGCATACAGTATAAAGTCGCACAAGAAGTGGGTTTTACACACAAACATGAACCTGCTGCTGATCACCCTCCTTTGTGAACCTCTATACTGACACAGTTCAGATTTAAATGGCGAGCATAAAAAGAATGTAAGGGCCTCAGAAGTAGCATCACACACACACACACACACACACACACACACACACACACACACACAAATAAAAACCAACCAAACAAAAACCAGCAGTAAAATAACCAAGTGAAAACTTACTTCAAGGCGGTCTGGAGACGATCCCGTGTAGCCTGGCCTTGGGGCTTCCATGTTGGCTTACGCGCGTCTGAAGCCAGCACAGCACTGCTAACCTCCAGCCAGGCCTACTTTATCTTCGGAGTGCCCTGGGTGGTGTAGTGAAGAAGGGGTGGACCGGGGAAAACCCAGGTGTTTCATAATACAGCCAGGTACCGAGCACGTACTTGCCTCTGGGAAATAAAGTTACGAGGGTGAAAGCCTGTGAGGGAAATCAACTACAGCATGAAGGAATGGTAGCAGAATTGGGAGCATAAACATCAAAGCCTAGGTTATTATAAAAGTAGGTCTCTAAAAGAAAGAAAGGCTGTCAATGGACCTGTGCGCCAATTAGATCAGGAAGGAAGGAAGGGAGGGAGGGAGAGAGAGAGAGAGGGAGGAAGGGAAGAAGGGAGGGAGAAAGGAAGGAGAGAGGAAAAGGAAGCAAGCAAGGGTGTGTCAGAAAAGAAATAAAAGAAGAATACAGTATTTGCAGGAATAATTGTACCTTCCATGTAAGATAAAAGAGCAGAAGTACCAAGAATTAACTAAGCTTTCTTTACTTCATGATTAACAAATTAGCTTCTATATGGGTATCAGCTATATTCATATGCAAAGAAAAGACTGAAGCCTAAGAAAAATGTAGCAAATATCAGTGGTGAGGTACAGGTTTTTTAAAAGATTGAACAAGAACACAAAGTGGCCTTAGGAAGAGCAGAGCGTGAGTTACCTCCATTCTGAGATTAGCACCAGGAGGCACAGTCACATTCAGATCCCACCAGTAAACATCATCTCAGACAGCGCCTGGAAGACGGTCAACATCACTCTGCAGCAATTAGAAGGAACTCCCGGTTTAGTTGGCAGAACCGAAGCAATAAGGCGCCATCACCCCGAGTCGAGGCCAGTGAGTACACTGGTGATGCTTGTGACTTTGGAAGGTGAGTCTTTGTGTGCACAGCTGCAATTTTCTGTATCAAAAAGGCTTGGGGAAGGGGAGACAGATGGGAGCCGTGCAGGCATAGGAAGACAGAAGGCAACTCTGACATTTTAGTCTCTTTTTTCTTGTTGACTAAATTTAAACCTTTGCTTTTGAATACTTCCAAAATATTTTAGAGGTGTTTGTCTCTCCCTCACACTCATTTTTCACGGTGGTCTCTGGATTCCTTCACCAGTTGTCCTCTCTCCCTTTTCTGTGGACTGTGAAGTTCCAAGTTTCTATAGCTGCTGGGGTAAAACACTGACCAATAACAACTTGGGGAGGAAAGGATTATTTGATTACCGGTCCACATTACAGTCCACCATGGAGGGAAATGACAGGAATGGAAGCAGAACCACAGAGGAAAGCTGCCTACTGACCTCCTCCCCAGGCCTTACTCAGCCAGCTTTCTTATATAGCCAAGACCATCCACCCAGGGTGGAACCACCCCCTGTGGCCTGAGACCCCAGTCAATGGCAAGTCCACCATCCAAAAAAAAAAAAAGTCCCCATCAATATGCTCACAGGCTAATCCAATGTAGGCTTGTGTCATGTTGACAAAAAATTAAAAATTAAAAAAAAAATTAGCCAGCATGCCATACTTCCTAGCCTGGTGCTGACTGCTATGGTGTGTCTCAGGGTAGAGACTCAGGAAAGAAACGTCAGCAAAAAGTCAAACTAAGCAGCATATGAAAGCTCTCTCACATTTGTCTTCTGCACCCCTATACTTCCCACCTTCTGGACTGGTGATAGTCTACAAAAGTAGACAAGAAAATTTGCATTCTAGAAGTCGCAAGAAATGCATAGACAAGATGACTGCATGAGCCTGGCACAGTGGCTCACGCTATACTCCTGTCACCCACGTGGCTGAGCAAGAGAATCACAGCCATGAATTGATCACCAGCATGGACTCTAGTGAGACCTTCTCTTTGAAAAAAAGAAAAGCAAGAAAGAAAAGAGAAAAGTGGGGGAGGAAGGAGGCAAAGAAGGAAGGGAGGGAGGAGAAGAAGGAGGGAGGATGAGAGGGAGGGAGGAGACATCACGAAGTGTCAATCCCTTTCAGAGACCCAAAACCCAAGAGCTCCATCAGACTACTAAGAGTCTCCACCCTAAACACTCAGGCAAAAAGTACGGCTTCTGACTAATTGCTCATGTTCAAACACAGTGTAATTATTGCTGGAATTTCTATGACTAAAAAGAACTA
>OU015753.1:97316599-97329915 GCA_907169655.1 Acomys percivali | reverse complement strand
TACATTTATGGCCTATAAGTAGCCTCAGGGCAGGAGGAAGATGCAAAGCAACAGAGGCCCATGAGGTTTGGGATCCTTTTCCTTCCATGGTCATTAAAAAAATGCATGGGCATTTTGTAGAAAGGGTAAGTTTTGATGCCAAACAGAGTGGCATGTTTGTTGACTATAAAGTTAAAAAAAAAACAAAAAAAAATTTCCTAAGTAGAGATTCCATCTGCTTCAACCAGAGGCTGAGGAGAGAATAGGCTAATGAGATGTGTCAGTTCTGAGAGCAAAGTGAGCCACACACCAGTATAGCTCAGAGAACTAGAGAAAAAAAGGACTGCCTGCTGGGCCTGCTGGGCTCTGGGAAGCAAAACTTTAACTTCAGCAGGTGAAAGTAAGAAAATCAATTCTTCACTTGGGGTCTGAACTTGAAAAAAAAAAAAAGGCCAGGAATGTACTTGTAGCTTTTGAGGAAGGTCAGGAGTGCAAAGCAACCTGCGAACACCTTCAGAACAGGGACGGCTGTGGCAATGGAGAACCTGCTTACAGGAAGCACAGAAGACATCTTCCTCCTGCTTACTGATTGCTGCTGCTCATTGGCTCTACTAAATCCCCATTCCCTCATTTTCTTCAAGTCCCTGCCCACTCTTCTACCTCATCTCCAATTCTCTTCCTTAACTGCACCCATATCCTCATAACATCAAGGGACTTACATTTCCCTGGATACCCTGTCCTAATTCACAATCACTATCTTTCCTCGTAACATCTTCTCTTCCTGGAGGGCCCTTCCTTGTTCCTTGTCTACCTGGAGATCAAACTTGCCCAGTCCAAACACTTCCTCTTTGAAGATGACTCCCGAGTGACTCTTCAGCCCTTACATCCTTTCCCCATCCCTTCCCATTATATGCCTGGCAAGTCCTCCCTGGTTTGCAATTTACTCTCCTGTGTTGTAGTTACTTACATCAATGTTTATCTCCTTACAGATCTTTGAGCTTTGTGGGAAGTTTTTGAATAATGATTGTTAAATAAGTCAATGGACTTTTCCACTAGAAACCAACATCCCACAGTGGACCACATTGCTCAGACTCAAGTACATCTCTGCACAGCCCTCCGACACCAACATGGCCCCAGGCAGCAGCCCAGACCAAGGATATCTGCACGGCCTTTGGTGGTAACATGGGCCTGAACATCACCCATGCCTCGGCTGGCAGCACAGGCCATTCACATCAGGCTGTTCCTCACCACCCTGGAGTCTCCAGTTCTGCCTCTTTTCAGAGTGTACACAACATTCTTCATCATCTCTCCACAACACACCTGCTCACTGAAGTGACACCCACTAGCAGGCACCACTTGGCTGTCTACCTTTACCACACTGTCTTCCTTCATAAAAGTTGACTGGAGATGTTGTTTTTCAGGGTTCATAAAAGCAAGTGTCGGCCCTCAATGACTAGAGAGAAAGCCAAAGTCACAACCAAGTCTTTAGATTTCAGAGGTCAGTGACATGTTTTATCTTCCTTTCCAATCCCTTAGTTTAACTCGATTACAGGTTATATAGGCCTGAGCAAACTAAAATTGTTATGTGAAAGACAATTTGTAGGGGCTGGAGAGATGCCTGAGTGGTTAAAGAGCTTACAGCTGTATCAGGGGACCAGAGTTTGGATCCCAGCACCACCCAATCAAGTGGCTCATAAACACCTCAGTTCCAGGTGATTGGATGCTGCACTTCTGACCTCTGTTTGCACCCATGTGCATGGGTACATGCACGCACAATTAAATATTTAAAATTTTGCTTTAAAATGATAAATCGTATTTTAATTTGTTTGAGAAAAAAACATAGGGAAGATATGAAGGACAGGAAGAATGTGTTTCCTTGGACGTGACGGGTGAACGGAATGTGATGATGACTAAAGGCCTCCAAGATCACAACATAAAAACAAAACAAATGCTCTGGGTTTGGTGAGACTAAAATCCCCCCACCTAGGCCTCACCCTGTTGTGCTATTCATTTACATCTTAGTTAGATGTGAAGACTCATTTTTCACTTTCTTCTTTCTTTTCTCACCTCCAATATTTAGGATTTCTGAGTTGATAACTGTCCTTGCCTATGTTTGCTGTTTTCAGAATTGCTACCTACACTCCAAAATTGAAAATAACAGATGTCAAAGAGCATCAATCATCTACAGAGAACCAAAGGATTACTAAGAATCATCAAAGGAAGATGTGTTCCTCCAAACATCCCTCTTCCATCCTTTTTCTCTTCCCCTGCCTTATTCATGTCTTTATTATACATTAATAATTTTACATTTATACATTGGATATATGAAGAGCTCCCTGGAAATGAGTAATATGGTCCTTCCATCTTTAAGGCAGCGTGGAAAACAAAACCAAATTACTCATAAAGACAAGAAATACCTGTAAGAAGAAATGTAAATCTCTGCTTGCTGGTTTTGGCATGGGGATAGGTGGTGGATTCCCTAATGTGTTCACTGTACTTTCCTGAGAAGGAGAAAAACAAGAATTGCAACAAAAAGAAAAGTGACTATAATTAGGGTACCAAGGCATTTACAGCTCCCAGAAGAAAACACAGAAGGTCTAGCTTCAGCTGAATTGGTGGCCAAGAAGACATTTAGAGTAAGGGGACCACACAGGAAGTAAGAGACCACACAGGAAGTAAGGGACCACACAGGAAGTAAGGGACCACACAGGAAGTAAGAGGATCACACAGGAAGTAATTGGACAACACAGGAAATAAGGGGACCACATAGGAAGTAAGGGGACCACACAGGGAGTAAGAGGATCACACAGGAAATAAGGGGACCACGCAGGAAGTAAGGGGACCACACAGGAAGTAAAGGGATGGCACAGGAAGTAAGGGGACCACACAGCGAGTAAGGGAAGCAACCTGAAGTAAGGAAATCATATACAAAGTCAGGGGACTACATAGGAAGTAAAGGAGCCACACACGAAGTAAGCGGATCATGTGTGAAGGAGACCACACATGAAAAATGGGGATCATGCATGAAGGAAGGGGACCACATATGAAGAAAGAGGACATAGTACAAGTCGCTAAGGAAGATACAAGAAGAACTTTTTTCACTTTGGAGAACTGTGCAAGCCTTTGTATGGATTTTTCAATTGCTTGTCTTGGTCAGGATTTCTCTTGGTATGATAAACACCATAACAGAATCAAGCTGGGGAGGAAAGGATTGATTTCACTTTACAGTCCTCAAGTCATTCTCTCAATTCACTGAGGGAAGTTGGGGCACCAACCTACAGACAGGAGGTAGGGACTGAGGCAGAAGCTGTGGAGAAAGACTGCTTACTGGCTGACTCCTCAAGGCTTGCTCAGCCTTTTTTCTTTCTTTCTTTCTTTCTTTCTTTTTTCTGAGACAGGGTTTCTCTGTGTAGCCTTGGCTGTCCTAGACTCACTTTGTAGACCAGGCTGGCCTCGAACTCACAGCGATCCCCCTGCCTCTGCCTCCCGAGTGCTGGGATTAAAGGCGTGCACCACCACCGCCCAGCTCAGCCTTCTTTCTTAAACCACTCAGGACCACCTGCTCAGACTTGGCACCACCCACAGTAGGCTCTGTGAGGTGTGTCTGTGAGGACACTCTCACATCAATCATTAATCAAGAAAGACAACATATAGGCAATCCATGTGGAGGCATTTCCTCAATTGATTGTCCCTCTTTGCAAATGACTCTAGCTCATGTCATGTTGACAAAAAATTCCAACCAGGAGGACAGTGACCCATTAGATAGAGGCTAAGGAACAAAGCCAGTCTACGACAGAAAGAAAATGGTGCATCTTCTAGGCTGTGTCTCAGTCTGGAATTGGAGGACAGGGAGGTGGTTTGAATCGGGTGTGAGATTTAACTTGACTTGACTATACTGCTTTGTCTCTTTGCAGTACCTGGGACCAACCCGGAGCCTTGGACATGCTAGGTAAGTGCTGTGCCTGGGAGTATGTCTCTAGACCTGAGGCTGGACTTTTAATACCCAAAAGTTACCTTTAGCTTGTTAAAGTTAGCTTTAACAAGAAGATGAGCTATGTGTAACTGAGCATTCCTTCAACTTCAGTGGGTGAACAAAGACAGAGGTGATTGCACATATCTGTAATCCCAGAGCTCCAACAGCAAGATGGGAGATGGAGAAAGGAAAATTGTCCAGAAGCACAGACAAGCAAGCTTGGAGCAACAGCATGGCAGAAACAAGAGAGCCATGCCTGCCTTAACAAAGCAGAAGGAGAGAACTGACCACCAAGTTGTCCACGTGCACAATGTGACACGCTGTGTGTGTCTCTCCCTCTGCCTCTCGGTCTCTCTCTGCCTCTTGGTCTCTCTCTGTCTCTCTGTCTCTCTGTCTCTCTCTGACTCTGTGTCTCTGTCTCTGTCTGTCTGTCTGTCTCTCTCTCTCTCCCACCCACACCCACCCACACACACACACACACACACACAAGGTAGCAGGCCTACATTGCCTCTTGACTTCCATGAGGAATCTTCTGGTTGTAATAATTGACTGCTGGTGGGAGATATTTGGTGAAATTTTGCTGAGTGTCACATGATGCCCATTTCACTTGTTACTTTCCCACTACCAGAGTCTACACGCTGCTCAACTATAGAAGGCGACAGGTCTCTAGAGAAGTAGGACTGCTCAGTGTCACACAGCTGGAAAACATGGACAGGGACTGGAACCCACCCTGATTAACTCTGAAACCTGTGTTCTTAAATATAATAATGTATTACTTTTTAAACCCCAAGAACTGGTCTTCCTATTACAATCTTTATTGAATGGTGGAGACTCCTCCTGGCTCCTAAAGCGCTCTTCTTTTTTGATGCTACTTAACGTCTGGTTGAGATCTGAGCTGCCATGTTTGTGTGTTTGGGTTTTGAATTACATTTTAAGTTCCTGGCCAAGAGAGACTTTATATTGTCTCATGATTCTGTCTTCCTCACAAGGTTTGTGTCTGGTTCTAAATGCTCAAAGTATTTTTAGGGTGAATGAATGAATACTGAGCTAATCTGTCTCTATAGTTTATATGGATGGGAAAAAATCCTACTTGCTAAGCAGAATTTCATATTTAGGGAGGTGGTAATAGCTGCAGGTCAACGCTGCAGCACCCACCTAGCATGCTGTAGTGAGCCTAAGAAAACAGGCCACACTCCTTCCCCTAAGCCAGAACAAGTCTTGTGACCTGTCTACAACAGTTGTTAACTTCACAATGAAGAAAGAACTTTTCATTCACATTAAATATTTGAAGTAAAGTATGAAATACATCTATTTCATGTACTTTAGCAAGATGTAAAATGCTAGGCTATATTGTTTTAGTGAAGGCTAGAAGGTAATTTTCACACAATTCAGATGGTAAACTCATGCTTATTGCTCCGTATTTTACAACCCTCTCTGAGTGACTTGCTTGTCGAATCAGATTCAGGTATTTGGAAGTTATTTGATTTCCCCAAAAGAAGCTTAACCTGGAGGAAAATATGCAAGTCTCCTGGCTCCTAGCCAATAAATTTTAATATACTACTTCATCTCATGAGATGATAGAGAAAACTATTTTCTACTTTGCTATAATTGAGAATATCTAAAACAAGTCCCCAAGGCTTAATTATAGAAATGAGAAATCATACAAAATACATATTTTCTTAATTTTATGAAAACTGTATCAAATTATACTATCTATGCAATAGAAGACATGAGTTGAAATAGCTCGATCAAAGCAGATATGGCCTTCCATTCCATGCTGCAGGTTCCACAGCCATGCCTCCTGGGAATGGTAAAAACAGATTTGAGAGTCAAGAAAATAAGCCCCTTGCAAATGTGTGGGACTGTGTCCATCCAGTCATTTCCCACAAGCAAAATGGGCCCAAGATTATGCTTATGGTAGTTAAAAGTGATTATGTTATAAGGTCATGATTTACAGTTTAATCTGGGCATTATTTCCATATCTTTTGAATTTTTCCCACTGGAAAAAAATGAAAGCACTTTCTTCCTTAAACCTGCTTTATAAAATTTTTATAAGAGTTCAGATGAAACGGTGGAAGCACTTTGACAATTTCTAGTGTTAGATGTTAGCTCTTGATTCCTTTAAATAGCTTTGTATGTCATTTGCATAGATAATGCTGAGATGATCAGAAGGAGAAGCAGTTCTTCCTAACACAGCCTTTGTTCAGACATCTCCAGCTACGGCAGCAGCTACAGCAAGATAATGTTTGTGACTTTTGATTACCTAAAAAAAGAAAAAGAAAAAGAAGTAAGATGAGTAACTGTGTTCTACTGAATATTATCCTAGAAATGTGAACTTCACCACGAACTGTTCACCTTCCATCTTGTGTTTCTCATATTGGTGACTTGAATTTTTTATATTCTGGTTTCTACTGAGAACTCCTGCATCTTGACAAGTTTTGATGAAGTCTATTCACGCCCGACAATTTCTGCACAACCAAATTGAATAGCTGATTTTTACGCTGTCCCCTAAGAGTTCCTAGGACTGCCCTGCTTAAAATTTAAAATATAATTACAAGTAACACATTGAGTCAGTCAGTTAGTCAGAGATCTCAGCTTACTGAGTGCCTTCTTCCTGAAGCATATCACATTAAGTGTTCTGGAGGAGGGTGGGGGTGGGTGGGAACAGTCACCCATGAAATGATTTAAGGATTATTATTAAAATCACCATTAAAATATGCCACCAAGTGCAAAGCACTCAGGTAGAAACTGCATATAAAAGTTCAAGGAATGGAGAATTAGGAGGGCCTCTCCCCTGTTTGAATGATTTGCTCTGTATATTTAGGAAATGTGCTTTAAAGCTGTGGGTAATATTGCAAGCATACTGTCAAAACAAGTTAAACTATTGGTCTATGAACAGGCAGGCTGGCTTGGTGCAAAGTAATTCTACAAAGTCTTTTGCATGGACACTAAGGAACTCTTAGTAAGGATCACAAATAAATCTTTTATTTTGGAGTTATTTCAAGTTTACAGAGAAGTTAAAAAAACAACGCAGCTAGCTCATGTGTCCACATCCCCAAGTTAACGTCTTATATCACCATAGTAGTCTTCAGAATCAACAGCCAACACTGGTGCGTTACAGTGCAATACAGTCTGGACTCTACTCACATTTCATCTCTTTTCCACTAATATTTGGGGGTTTTGTTTGTTTGTTTTCTTTCAGTTCCAAGACTCAATTCTGGAAGGGAGAGACTTGAATATTCAATCTTGAGATTCAAACAGCATGGGTTTCTGAACAATCAAGCTAATCGACACAAGACATAAATGTGACCAGAAATAATTGAGTCAAATGTCCAACAGTCATCTGGACACACCACACTGTCAGGCTGCTAGCCAAACTAAAGGAAAAGCAAGCCTGATTCTGCAGCCAGTCAGCAATCTCTCTTTTATTTACCTAAAGGGGCTGATTATATCACATTTTACCATAACAGCAAAGTACTTTTAATACATAATAATGTGTTGCTATAAGAAGTCTGATTTAGTCATCTAGATTTTTGTACATGAAGGAAGACATAGGAGATGGCTGATTTGGATACAGAAGAACAGAACCCTTAGTGACCTATGTGAGGGCATCATAAGATAAAAACAGATGGACGCTATCAGGTTTCCAATAAGCATACACATCAAGGTCTCCTGGAGGGCCTGTTAAAGTGTGCATGTGTCTCTCCATGGGGCTCAGCATGGCCCAGGCACCTGTGCTTCACAGGGTACCCAAGTGCTCTGCTGACTGTTCATGCCACCTGAGTTAATCTTCATAGGTAATGGGCCAAGAGGAATGTGCAGACACAGTCATAGGTTCTTAGGTTTATATGTTGCTTACTAGTCAGATAAGGGATTTGCTAATTCTCATTCCAATTCTGTGCAAGGATGAAGTTAGGAATGAAACCAAGCAATATTTTTATCAACTGCTCTCACTTAAAAATAAATAAAACATTGGTTTTTGGTTTTGTTTACAACAAAATAGTATTTAAGACTAATCATAACTGTTGGTGTTCTGTTCAAGAAGTTGTCTCCTATGCCAATGAGTTCAAGGCTCTGCCCCACTTTTTCTTCTAACAGATTAGTGTATCTGGTTTTATGTTAAGGTCTTTAATCCACTTGGACTTGAGTTTTGTGCATGGTGATGAATATTGATCTACTTGCATCTTTCTACATTTAGACATGCAGGTAGACCAGCACCATTTGTTGAAGATGCTATCCTTTTTCCATTGTATAGACTTGGCTTCTTTGTAAAAAACCAAGTGCCTACAGGTGTATGGATTTACTTCTGGGTCTTTGATTCTATTCCATTGATCAACCATCCTATTGCTGTGCCAGTACCATGCTATTTCAATTACTGTTGCTCTATAGTACAGCTTGAGATCAGGCATGGCTATTCCTCTGGAGGACCTTTTATTGTACAGGATTGTCTTAGATATTCTAGGGTTTTTTGTTTTTCCATATGAAGTTGAAAATTGATCTTTCAAGGTCTTTAAAAATTATGTAGGTATTTTGATAGGGATTGCACTGAATCTGTAAACTGCTTTTGGTAAGATGGCCATTTTTACAATGTTAATTCTCCCAATCCATGAACAATGGAGATCTTTCCATCTTCTGATATCATCAGAGGCTTCATGAGGCTAAGAAGCTTCTGTAAGGCAGAGGACACTGTCAAGAGAACAAAGCGACAGCCTACAGCCTGGGAAAAGATCCTTACCAACCCTACATCTGACAAAGGGCTAATATCCAAAATATATAAAGAACTCAAGAAATTAAACACCACCAATGAAATAACCCAATTAAGAAATGGGGTTCAGAACTAAACAGAGAATTCTCAACAGAGGAATATCACATGAGAAACACTTAAAGAAATGTTCAACATTCTTAGCCATCAGAGAAATGCAATTCAAAATGACTCTGAGATTCCACCTTACACCCATCAGAATGACTAAGATGAGGAAGTCAAGTGACAGCACATGCTGGCAAGGATGTGGAGAAAGGGGACAGTCCTTCATTGCTAGTGGGAGTGCAAACTTGTACAACCACTTTGGAAATCACTCTGGCACTTTCTCAGAAAATTAAGAATAGGGCTACCTCAAGACTCGGCTATTCCACTCCTTGGAATATACCCGAAACATGCTCCACCACACAACAAGGACATTTTCTCAACTATATTCACAGCAGCCTTATTAGTAATAGCCAGAATCTGGAAACAACCTAGATGCCCCTCAGTCAAAGGATGGATAAAGAACTGTGGTACATTTACACTATGGAATACTACTCAGCTATTAAAAACAAGGAAATCTTGAAATTTGCAGGCAAATGGATGGAACTAGAAATGATCATCCTGAGTGAGTTAACCCACACCCAGAAAGATACACATGGTATATACTCACTTATAATTGGATACTAGCCCAACATGGATGTCTTCTGAGCTTCTTCACTCAGCAGGGGATTAGGATAGATTCTGGGACTCACTACTGGGACTCCAGGCGAGAGTGGTATGGGAGAATGGGGAGATAGAAGGACCCAGAGGGTCCCGGAACCCACGAGAAGACTATCAAGACTGATAGATCTGGACCCAGGGGTGCCTGCTCAAACAGCTATCCCACCCAAGGACAATGACCTAGACCCCCTATTCAGAACTTGCCAATGAACAGAGCATTCTCCACAGTTGTGGGAAGAGCAGGGACTGTCTCTGAAATGAACTCTGGTGCCCCTTACTTGACCACCTCCCCTTGGTGGGGAGGCCTGGTGGCACTCAGAGGAAGGGGGAGCAGGCTACCCAGGTGAGACCTGATAGGCTGTGATCCATATGGTGGGGGAGGAGGTCCCCTTCTGTCAAAGGTCTATGGGGAGGCGTATAGTGTGGAAGACGGAGGGGAAAGGGGAAGATAAAAGTGAGGGGATAACAATCAGGATGTAATCTGAATAATAAAATTTAATAAACAAAAAAAGAAAAGTGAAACCCGCCCCCTGGGGAAAAAAAAGGACTAATCATACCTAGGTACAGGCCTAGCATCCTAGCCTTTGCGAGGTAGAAGCAAAGAGATCATGAGGTTAAGATCGTCCTTAGTTGTCCTAAGGCCAGCCTGGGGCTCCATGAGACTCCGTCTCAGCCATGCCCTTCAAAACAAACAAACAAACAAACAAACAAACAAAGCAGCCCACATAAGAAATAAATAAATCTAGTTCAATTTTGGGACTTAAGCTAGGCCTCTAATAAATTAATGGGGAAGGGGCTGAGGAGGTGGTTTAGTTGGGAGGTGCTTGCCATGCAAGCATGGAGATCTGAGTTCAGTGTCTGGTGATCATGCAAAAGCCGTTCATCCCAGCATGCATCCATAAACCTCACACTGGGAGGCCGAGAGAGGCACATCCTCTTGGAGCGTACCTGTCTAGTTACACACAGTCACTTCCCTAGGCTGATCCTCCATCACTTTACTGTTCTCTCCCAAAGGCCCCCTTAGCTGTTCTCTGTAAAAAAAATGTTTACTCACCTACTTCAATTGTTGTCTCAGATTCTACCAAGGCCTGGAAGCTTCTAACCTAGACCTAGAATGGTTTTTTTGCCTCTGAGACTTACTGTTTAATAAGCTCGCACTTTCTTGTTCTTACTGAGCTCTGGGCTGGCTGGTTCAATTCAGCTGTTCTGGCTCAAACTCCTCTCCCAGCTGACTTACTCAATCTGGCTTCTCTCTTGGCCTCTGAATTGATCTGCTTGGCCTCAAACTAACTCCAGCAATCTTTTCTAACCTTCTGGCTCCTCTCTCATACTCTGGCTTGTTCAGTCTTCATCTGAGTTCTATCTCTGCAACCCATGTCTTTATTACTGTCCCGGTAAAACTGCCCCTCTCTCTGCATTGCTCATTAAATAGCTTCTTTTTCCTCTCTCTTCTTGTGAGAGATGGGCATATCCTGTTCTGTCAGATCTCTTATTTGTCACTTTCTTTTTCTTTTTTTTTTTTCTTTTTTCTTTTTTTTTGCCATTCAAGTAGATATCACTTTCAAACATGGGTGCTTCCTTCTGGAAACTAACTTTACTTTCATTGTTTCAGAATAAAGGTGTGTGCCACCTGGACCTAAGCTTTTCTTTACCCAAAACTTGCTCTATACCATGTTGTTTTAAATGAAAATCCTAAAAGTTTTATTTTACCAATAAAGACTTAGGGTCCAGATACTTGGGTGAAAACCTGCTAGCTCAGAGAGGCAGAGAAAAGCACCCAGCTGACCTTCCTAGTCTGCTATCATCCCAATGGAAAAGTACTAAAAGGCTCACTAGCTCAGCTGACAGCCCAAGAGGAAAAGGGGGGAAAAAAGGAAAAAACAAACAAAAAACACCAAAACCAAAAAACACCAAACTCCAAGGCCAAAGGCTTACTAGCTCAAAACTCAAACAGCCCAAAAAGCCAAAGGACAAGGAGCTCAAGAGGTAAAGAGCAAAAAGCTAAATGCCCAAGAGTTCCTTCTCTTTTACACACTGTCTTAAACACCCCTCAACTCAAAGTCCCTCCTTCTCTTCAATCCCTGTCAGCTGGTTTCTTGCTCTGCCTCTGGACCAAGGCTTAACTTTACTAAATCCTTTGTACAGATAAGATAGCTCTTGGGTTAAAGGCAGGGCTCAACCACACTAAACAAAAGACAGGTTTTTACAGTTCACAATCTCAGGGATCACAACAGGATTAAATATCCTGCAACAATACCAGGCTGGCTTGAACTCAACTCTTCTTGCCACACAGACCTAGAAGGTCTTTGGATGTGATCTCTTGCCCGAGCAACCATGTTCTAAATTAAAATTCCTCTACAAAATTTGTGATGGTAATTACAAAAAAGACTTCATTTTATTTTCCTCCCAAAATGAAGCTTAACTTTCTCTTAATGTTTTGGGAAACCGAGGAAACATCCCAGTATTCTTTATCATCCCTGTTATAGCGTAAGAGGTAAAAGATTGCAAAACTTTATCTCTCATTCATCCTTTTACTGTAGGGAATGAAAAAGAATTTTCAGAAAAATATGCAGATGTTTATTGATTGCCTGAAGGATAATAATAAAAACTGTGAGAAAACTTTTCATTTAATGTGTCAGGAAAGAAAAAGATGTTAGTTAGAAGCAACACCAGTCTGTTTCTAAGACAGGCTTTTTATAAGAAAAACTGTAACCAGGTAACTTATGAGGTGGGAAGTGGGGGCGGGAGAAACAGCAGCAGTACATCATTTTGGTAAGAAGGGTTGATTCTGTTCGGAGCATAATGTACCAGGTGACTAGACAAAGCACTTAAAGCTGATTGGCTACGACATTCGCTTGGCACTATTCAGTTCCCCACTGTTCTGGGAGAAAGGAGCATAGCAGGGTATTGTGGTTTTGTTTAAATAGAACATAAATCATTAATTCAAGCAGAATGCTCAACAAGTATTGAATTGTAAGTAAAAGGCTGTTCAAGCTCCCAGGCAGGTAGAATCCGAGAACCTGAATTCAATTTCACCTTATGATCAAGATAGAGACTTAAAGGCAAAATGGCTTCTGATGTGCTAAGAGCGATAGATAGGTGGTGTTGGCAGAGGAGCTACAGTTATGCCAGGAACTAAAGGAGGTCTCAATGGAGGGCCTGTAGAGTTTAAGCAGGTTACAACCACAGGTGTGTGTGTGTGTGTGTGTGTGTGTGTGTGTGTGTGTGTGTGTAATAATTAAAGAAGATGTTATGAATTTGAGAGGGAATTAGGGGAAATGCGAAGAGTTGAAGGAGGGAGATGGATAAATGGAAATGAAGTAGTGACTTTTCAAAACATAGCCTTAAAAGTTTGGTAAAATGATAGGTGGATAAAGAAGGGAGGTGGGCCTGGGGAAGTTGAAAGGAATGAATATGTGATCAAACCAGGTTGTCTGAAACTCTCATAGAAGTATGAAAATTTGCTTTAAAGAATTAGCAATTAAAAATAGGATGAAGAGATTAAATTCACAGTAATCTTGGCTTCAGTAACTTCGCTCATTGATCTTCACATTGTGTATATGTGTTCCAGCAAGGTCTGCTGCTTTGTATTTAATTAATTGCTTGTCCCCCCCCCCAATTCTGTTCTATGGGCAAACCCTCACATATACCAAAGTGATTCTGTGTAACCTTCCCTTCCAAATTATCCCTGATTGTCCAATGAATACATACACCTTGTAGGGCAGAGGTGAGATAGGTAGAGCTAAGGTTCACAGGGTTGTGGGGGAGCAGAGAGGAACAGAGGAGGAGAGGAGGGAGGGGACTTGGATCAGGCTATACAGTGATAAAATTAAAAAGCAAAAGGAGAGAGAGGGAGAGAGAGAGAGAGAGAGAGAGAGAGAGAGAGAGAGAGAGAGAGAG
>OU015753.1:97289256-97314712 GCA_907169655.1 Acomys percivali | reverse complement strand
CTCTCTCTCTCTCTCTCTCTCTCTCTCTCTCTCTCTCTCTCTCTCTCTCTCTCTCTGTGTGTGTGTGTGTGTGTGTGTGTGTGTGTGTGTCTGTCTGTCTGTCTGTCTGTCTGTCTGTCTCTTTCTGTGTCTCTGCCTCTGTATCTCTCTGTCTCTCTCTGTCTCTGTCTCTCTCTGTCTCTGTCTCTCTCTCTCTCTCTGTGTGTGTGTGTGTGTGTGTGTGTGTGTCTGTCTGTCTGTCTGTCTCTTTCTGTGTCTCTGCCTCTGTCTCTCTCTGTCTCTCTGTCTCTCTCTGTCTCTGTCTCTCTCTGTCTCTGTCTCTCTCTCGCTCTCTCGCTCTCTCTCTCACACACACACACAAACACACACAAACACACACAAACACACACACACACACACACACACACACTTCTTATTCCCCTGTAGATTCACAAATAAGTTACCAGACTCAGGGATCCATATCAGGGACCTCAGATAAACAGACAAACTTTAGTCTACCGAGACATCCAAAAGAGGCCATTTCGCTCTCCAGCTGATCCCTAGATCACAGGGCCTCATTAAAACCCTGCTACTACTTTGGCTTTCAGCTAGAAGCCTTTTCTCACAGGCCTGACTGCAGAAAAAAAGTGGTCAGTAAGTGTTCCTCTCAGTGGCAGTGCAGCCAATCCTGAGTCACTAGGGAAGGAACCCTTGTCACCTGTCCCTCTTCCCTGTCCTCACAGGCTACTGCTCACAGTCTCTGAATGTAAAAGGGGTCTGAATTTAGGTATAGACATGAGAAGAGAAGTCAGCCATCGGGTGATTGACCCCTACTCTACATCTGCCTGCCTCAGTTTCTCCCCTGGCCCCTTCAAAGCTGGACTTTGACACTAGGCCTAGATTAGATAGTACAGAGGCTAGAAGCTTCCAGGACTAGGTCTAGGTTAGCAGACAGAGGCAAATAAAAGATACTTTTACAAGCCCTAATTTACATTTTTGCTTATTTTGGCAGCTACAACCACAGAAACAAAAAGTTTGGGAGGTTGTCAATAACTTTTAAGAGTATTCTAAGACAAAACTCCTGAGAATAAATCTAAAGATTATGTTTTATTGTCTTATACTTAAAATAATTATGTCTCTTGCCTGGCTGATCTGATCATAATGCATGGGTTAAATGTTACAGAAAATACATTCTTAACAATGGATTCCCAACTATCTTGGGTTATTTAGTAAAGGAGATATATTCTGTGAAATGTTTTTACTAGACAATTTTATCACTGTGCAAACAACACAGTGTGGACATGTACTTACATAAATGGTGATGATGGCATATGACAATCATTTGGCATGGTCCTTTGATTTAGTCATGAGATATGATACAACATGAAATATATGAGTTGTTACAGGTGTGACATGGCACACTATTTTACAGAAAGAAAAATGGAAATGGGAGTATACTCTAAAGGCTAAAAGTATAGGACAGCAAATACATATACCAGCAACTTTACATCTACCAGTAACATACAACTTGTTAGCATCATTAAGGAATAACTATTGTCATAATTATAATGTTGTAATTTTATGACTGGGTTTACACCAGTATTGCCACAAACATGAATTATGTTCCACTACAACATAGCTAAACCAGTAACCCATAGGATTGGGTTCAGCTCCATGGTAACTAGAGATCTGCAGTTGAGATTTCTCACTGTGCTGCACCTGCCTACTTAGTGTCTCCATCAATGTATGGAAAGTGTCTTGACTTATGACTTTTGTTTTGTTAATATTAAAAAAAAAAAAAAAAAAAAAAAAAAAAAAAGCAAAAAGCTTTAGGAACTTGTTTCCATGTGGGAAAATGGTATTTAGAGAAACCTAAGCCTATGTTTTCAGGCCGTGACCAATCATATTTGGCTCTAGAATATACTCTTTTTCTCTTCGAACACTACCTTAGTTCAGTTCAGTATCATTTTTCATTCCACCCATTTCCCTTCAGTTTCTTCTTATAAAATTATTACGAGTGCTGAGTTTTAGGTGTAAGTCAAGGAGGATATAACCCCAGCTTTGTGAAGGTCACTTAGCATCCACAAGGCCCTGAGTTTGGGCTTTAGCACCTCAAAAATAAAACAAAATGCCAGATCACCCCCCACCCCCACCCCCCCATAAAAATACACCAAGAGATCTGCATCTTACATAAAACACAGAATTTTTACAAACCCTCACTGAATTTGTTCACTTAAAGCCCCCTCTTCTCTCCTAATTCTTAGTCTGACTTCTGGTAGCTGTGGTGTTTTGAGTAATGGAGTAGTTTGCTGCTGCTGAGGCGCCTTGGAGCTGGCCTTTTCCATTGCCTGGGTAACTCTTCCACATTATCAGCTTCTCCGATTAAAGGCTCTTTGTCATCGGATTAGTAAGTACATAAGCACCTTTACTTTCTTAAAGTCTCAGATCAATGGCAGAAACAGAGTCTGAGAGCCATTTGAAGCTGTGATGCGCCTTTTCTTTCTTTTCATCTTCTTTTATCTTGTTCATTTTTTTCTAATGTCAACAACTACTTTTAAAGCTCACCACACAACTTATTTGTGAACCATTTTATGTTTCATTGCAGCAAATTTTAGCTAAACACAAGAATTAACACTTATAACTCTTCTCTGTTCGTACTATTGGGAGCGAAGCCTGAATTTTGGCACTTTCTTAAAGATCTAAATCATAGAGCAACGCACTTGCTCAAAACCTTCGTGCCTCCGGAAGTAAAAGCTTGTGACCCGGGTCAAAGGCAGGAAGCACTTCCGTTTCCGTACAGAGCCAACAACATGGCGGACGCCAGGGAGAAGAATACCGGTGGCGGCAAGCGAGGCTTGAAGAGGAAAGCCGCCACTGAAGAGCCTCAAGAGGCTGCGGTCGCGAGCGATGGGGCGGCGGAGAGCGGGGTGCAGCCCCCGAAAGCGCCTGCCTTCCCTCCGGGCTTCAGTATCTCGGAGATTAAGAACAAACAGCGACGCCACTTGATGTTCACTCGGTGGAAACAGCAGCAGCGAAAGGTGCGCGCGTGGCTGGGGGCGCGCGTGGAGGGGCGCGCCGTGTGCGCGTCCCCGGCCCCTCGCTCTTCCCGGGGGTCTTTAGCGTCAGCCCTGTCGCGGGATGAGCTTGGCGCGGGGGTCTGGTCCTTGCCTACTCCTTAGGTCGCACCCCTTCGGGAAGCGGACGGTCCTAGAGAAAACGACCCACCCTCCGGCCTCCGAAGGCGGAGGGCTCCGCGCTGGGCTTGCCCAGCGTTGGTTAATGTCGAAGTGTAAACTCCAGATCCCAAACTCGGCTTCTCTGACTCTTTCAGAAACGGTGGCTGAAGACAGTACTGTGAACTGTCTGTAATAACCGCGTTTGCTCTCTGCCGCTTTGCGCTCGCACTGCTGTGGGAGTGAGCAGAAAAAGACTAGACACACTTGAAAGGCTTGCCCAAGACCATAAGGCTCATTTGTGTCTACATTTCAGTTTGGGGGGAAAAAATCCTTATTACTGCACACCTAGAAACTAATACATGATGTTCTTTTAATTTTCATTTGCGTTTCTATTACTGGAGGGCTTGACTGGATCCTTTTTCTAAGTGCTGGGCCCCTACTGGAGTTCATATGATGGACTTGTTACCTACTTTGGTTTTCAGGTATGAGGGAGGAGTGTCCTAGAAGAGTTTTGGACTGATGGAGTTTGTCAGACATTTTGTCTGGAAGTCAGGGGTTACGGTGTATCCCAAATAAGAACTAACCATGTTTGCGACTTCCTGTTGATATAAAAGCTTGCTTTGGTTATAAAATATAAGAATAACTAGTGGGTTATCTTATTGGAAACATCCTGAAAACTCATCTCCAATTTCTGTTTATTATTAGTGTTTTCTAGGAGAATTAATCATTATAATTATGCTGCTTAGGATGTATCCACCAGGGGGGAAAACCTGTTAATATGTTTCATTAATTGGAAGTATTACAGTAATAATTAAAGCTACTGAAAGTTCAAATGTTCAGACTTATGTTGATTTGACAAAAGCAAGGTCTGTGTTAAATACATCTATCTTATCAGCCTGCCGTTTGTGGTTCACTAATTTAGCTAGTAAAGAAAAATCTAAGCCAGGCGTGGCGGAGCACGCCTTTAGTCCCAGCACTCAGGCAGGCCGATCGCTGTGAGTTTGAGGCCAGCCTGGTCTACAAAGTGAGTCCAGGACAGCCAGGGCTACACGGAGAAATCCTGTCTCAGAAAACAAACAAAAGTCACAACATACCTACCTCTAAATATTCTTGCATAGAAGAAGTTAGTAAGTTGTAATGCAAGTGTCTCCCTTACCCCCACCACCCAACCCCCACAAAAGAAAAATCTGTGTACACACCTCTATTCTAAACACTAAGGAGCTAAGACAGGAGGATAGTCAGTCAGAAGCAAGCCTGGCTACCTAAGCAGACCTTTAAAAGGTTGTGTGCTTACTTTAAAGCCGGGCGTGATGAAGCCAGGCGTGGTGGCGCACGCCTTAAATCCCAGCACTCAGGCAGAGGCAGGGGGATCGGTGTGAGTTCGAGGACAGCCTGGTCTACAAAGCAAGTCCAGGACAGCCAAGGCTACACAGAGAAGCCCTATCGCAAAACAAAACATTATGATGATTTCTCAGTATGGTATAAAAACTGACGTGTAGTTTCAGTATGAGTTTGTGAAATAACTGCTAGTTTCTCAATGTTGTTGTTGTTTTCTTAAATCTCATTAGGAAAAGTTGGCGGCTAAGAAGAAACTTAAAAAAGAAAGAGAGGCTCTTGGTGATAAGGTAAGTAAGGTTTTAGCCATGTGATTTGTCTTATTGTTTCCTGATACTAACTTGGTTTCTTGTAAAATGTTTCAGATGTATAAAAATAATGGAACAAATCCCTTTCTACTGTTTACCCAATTTAGCAAATATGGTGGAAGCACATTGCCTAGTCTCGGTTCCTCACATGCGGTTGTTTACGTTTCTCCTGTACTATACCTTACTTAGTATGGTGTGCACAGACAGTAAACACAGTTGGTGCTCGGGAGGCAGAAACACTCTCCTTGGCTTTGAGATGGCCGGCTCCTCCCTTAGCCTTGAGGGTTTAGCTCTTGTGACTTAAAGCTAAAAGAGCTAACTATTCTTGCATTGCTGTACAACTAAATCTTTTCTTTTGTAAAAAATTTAAAGCACGTGGTTCTTCCACTTTGATCTGATACAAGTATCAAGTGAGAATAAGGATTCCTGAGAAAGCAAAAATATTCAGACTATACACAAAGGAAACATAATACTTTTTCCTGCGTTGTCTAAATAGTATCAGTCTAAGTCCTGTAAAATCATCAATATTAGGTTATTTTGATCTTCAGCATTATAATATATCATATAATATTAGTCTCTCTGAGACGCCTATAATTATGTCATTGCAGCAAATCTATTTGCTAGTCGACCATTAACTTTATCACCGGCCCTGAGTTGGGGGCATCACTTTATAGGCTTTCACCTGCTTTGAACACCCAGCCTAACCACAGCAGAAGTCAGCTTTTGGACTGAAAGGTGATTTCCTAGAATTATCTTGAAAGATTACCAGCAAGGCAGCTCAGTAACGTAAAGGCACTTGGCAAACTGAATTTAGTCCCTAGAACCATGAGGTGAAAGGAGAGAGCCAACTCCCAAAATTGCACACCTTCAGCACACACCTAGCATCCTTATAGGGTATCCACTCATATTTCCTTCGTGTCACTGCATAGCATCCATGTGTTTTTGTAGTTCTGCTGTACGCTTTGTGAGTCCCGTTTCTTGAGCTAAGCTGCGTGATAATTCTGCAGTACCTAGTCATGTGATTTGCAGTGTGCTAGCAATGCCCTGCTGTAGGACGTTTACTATATTGATGTTTGCTTCCATTATGATGACCACCCCCACAGACCATAAATTACCCCAAACAGAATTACTAGGTGACTGGGTAGACTTTTGTTACATTTCTGAATAGATTTCCGGAAGTATAGAAATAGATACTTGGGTTTGCACTGTAGTGATTTTCTTCTGTTAATTTCCTTTTTACTGTTAGCTATTATTTTAGAGATGGATAATAATTTTTATAATTTCTGCTATTTATACTTACTTTTAAGTTGTTTCCTTCTGTATTTACCATGTATATGTTTCTTTAGTTGTTGGGTTTTTTTGTTTGTTTGTTTGTTTGTTTGTTTTAATGATACGGAGAGGTTTATTATAGGAGTATGGGGGGGCGGGGAGCACCCCAGAGAGAGAGAGAGACAAAGAGAAATAGAGTCAGCAAGAGAGGAAGAGAAGAGCGAGGGGGGGGGTGTTCTTTAGATTTTTAGGAGATAGTGTATTGCTCCATTTTGTCTCTAGGATTTATGTGACAGTAGCTGTGGTTTGAAAGAAGGACAGGTCATTTTGAGGTTATTTGAGCTTTTTGCTTCCCATCAATAATGTGAAGTGGTAAATATGAAGTGTTTCTAACAATGGTGCTTTCCACCTTGCTTAGGCTCCACCGAAGCCGGTACCCAAGACCATTGACAATCAGCGTGTCTACGATGAAACCACAGTAGACCCCAACGATGAAGAGGTAATGTCAGAAATCGGATCTGAATGACTGCCCTTGGTGTGCTGCTGTTGAACATCATGGTGGTTGTAAGAGCCGATACACCCTTCTCCCCGCCGCCTTGTCCCTGTTCCCTCTCACTGGCTCCCTCACTCCCTCCCAGAACATTTGAAATGTCACCAGATAATGCCAGTCTGGGGCCCTGCATATATTACTTCACTTAGATCTTTCTTAAATACTGAAGATACAGTTTAGTAAATTTCGGATCTTTTCCATACTGGTTTCACATGTAAGACTTGTTAGAGCTACTCCTGTCCTGTGGCTTTCCTTCAGGCTCACGCACCTCTGAGGCTTGCTTTCTTTTGTAAAGACACTGTTTATTTTGGGGGTAGTGGTTCTCCAGCTATAGCTTACCTAAACTGGCTTCTGATAATTTATCTGAATAATGGCCCCATTTTAAATTTGTAAATGATTATTTCTCCAGTGACAGACTTATCTCTTGCTTTATGTTTTAACTTTTGGGCTGCCTGGAACTTGCAGTGTAATGTTAAGTAGCTAGAAAAGACAGTGGGGTGTCCTTGCCTTCTTCCTGACCTGAAGAGTGCTGCTGACACGGTCTCCGGTGCTTACGTCATCGGGGTAGGTCTTCCTTGTGGTCTAAAGACATCCCACTTACTCTGTTTCATCTTGCTGAGTAAAGAATTCTTTTTCTGAAAGTATTGAGATACTCCGTGTTTGTTCCACCTGTTACCTTTATTCATCTATGGCTTTTCTAATGTTAAAACTGTAAGTATCTTGGGGCTGGAGAGATGGCTCAGCAGTTAAGAGCACTGGATGTTCTTCCAGAGGTCTTGAGTTCAATTCCTGGCACCCACATGGCAGCTCACAACTGACACACTGCATACATGTAGGCAAACATCAATGCAAATAAAATAAGTTAATTTTAAAAAACAAAATAAAAACCTAAGCATCTTGGTTCTTGGGTACACCTGTCTGGTTATTGTGTTCTAGAAGCCGTTGTTTTAGATTGTTAATACTGGCTTAGAATTGATAGATATTTGAACTCAGGGTGAAACTATAGTAGTGTCTCCTTATGACTCCTAATAGTTGTTCTTTTTTAAAAAATCAAAACTTCATTAGGCAAATAAAACTCATTACGCAGTGGGAAGAGCTGGACCTGTAGTCTATTCTAAGAAAACCCATTGTTTATTCTAACATCTTCTTTTCATTGGGTTTTATCAGACTTGGCTATTTTATCAGGCTTGTGCTCTTTTCAAGGTAGTTTGTCTTCCATCTTTTCTACTGAAGTTTGTGTAATAACACATATACCATACCTCTCAGCTGTCTGCTTCTTCCTTTACTTTGTGTCTTCACTTCCCAGTTTTAGTTCTTTTGTTAGCTGTATGCATTTACAGCTACAGTGTTCTGTGTAGTTACTTGTCTGTAAGTAATAATTACATTTTCTTGGTGTACTGATCCTTGACCCCATAGAAAATATCCCTTTGTATTGAGCAGTACCTCTTGTCTGTGCTATACACATGGAACCCTTAAACGCTCTCAGGGACTCTCCACAGTATGCCTTTCCGTGCTCTGCTTTGAGGTTATTTACGGACTTGAATGTAATATGTATCACTTGTCAAGAGCCTATGGTTAGATCTTGCTTTTTTGACCAGCCTGACGAGCTAGATTGCTACATCATCTGCCTTTTTTCCACCTCTCTGCATTTCTGTCTGTTCTTCTGTAGCTTTTTCGAATGTTAATTTTTAGTACGCTGTTGTAATTCCTCTTGGTTCTCAGACCATGGTAGTCTTCTAGTAGTTGCCTCTAGAATTACAAGCTTGGAGCTTAGAGCTCAGCACTGGAAGAAAGCAAGCAAAATGCCAAGTGCATCTTTAGTCATTGTGTTTGCTGTGAAGCAGTTTAACCCCGCTAACCATGGAGACACGGTACACCTCCTGTGCACGTTGGTTGTAGTCTACTTGTTGTCTGTGTATGACCTAGTGTCGCAGTTACTACTTGAATTCATCTGATGCTGTACAAAGAAAGTGGAGAGTCTATCCATAGAGTCAGTCTTTCCTGTATATACAGCTTTACCGTGTTAGCACCTGTTCCTTAGGCCCCCTGGGCCCGTCTTACCTTCTCGGGTCATTGCCTTTCAGTTTGCAGGGTTTGCCTCTTGTTCATTGCAGATCTATCAGGGCTGATTACCTCAGGGTTGATAACTGTGGACAGTGTAAGGTTTTTCCTTGCAGTACATATTCAGAGCATATTCTGCAGCATATTAATCATTATTATTCTACTCCTCTGTCTCGTCTCTTTAAGCTGGCTTGTGATCGTAGCGGCCTGACTCTACTGTGATAATTAGGCTTGTCTTTCCTGTCCCGCTGGGGACTGGCTGAGCTTCTGAGGTTGGTGTTAGGGCTTTCATCAAGTTTGTCTTGTTAGCCATGATTTCTTCAAATCCTTTTTCTACCTTCCTCTTTTGTCCTTAAGAGACTCCCTTCACACACTGTCAAAATGTCGGACACTAAGCTGCAGTGTCCCTTCTTTGCTGCGTTTCTAGGACAGCTTTCTCTGCTCTCCACACTGGATCATGTTGGCATCCGTTGCCGTTCAGTTCACGTGGCAGCCCACTCCGTTATCTGCTAACTGTTTCCCCTCGATTATATACCGTACTTCGTTTTCTATCTATCAAGTTTTGGCTGAAACTTAAGACATTTTAGACCATACTGTGTTGTAGCTATAGACTGTAAATTATTTAATTAATTTGTTTTGCATCTGTTTGTTTATTTACTTATTTGACAGGATCTCCTGTAGCTTCAAGCTCATGGCTGTCCCCCTGCCTCAGCCTCCCTGGGATATAGGCATGAGCCACTGTGCTGAGCTGTAATTTAGTTTTGTTTCTGTAGCTTACCTGGACTTCACAGTGTGAGGGCATTCTCTTCTGGATGGCTCGATGTCTGCTCAGTTCCTGTTGTGTTGTCTTTAACCTGCCTTGCTACTGATTGGCACTGTTTTTACAGTAGCCTGTGTCACGTCTGTTGAGTCCCTGGAGTCCCTGGGACATTCCTCCCTCTGAGCTGTGCGTGTGTTGAGGAACGGCTTCAGAGCGCCACCCATCGTCGTCTCCCTGCCCGCACAGTCCGTGGGTTCCCAGGTCTCCCTCAGCCCCCGTGGGTTAGTGGGGACGTATCTCACGGATGCCTACAGCTTTTACTTCAGAGCACCCCTTTGCATTGGCCACTCCATTCCTACCCTAAACGAGGTTTGCAGCCCTGGCTTGGCAAACCTCTGTGTTTTCACCTTCATCTCACCAATTTGGATTCTTGTCCTCCTGCTCCAGACTGCTGTTCCCATCCTAGAAGCTGCGACTGCTGCTCCTGCCAGCATGATGAGACCGAGAGTAGCGGTAGATGAGACCCATAGTAGGCATTTGGCAAGAGCACACGACGTGCGCCACCACGCCTGGCTCCTGAAATTATTCTTGATACCTACCCAGTGTATACTTGTTTTGTGCAGAAGGGGAATTGGCCTCCTCATGTGAGCTCCTCCTGCACCTGTCAGCTAACTGGCAGTCAAGCAATGCTTTAAAGTTCAGGCTCAGTGAACTGTTAGTTTGATGGGAAATGATCTCTCCTCTCTTCTCAGGTGGCGTATGATGAAGCTACAGATGAGTTTGCGTCTTACTTCAACAGACAGACATCTCCTAAGATTCTCATCACAACATCGGATCGACCTCACGGGGTAAACGCACTGATTGGTGTCATCCCTGAATTCTTTTGTTTTTTGGGTTTTTGTTTGTTAGGTTGGTTGGTTGGTTTTTTGGTTTTTGGTTTTGGTTTGGTTTGGTTTTTTTGTTTTGTTTTGTTTTTTGTTTTTAAGACAGGGTTTCTCTGTGTAGCTTTGACTGTCCTGGACTCGCTTTGTAGACCAGGCTGGCCTCAAACTCGCAGAGATCCATGTGCTTCTGCATCCCGAGTGCTGGGAGTAAAGGCATGCGCCCCCACCACCCGGCTCGTCCATGAATTCTTATATTTAAAACAGCAAAATTGTTCATTGCCTTTGATAGTGACAGTGGTTAAGGCAAGCAGAAATAGCCGAAGATGATGTAGGGTCACTGAGCACAATTCTTCAGGATAGTTTTGCAACCATGACACTTTTAACACCATTGCTGGCTAACTCCTTGTTATGAAGTGCTGTCCTGCTCATTAAGGGATGTTTAGCAACATCTTCAGCCTCTGTTAACTATAAATCAGCAGCAACCTCCCAAGCTGTCCCAAGCCACAAATGTCTCCAGGTGTTGTTGGAAAGCTATGCTTCAGGATGACTGGCCTTTGACACATGAGACGTCGCTTTGCTGTTATTCTTCCCCAGTCTTGCTCACTTTTGGTAACATTATCTTAGAATAGTCATTATTCCTGTCCTTATAAATATATCTTTATTCTTGTTACTTTTGGTAATTTTTCTATCTTCTTACAGAGAACAGTACGACTCTGTGAACAGCTTTCAACAGTCATACCAGATTCACATGTTTATTACAGACGAGGACTGGCTCTGAAAAAAATTATCCCACAGTGCATTGCAAGAGATTTCACAGACCTGATTGTTATTAATGAGGATCGTAAAACACCAAGTATCCTTTGGGCTTGTTTTTAAATAAATTTTCCTCTTTCCTTACCTGTTTTTAAACATATTTGAAAAAATAGGCAAAGGCTTCCTACCACTTTGAGAATAGATGTTTTTCCATAACACTGTATCTCTGTCCAAGATGCTGTAAGATTTTTTTACCTGAAATTTTTTATCAGACAAGTGTTACAGGTAAAACATTGCTGTAATGCTTAGTAAAGGATGCAGCTATAACTACCAGTCAACTTGCCATAGTGATCCGTCAGCTAACAGAACACTGTTGCAGGGACACATTGGGGGTGGGGGGATGGGACTCATAAGGAAGCCTGAACCAGGCCTGAGGGGCAAGGGGTGATGAATGAGGCAGAGGAAGAGTCATGTGTTCAGGAGGAGCTGTGAGAGCGCTGGCCAGCTGACACCACATACCTCGCCTCAGGCTGTCAGGAAGCGTGTCACTGCATTGTTCTGAGGTAGGAGTCACACCTGATTATGTGATTGGTGGAGTTTGGGTGCTGGTAACAGTGAAACTTTTTCTGAATCTCATATCTGAGGCCAATGTCATTGACCCCCAGGCTTTTCTGTTGAGATGAGAGGATATGAAATATATGTGGATATCTTCCTGTAGTTGCTGTTATTCTTGAATGGCTCCTAGTTTCAGTATCTAGGAGATGGCCAACTGGGTGGGTCGGATTAGTAAACAATTTATAAAAAACGGCAATAGGACGACGTTCTGTTCTGCCAGAGGACAAGACATTCTTTTTCTATCAGTGAACACTTGTTTTACTACACTGTATTTTTTAATCCATTTTTACAGCTCTCATTGTTTTTAATATAACAACTGTATTAGTTTTTCAGAAACCAAAATAAATAAAAACTAGCTTTTTAATGTGGCATTTGTTGACTAGGTTATAATATGGTTTAACTAGATTATTATAATTTTTTGTATGCCTCATTATTCCAGAAAAGAACTACTTTTTAAAGTGATTGCTGCCTTTATAACTGCTTTCCCAAATGGCAAAGTCTGTTTTGATGATTTTAAGTTGTCATCATCATAAAGCTGCCAATACTGCTGTAAGAAACAAGCATTCCCCAATTTAACAGTGTTTTCTCTTTACTTTAATATTTCCTATAAGCACACAGATGACATCATTTCTAGCTTTTGGAAAGCCTGCGTTGTCAAGACAAGTCTTTTTGTCCTCTAAGCATTCATCATTTCTGTTTTACCAAATGATCACACTGTAGGAGCAGCTTTCAGCCTCTTTATTACTGAAACAGGCACGCTGACTGTTTGCAATGGTTTTTGTTAGTTTAACAATATAACTTATGCAAAACCCACCCAAAAAAGTGAACAATTTATTTAGGAACCTGTGAATTCAGAATCTGTACTTTGCTTTTGACACAAGCCATGATTTAGTAGGAATTTTCTAGATAGAATTCAAGCTTTTACAGAGATTGGAGTAAAGTATTTTAGATCTATTGGTCTTCTTAATTTTCCTGGTTTTGAGAATGTCCATGCAGTAAGGAAGAGAATTACTTGGCTGTACTTGATGAAGTTGAAGCTGTGGTGAGCCTGTAACTAGAAGAACTCAGTGTTTGCTGTTAGCTTGTTTAGTAGACACTAATATCTGTTTAAAAACACATAGAACAACAAAACCACTTCCAGTACTGGGGTTAACAGAAGTTGGGGGGTGGCATTTTCATGACTCAAAACTACTATTTAAGTGGTGAGCACTATGATAAGTTCTGACTGCATGAAAAGGTGGGATTGGAAGCAGTCCTCAATGGAGAAGTAAAATACTGCAAGTGTTTGAGATAACTGGGGCAAAAATAGCTTTATTATATGTAGTATATAAGACTGTCCGAGGGCCTTCAGGTCAGGAAGCATTTGGGAAAACTGGGTATAAGAAACCTCCATTACTGTGTCAGACTACTGTCTTTATTCTGAACATGAGTCAACAATGACCGAATGGTAGGAAATTAGCTACTGCTATTGAAACTATGGTATGTAGTTTTCCATTTGTCTTTAGAAATATGGGGTACCCAGCTTAAATCCTATATAGCTAATTACTTAGAGAGCCAAGGGCCAAATCCAGGCTTGATTCCCATCTGTTTCAGAAAGTGTACTCAGAAGTAGAGACTGCCAACTGTAACCTTACTTTAATGGTTCAGGTGGAAAATGTCAACCAAAAAGCCAGGAGACATTGTTGTATTGGTGGAAATGTTAAATGAGAACAGTAACACCAGATGGATGAGGACAAGTTGAGAACGAATGGTGGTTGAATTGTTTTGTAAATCTTATATTGTGTGCACTTAGGCGTGAAATGGTTTTGATTAGGGCATAGTCTTAATTTTCTATTAGTATACCAGGACACCATGACCAACTTAAAAGAAAGCTTACAGTTTCAGAGAGTGGGTCCATGACTGTCATTGCAGGAAACATGGCAGCTGGCAGGCAGGCCGTGGCACTAGTGTGTCAGCTGACAGCTTACATCTTATCCACAAATTGGAGTCAGCAGGGAGAGAGGGCCGTGAGGAGAGAGAGATGGGGTGGGGGCTATCTGGTGAGGCCTTTAGAAACCTCAAAGGCCACACCTCCAAATCCTTCCTAAACAGTCCACCAACTGTAAACTAAACATTCAAATGTGTGAGCCTATGGAGACCACTGCATTCCAAGGTTGTCGTGAAGGCAGTAGAAAAGAACTAAGGCCACATATTTAAGGGTGATGGTTTTTTTAATTGGGTGTGTTGTAGCTCCTGCCTGCCTTCAGTCCCTTGGGGGTTGAATGCACCTTTCACAGGGGTTGCCTAAGACCATTGGGAAACAGGTATTTACATTACGGTTCATAACAGTACAATTACAGTTGTGAAGTAACAATGAAAATAACTTTATGGTGGGGATTCACCTCAACATGAGGAACTGTATTAAAGGGTCACAGCCTTAGGAAGGTTGTGAGCCACTGCTTTAGTCAGTAAAGACAACAGCCAAAGACTCAAAATCCAGGCTACATCCCTTTAAGTACTTTTTAATTTTGAAATTGGGTTGAAGGTCCCCAGGCACAGACCTTGATCCTCTTGATTCAGTCTCTAGGTAGCTGGACTGCTCTGGGTCATCAATGTCACCCCCCCCCCCCAACTGAAAGCCCTTGTCAGCCACTGTCTTCAGTTCTGCCTGCTTATGATGTAACTGGGCACCAGCCATAACTTACTCATGGGAAAGTAAAGACATTATAGTACTTTGTACCACAAAACTGTGAATCTCAGTTTATTGCAGCAAGGACTGAGGCTTTTGGCTGCTGTCCTTACTGATAGGTCTTGTGTATTTAATTTGTAGTTTATAGCATCTAGCATAATCCTGTTCATTCTGGATTATGATTATATGCTAGTGGATTCTTGATCTTAATTCCTCGTTAATCCTGAGAGCTTCTCTCTTAAACAACAGTAGCTTAACGGGAATTTGTGGTTCTGTTGGATGATACTATGTCTTACAAAGCATACAGGTGGAGGTAAATTTACATTCTAGTTGCATTAAATCCCATCCTTTTTCCTTCTTGAGTAGTGGCCATTGGGTAGGTTTTGTTTTGTTCTTTCACTTTAAAAGCCCATTAAGAGTGATGCTATTTAATTGTAAAAACAAAAAAGCAAGACTATTCTAGGTTAGTACATATTTCCTTGAAAGATTAGATGTGGTTTGACTTTGGTTTGGAAAGAAAAGTTGCATAACCCCGAAGAACAAATACATCCATCCACTAATTTATAAATTTTAGGTGTCCTCGAATGTACAGAAAGCAACTTGTTTATTCAATCTAATTAGGACTTAAGTTCCAGTGCAGTGTTTCTTAACTTTATGAACAGATGGACTTATTTTGAGTCACTTGCCAAATGGTCCAACTGCTCACTTTAAAATGAGTAGTGTTCGTCTTCGTAAAGAAATTAAGGTGAGTCTTATACATTCCTTAATCAACATTGATCTCAGGTTATCAGATTCTTAAAGATCTATTTGATTTTAGTTAATCAGTCTTCTGATGAAAGCAGGTTGTCTACTGAGATATTTTGTGAGACCATAAAGAATTCTTACAATAGCAGTAGTCCTCATTACCATGAAATTTATTTACTTTGGGATATGTTCAATGCATATTAAAAATTAAATATATTTGTGGTTTTGATAAGCCACCTGTTACATATTTGTCATTTTAAAAAGTTTTTTTTTAAGCCAGGATTGGTGTGTCTCTGACTGTAGTCCCAGAACACGGAGGCTGAAGCAGGATCACTGAGTTTTAGGGAACCCTGAACGAAGAAGTTGCAAGCCAGTCTGAGATATGTGGGACCCTGTTCAGGCAGATAGATGGGTGGGTGGATGGATGGATGGATGGATGGATGGATGATGGATGGACAGTCAGACAGAGATGGATGGATAGATGGTAGATGATAAATAGGTACCTAACTTCTGAACCCAAAATATATTGTATGATTTTTCTAATTATCTTTACTTGGTATTGTATTTTTTAATTCTTTCAGAGACGAGGCAAAGACCCCACAGAACATGTACCCGAGATAATTCTGAATAACTTTACAACACGGCTAGGTCATTCTATTGGCCGTATGTTTGCTTCTCTCTTTCCTCATAATCCTCAGTTCATTGGAAGGCAAGTTGCCACGTTCCACAACCAGCGGGATTACATCTTCTTCAGGTTTCACAGGTGAGGAGCAGGCGTTACCCTGGACTTCGTCAGTCATGTAGTATATCCACTACTAGCCTGTACTCTGATAACAAGTTCTTTAAGCTTTGCCATCGAAAATGGAATGAACCCAAGTGCTGTTTAACTTTTGTCTCTGAAGATACATATTCAAGAGTGAAAAGAAAGTGGGAATTCAGGAACTTGGACCACGTTTTACCTTAAAATTACGATCTCTTCAGAAGGGAACCTTTGATTCTAAATACGGAGAGTATGAATGGGTCCATAAGGTATGTGATTATTTTACCAAGCCCATTTTAACTGTCTTTACTTACATGGTAAGATGTGTGATTTCTTCTCCCATGAGCTAGAAAGTACCAATGTGATATGGTGTCTTGGCCTGCCAACTAACCTGGATTTGCTCAAGTAGCCCAAAGAACAGTGGTCTTTAATTAGGACCAGTAATATCAGCCTGTGAATGGAAAACTCTAGGCCCAGACCCACTGTACTGATTAGCTTCCGGAGGCCTGCTCATGCTGCTGCCGCAGTGTTTGACAACAGCACTGTCTGACATTAGGAAAGCATCTTAAGCAAGAACGTCTGGAGACACTCTTCTCCCTAGTCAGCAGCAATCCATCCTTCCTATTCTTACTTTAACTCTACATGCAGGCGTGAGCAGACGCCCAGCACATTTACAGTAGACATGAGACTGACTGTCCAATCAGCACCGTCACTCATGAGCATCCAGGAAAGCCAGTCTTTACTGTCTTCATTGTCTTTTCTCCCCTTTAATTTTCAGCCACGGGAAATGGATACAAGTCGAAGAAAATTCCATTTATAAAGTACTAGGGAGTGGTACTGAAATTTACTGGACAAGCCTGATTTGAAAACGTGGTAATTTAACAAAACACCCTTTTCAAAATGGGATTTTTGTTTTGTAAATCTTGTATTTCAACAAATGGCCAAGTGTTGTGAATTTCTACCCCATATAGTAAATATAAATCATTGTAATTTTGGTTGCTGTCATTTCGGATTAGTTGTGATTTCACTGGAATGAGGATTTAAACTAACTTTCAAAGAACTTGTAGGTTAGAAAAAATACTATGTGTAAGCATGACTTAATACAGCGGTCGTGGAGGCCAGGTTACCAGGATTTGCATCAAGGTTACAGTCTGACATCAACTGTTCATTCCTGTTTACTTGCTCCTTTCTGCCTCATTACCCCCCAGCCATACTTCATGCAGGCACTGTCTCAAGTTCTCGACTCTTCTTAGGGAACTCACTCTCCCTTCTAGGCACAGCTGACTACACTACATAGGTTTTGTCTGGAATCTTTTGTTGCCAGTGTGAGCCCAGAGGACAATGTCAAGTGCCCTGTGTCCCTTTCTGCCTTATTTAGTAATCAGTCTTTCATGGAGCTCACTGTTTTAACCCATGATGGTGGCCAGCAAAGTGGTCCTCCCAGGTGCTGGGGTTATAGGTGTGCACAGCCATGCCCAGCCTCTGCTAGGTGGTCTTACTCCATCTCCTTGCCAGTATTGGGCTATTTTAGAGTAATTCCTGTAAGTAACAGGATAGAAACTGGAAGTCTTCCAATCTTTGTTTGGGGGTTTGTTTTTTCAAGACAGGGTTTATCCGTGTATCCCTGGCTGGCCTGGACTCACTTTGTAGACCAGGCTGGCCTTGAACTCACAGTGATCCGCCTGCCTCATGAGTGCTAGGATTAAAGGTGTGTACCACTGCACCCAACTAGTCTGCAAATCTTTAAAGATTTGCAAGTGTTCTGCATGTTCCTTGAAGCTTTGGCAATATAAGACACTGAATTTTAAGAGTTGGTGTTAAAAAGATTATCTTTTTAAATATTTATTTATTTACTATGTATGCAATGTTGTACCTACATGTACACCTGGCGCACCAGAAGAGGACACCAGATCTCATTATAGATGGTTGTGAGCCACCATGTGGTTGCTGGGAATTGAAGTCAGGACCTCTGGAAGAGCAGACAGTGTTCTTAACCGCTGAGCCATCCCCTCCCCCCAATAATGGAGCCAAAAATTTGTATGCTGTTTTATTATATGCTACAGCCAGTGTATATAAAATAGTTAAACCTTGTGAAACAGAAATCCATGAAAATTCAGAGAGGTAGATGTTAAGGACTGACAAGTAGAAGATTGTATGTCATGGCACGTGTTATAGAGACGCTTTGTACAGACTTCAAACTTAGTTCTCTTGAATGTTCACTGCTTCATGAAAAGTGGTTTGAGAAACCTGACAGGAGGGGGAAAAAGTTACAGTATGAGTTAACTTTTTAAAAAACATTTTATCACTAATACTAAAGGACAATTTTTTAAATGGCTTATGCTCTTTAATAACACATTTATTATACTTCAATTCATGAACTTTTTAGGCTATCTGAGCATATTCCGTAATGACCAGTCCACTCCCAACCCCCGCAGTGTGAGACTGTCACAAGGCTTGAGAAGTCCAGGGCTCTGATGTATTTCAGTCACATGTTAACCCCATCTCTCCTAGGCAGCTCACTTGAATGTCAGTTTTTAAAATTAAGTTGAGCCTAAGCCAGCAGCTCTTTTACGTCTAAATACCCTTTACTTACCCTAAATTGCTTCAAATCGTAATATCCAACATTTTCTTTTATTGCTGGAATTCATAGCCATAAATTTACTTTGAAATCTGGGTTATCTCAGTCACTTAAAATTTAAACACTTAAGTGTGGACTCTTAAAAAAACAAAAAGGCAGCAGGGTGTAGTGGCACACGCCTTTAATCCCAGCACTCAGAAGGCAGAGGCAGGAAGACTGCTGTGAGTTTGAGGCCAGCCTGGTTTACAAAACGGGTCTAGGACAGCCAAGGCTACACAGAGAAACCCTGTCTCAAAAAAAAAAAAAAAAAAAAAAAAAAAAAAAAAAAAAAAAAAAAAAAACCAAAAAAACTAGAAAACAAAGAAACCCAAAAACATCATCAAAAAAGTAAATTAGTCTATAAATATATAGGAACTGAGTCTAAAATACAATCTTTAGTAAATCATTGCCAGTGAATATGGCCAAATGCCAGAAAATATTAACACTGTTAAATACAAAGATAGTAGCTAGACTGTAAACAGTATTTCTTTTTGGAGAACCTGTTACCTAAGCAGCTCTATTCCCCTTCTCCTTGGTGTTTCAAAAAACTTAGTCATCTTAACCAACCATTTTATTTACTGGAACAGTACTTACACTTCCTGAACACTCCCAAATCTACAAAGCCTATGTAACAAGGTATTTTAGGAAGCAGCTTCCTGGTCTTTTCAAGTCAGAATGTTAGTATAAGGGTGTGTACCACACACAGTTTTTTGTTTCTGTTTTTTTTTTTTTTAAACACTGTTGAAGTTTGCTTCCTAATTCAATACTACTAATGTACCAATGATTACAAATGACAGTATCCTTTAATTACATTTTAAATTAGCCGAAACAGTTTTGGCCACATTTTTGGATGAACAGGTTTTTTTACATATTTAATCTAGGACATGATTCTAAACTCTGACAAACACTGAGTAAACAGCAAGTGCTTTATTGTCTTGAGCCTCAAACCCAGTTCGCTGCCAACACAAATGTAAATCTCTTCTCATGTTTTATCTTTGCTCAACAAATGAAAAAAAAAAAAAAAAAAAAAAAGGGCAAGACATATTCCTTATTCCAGATGCCTGTGCTATACTGCTTATTCAGGTACCCCAACTTTACTCCAACTTTACTCTCCCCAGTTCTCTGCTATGCTACTCACACCTTGGCTCCTTCACCAGTGACAACCGAGCTTATCCAAATCCAGAGTACCTAGAGTCATTCCTCTAAGTCCTGTTCATTTATAAAGATCTCCAAATACACAGGCTTTGAAGGCCAGTACTGTACAAAGGCACGGCTGTGGTAACGGTGGAGTTTTGTGGGCCCCCCAAGCCTCTTTCAGAGTTACTGCATCTACTCAGCGCTCTATGATGAAATAGACACCATTAGTCTTCTTACTACTAACCAGGTTTTCACTAGCCTTCAAAACACGATTACAGGGGCAGAGCTTGTCAGTGCTGTCAGTGCCACAGCTAAAAAGGCCAGAGACTTACCTCGAGAAACATGACTATAAGAAGGAGCAGACTTTCTGGGGTCTGAAGGGATTTGTACTTGAAGACACCCCAGTCAGCAGAGGGTCATGTTGAGCATTCTGCAGACAGAACTGTTTCAAGTCTGCAGCTGCCTGGGAAACCTATAACAACAATGTCTGTTAGTTAACATCTGCAATAAACACAGTTCAAAATAATTTACAGCCAACTGTTCTATACTGGCTCATACTTGAGACAGTAAATGGAACTGGTTTATAAGACTTTTTCTACTCTTAAGCATCAAATGATTGAATAAGAAGTACAATCCCATTTACCCATGAAGCATAGTATGTTTTTATGTGATAGGCTGTCAACAAGCCCTAATAGCTAGGTTTGGGGGAACAGAATGTTTTGTCTTGTAGCCTCTGCTGGCCTCACCTGTTGTGTAGCAAACGGCCTTGAATATGTGAGCATCCTGCCCCCACCATCTGATTGCTGACATTAAAAGCCTGCCCCAACAAGCCAGGTTTTTGCACTGTTGGAATCCAACTCTGCAAGTTCAGTGTTATAGGCAAACACTCTAACAACTGAGTCACATACTCAGCCCCAATATCTTGATTTTTTTATTATTAAAAGTAATATGAAGAATTAGTAGTTCAACAAAAAGATTTAATATTATAGGGAAACTGTCTTGAAAGCAAACTGAGGAAAAGCCAGTGAATGAACCTGAGGTAACTAGCACACAACTCAGTCAACCAAACACTATTCAAATAGAACATTCTTCAAATTATACCCACCCATATACATCTTGCATTTAAGAGTGATAAGCATTCATTCATTCAAGTACCTACCGTTATATATATTCTGGCTAGGAAATACAGCATCTAATAAACAATACTGAAATCTTATTTGGGTTGCGTTGTATACCTGTATCAACACTGCCAAATTACATGTGAGGCAAATACAGTTTCCTAAAGACAGATGACTCAGAAAGGTTGTTAGACTGGGCCTGAGTTTGATGTCCAGAACCCACATAAAGGTAGAAGAGAACCAACTCCACAAGGCTGTTCTCTTACTACTTCCCATGTGCACCATGGCATGTATGCCCACTTGTACAATACATATGCTGTTTTGTTCCATCTTAATTAAAGCCATTAAACAAAAGTACACTATTAGCTTTTCAAGTCACATGAAAAGGGCAGAAGGTCTTCAGTGTAAGGTTTTATAACCACAACAGTTGAGTTTGAAGCCAGCCTGGCTACTTGGCAAAACCCTCTCAAACTAAATGACTGAACACAAATACCAACACAACAAACAGAATGGCTTTGTAGACCATGAAAGACTAGAAATGCACCAAACCCATCTAATTCCTTTATTTACTTTATTCTCAATTTCAGTTATCTCTAAGGTGACAACAAATGTCTATTATCCTGGTGTTGTAGCCCTAAGAGTTAATATAATAACACAGATATTCTACAATAAAAGCCCCTCAGATAGCAGCTATATTGTGACCAAAGGGTCAGTTACCCTGGGATACGCTCAAACTCACCTTGAATCTGTTTGGTTTATAAAACAATTCACTGTAAGTCCGATGTTATTAGTCTCTGACTATAAGAGGTTCCTGCAGTTTTTAAATACTTGTACAGATAGCCACACTCTGCTTTGCCCTTAAAAGTGGCTACCGTATGGCGGGTAGTATCAAGTTTCCACAATGCTATAGCATTTGGTGGTGTTCACAATCAGCAGTAAGTATAAAGTGCCTGTTAGTTCCTTTCCCACTTTTTTTTTCCAAGTACCATTATGTATGGACTTCATTTCTAGGTACTGAGAACATTAAAAAAAAAAAAGGGAGACACCTAATGCTATGTGACCGCCAGTTCAGTGATGACAGAGCATGGTGGTGGAGCGCTCCTTTATCCCAGCAGGCAGAGGCAGGCCGACCTCTGAGTTAGAGGTGAGCCTGGTCTAAGGGCTACCCAGAGAAACCCTGTCACAGGGGGAAAAAAACAATGGGAAAAAAAAAACACAACACATTCTAAACAAGAACCTTGAGACTCAAAATGCTAGAACCTAAGGAAGGCATAGTAACAGTTACTCCACTACCCAGGAGGTGGATACTGCAAAACTATTCGTCTTCCAAATGAGTTTGGTAAAGTATGCTAGCTTTAAAATGTCACACACACAAAAGGTATGAAATATAGGGATGGCATGGATGATGTGAAATGTACCTAGCTTTATTTTAGAAGCTAGAAAAAACTTGTTTAAAATTCCCAAGTGGGAATGGAAAACTCCAAAGATCTGTTTATTTGTGGTGATTTAAATATCCCAAGCAGAAGCATTCAGAAGAATTAAGATACACAAAGGAAGATCAAGCTAGGATGTAGCCACCCACAACCCACAGAGCAGGAGGGCTTTCAAAGAAAAGGCAGGTCTGTCTAGTCTGAGAGCGCCTTTCTTGGGCCACAAGGGCTAAGTACCACTACTGTAATTATGCATTTACCTACCTTAAAAGTATTTCCTTCTCCAACCCATTTTTCCCTTCCTGGCCAACTTTGCGATGAATGATGATGATCATTAGGTCGCTTCAAATTCAGAGCCCTATCTGGCCAAGACTAAGTCATTTGGATGAGGTGAGAATTTTATTAGAGTCCAAGCCAAGGCTGCTAGGCGTCTCCCTACCCTCCTAAGGTTACCTGTACAAGGAAGTTAAGCGGTCCCTGACATTTCTATTTGAAGCTAAATAGACGTCATCTCCACTAAGCATATTAGAAATAAAGATGAGCCTGCTGAATATAAAATCAAATCACCTTGGAAACTGGCAACGTATAGCTGGGTGACTTATATTCTTGTTTCTTTTTATAATCACGAGAGTGTTTCAGGATGCAGGACCTACTGCATCAGAAAAGCCAACCTGCTTAGGGTTTAAAAAAAAAAAAGCAAATGGCCCTCAGAATAGCGTTTGAATACCTGGTTGTCTATCCCCAAAAGTCAAAGCAATCTTAATCTGACCGCAAGGTAAGACCTACGCGCCCAGCGCTAGTCAGTTTTCTCGGGCAAGTGAACCAGTAAACAGACACCCGAGCAAGGTCAGATCCGAGCAGACGGTGCCTGGTATGTGGAAACACCTCTTTGTTCGAGGCTGTCCTGAGCAAGGGTGGCGTCCTTAGCCTCCGGGACATTCCCAAACAAACTTGCTTATTACGCGGTGGTTGGAAGTTACCCGAGCAGACTTGTTTGTGCTCAGGACAAGTACAGGGAGTAAGTCTGGGCAAGACCTTCCGTGAAAAGTGTGAATCGAAAGTCGGTGGCGAGACTGGGTCCCAAGCGGAGACCCGCGGGGAGCAGGGGAAGAGGCGGCGGGCGGCGGAAGGGCGGGCTCACTCCGCCCGCGGCCCACAACCCGCCGCCGCCCGGGCCCGAGGCGCCGCGTGTCTGCCCGCCCGCCCACGCCCGTTCGCCCACGCCCGCTCACCTTCACGCGGTTGAGCCCGGCCTCCAGCCGGAGCTGCTGAACCACCTTCTTCATGGCGGCGACGCTTGAAGAACCCGACATGGCGCTCGGGACAGCCGTGCCGACTCTTCAGTCCGACAGAGGAGCGGCTGGTCGCGGGACGGCGGGGGCGGGGGCGGGGCTCCGAACTTCGTCTAAGTTTCCGGTGCTGTGCGCGCCGCGCATGCGCCGCCCCCACCCCCCACCCGCGGGCGCGAGCGGAGGAGAAGGGGCGGAGCGGCTGGTGGGCGCGGCGGCGACCGGGGCGGTGCGGCCCGACGCCCGGCCGGCGCCTTCCGCGTCAGGAGGGGCTGGTTAGGGCGAGGTGAAGGGGACGCGGGGCGCAGACGCGGGCGGGCCGTCGCGGGTGGGACGGGGTTCCTAAAAGCCGGGTGAGGGGCGGCAGACCCTCACGGCGGCGGCGGCGGGGAGGGTGATGGCCGCGCAGGCTGACACGTCCCGAGTGCTGTCTGCCCAGCCCGGTCCCTCGCCGACCCCCTGTCCCGCCGGCGGGGCGGGGCGCAGCGCGCAGTCCCGGGGACGGAGGGCGCAGGGCGCCGTTACCTACCCCAGCCGCCCCACACAGCCTCCTGCTACCGGTTTCTTTCAGGAATTCGTTAGTCCCTGAGCTTTTAAAAATAAAGCTTTTACGTTTAGGGAACGTTTGCTCTTTTGATGCCCCTGGAATTGCTTACTACTTGCTTGTAACTGAACTCCAGAGGGGTTTTCAAGAGAAAAGACTTAAAAGTTAAATATTTAAGATGTAAATTAGTTCACTCTCCAGTGTCCCGGGTTTGAGACCGAACATCTATAAACATGAGTTTTGTCATAAGTGCTGTATGTAAAAAGAATGGCATAATTTGCTTTGGGCCGACAAATCGCATTACTGACCAGTTAATATCAGCTCACAAAAATATGCACTGGAAGTTTGGTTATTTCACCCAATCCTTACAGTGAGTGTGTAGGAAACTGGTTTGATTCTAGTGCTTGCCCTGGTATGCTTTGGCAAGCCAGTTAAACTGCGGAAGTTAGAAAGGAGCTCCCGAGAGTGAAACGAAATGAAATGTGTAAAGAATACAAAAGGCGAGGGCGGAGAGGGCCTGTTGAGAGCTGGGGACCTGAGTCCAGCTCCTAGCACCCATGCCTGGCAACTCCCAAGTGCCAAGCTCCACGTGTACTGATGCCCTCTTCCAGATTCTGGGGACATCTGCACAGACCCACATTCATACATAATTTTAAAAAGAGAGATTATTGTTGGTTTGAGACAGGGTCTCATTTTGTAGCTCTGACTGGCCTGAAACTATGTAGAGCAGGCTAACCACAGACTCAGAGGTCTGTCTGCTGCTGCCTTCCAAGCGCTGTGGTTTAAGACTTGCACCACGGGGGTGGGGGTTGAGGGGGGGAGAAAGAACGAATTTGAAAGGCAACACAAATATTGTGAGCACTCTGGAGTTCTGTGAGGTTACGTTATTCTGCTTAATAATAGTTAAGGAAATTGAAGTGTGAACAGAATGAGAGACTTATTTTAAAAAAGCATATCTAAGGTTTCCCAATTTTTATCCTATTATATACATACAGTGATACGATGCATTTCTTTGCACACATGCTGCTATTAAAGTTTTCATAATTGAATATGGATCTTATAAGGAAAATTTATTAAAAGAATGTTTGCAAAAGGGTTTAAGAAAGCCGGTACTAGCTGGGTGTGGTGGTGGCGCACGCCTTTAATCACAGCACTCAGGAGGCAGAGGTAGGCCATTGCTGTGAGTTCAAGGCCAGCCTGGTCTACACAGCGAGTCCAGGACAGCCAAGGCTACACAGAGAAACCCTGTCTGGAAAAAACAAAAACAAAAACAAAAAACAAAAAACAAAAATAAAAAAATAAGCATGGTAGCCCATGCCTTTAATCTCAGCACTCAGGAAACAGAGGCCAGCCTGGTCTACAAAGCAGCCCAGGTCAGTCAGGGCTATTACACAAAGAAACCCTGTCTCAAAACACACACACACACACACACACACACACACACACACACACACACACA
>OU015753.1:97251510-97289246 GCA_907169655.1 Acomys percivali | reverse complement strand
ACACACACACACACACACACACACACACACACACACACACACACACATACTAGAGAGCATCAGTACTATGTTGGGTCGTAAGATGTGTTTTTAGCTCAACATATGCATCTTATAACCTATTTTCAGGGAATGGGATGTTAAATATTCTTACTCTAAAATGCTACATTTCTTTCCTTCTATCTTCCATGTTAGCACTCACCTTATGCTATGGTACATCTTAATACACTCCAAAGGCCTCATGCTAAAGCTTGACTGCCTGCCTGCGGTGCTGTTGGAAGGCTGGGCCTTGAGGAAGTTAGGCCTAGTGGACGGACAGTAAGTGTACTGTTGATAGGGATATTAGAACACTGGCCTTTCCATTTCTTATCATAAAGTGAGCAGCTCCTCCTTCATGTGTCCCATCCATCATGGACTGTGCTGCCACAGGCCCAAAGCAACAGGTCAAGACTTCATTATAAATAAGCTTTATTCTTCAATTAGCACTACAAGTCTTAAATATATCCCAGCTATGTAGGCTCCAGGGTGTCCTCAAGCTCTTTATTTATTTAGCTAACACAAGTTACCTTGTAGGAGGGTTAGAATTTTATTAGGTCTCCCATGAACTAGGCAGGACAAAATTCACAGAACAGAAATAGATCCTGAATTTATCCTGATCAGAGAGACCTGTGTCAAAGAAGTATTCGCATCACATGGCCGACAGTATTCTGACTTCTCTTACTTCCCGAATAGAGGTGCTGTTACTTTCCAAGTGAATTTAAGAACTGGAAAGGGTCTTAATAAGTCCAAGTCACTTTCTGGTCAAGTGTAAGACACTGAGACGTAGACCACAGTGAGCGGTCATCCGCAGTGTGGAGGACTAGAACCTGCTTTTCTAGTGCTCAGTCCATTTGATGACTTTGTGTGTGCTTCTGCTGTATTTAAATATAGCCATGTCAAACTCCCAGTGTTAGCATTCAGGTTTAGGATTTCTATTCCACTGAGTGTCTCTTTGTATATGCTAGTACCAAACAATAACTAAAAATTACTCAAATCCTTAATTTCTTTGTAGAATATCGGAAATTCTTAAAATTTGATTTTAGGCCTGGAACTGAGTCTCAAAATTATTTTTGATGATCTCTGAGGGCCTTTTCTGCTTGGGACACTTTCCAATAACTTTATTTTATTAACAGATGGTTCTGGGGTCTCAAGCCTAAGGGCCTTGCACAGACTATGCAAGTGATCCTCAATGCACTGTGCCCGGAGACTAAACAACGTGCTGTTAGTCACATCAGCAACTCTTGGTCATAATTAGTATACAGAATGAGATGGAGTTTCCATTCTTGATGGGAAGGATGGAAGGCAAAATATTGTAGTATATGGGAGGTTATATTAGCACTCAATCGTCATCTTCTCGTTGCTCATTAGATCTCTTTTTGTTGGTGTTACTTTGTCATTAGCTAATCAGTTTGAGAATCCCAGGTGTTATGCCAGGCTTTAGTATGTGAAGTGATTTGGTTAGGATTAGCTCCAAATTTTAATCATGCCTATGTTTTAATTTAAACACTATTTTTTTAAAGATGTATTTATTACATGCACAGTATTTTGTGCACATGTATGCCTGCACACCAGAAGAGGGCACCAGATCTCATTATGAATGTGAGCTACCATGTAGTTTCTGGGAATTAAACTCAGGACCTCTGGAAGAGCAGACAGTGCTCTTAACTGTTAAGCCATCTCTCCAGCCCTAATTTAAAAATTATTATTGACTTAATAACAGACTTATTTAATTTAGCCACACATTGGGGTTATTGTTGTAAAGATAAATATAGACAAGTTGTTGTAAAGATAATATAAACATTGATTCTATATGAAAACCCCAAAACTAGAACTATCCCACAGACAAGCCAAACTGGAGGAAAATCCAAGGCTGAGAACCTTGGCAGCAAAAACTCTGGCCTTTGTAGCTTATAACTAACCTCAGTTTGCCTGTTACAGTTCATTTGCTTAGCCTATTTGTTTTAAAACTCTATTTATAACCTCAGTAATTACAGCTTTCTCATAGTGTGAGCATGTCTAGTGGCTAAGATAACTGCTTCATGACTTTTATGCCTATATTCTTTTTGTTTCAGCCACTACCAAATATTATTTGGAATCTTGAGTTCTTTTCCAAAATCTTTTTCCTAATGGGCTTATCATCTTAACAGGCCCTTTTATTTCTTTTTAGCTACCCAAGACGTGGCTAAGTTATTGCTGCTGCTCTATTATTGGAAATATATGAATATATATCCATATATATATATGGAGGACTAGAACCCTGCTTTTCTAGTGCTCAACCCATTATATATATGGATGCTCTGAAAGAAATGCATATGAGAAAAAAGTTCTGTCAGTCAATGACCACTGGTATCAATTCAGTATTTCCCCTTGTAAAACTATATTTCTACAGTATGTATGTCGTTAACCCAAATTTTGACCCACAAAAAAAGAATTGTTTAGTAAATAGTAAATACACAAGTCCATCATAATGTAATTACCAGTTTACTTTATTATTCTTGACTGGCATGCGGCTCCATTGTAAGTTGAAAATAAAATGTGTTTAATACAACTAACTTACTGATTATTATTGTTTAACAAGAGTACTCATATTTGTGATCCTGTAATTGACAGAGCTGTGGCTCACTGTTACTGCCCAGCATTCCAAGAAAATATCAAGATAACTCCTGCTAGCTTAGGAGAGACAACAGTTCTAAAGTTCAGGGACAGTATCACGTGCATGCCATCATAAGTTGAGAAGGCTGTCTATGTAGATTGTACTTTTTCTTAGAACCACTGACCTACTAAGTGTATAATGCCTTTTTAAATAAGAATAAGCTTATATTTTAGTTTTGTATTTAAAGCTTTTACATTTTTCTTTTTACTCTCCGAACACACCAGAGACCAGAAATAGCTGGAATGCTATCTTAAACCAAAAATCTATGTAAATAATTATTTAATGCTGCTTAAATGAAGAAATATATATAAACCACCCAAAACTCCACCTCATAATTCTCCCATTGAGATACTGTTCAATATGACGCTCAATCCAAGTCGACCCTCTTCATCAGAGGTAAGAAAACATGCCTATCATTGGTTTGGAAACAAAAAACTATAAGTGACAAAATGTTAGATGCCGATTCTACTATGATCCTAACTTCCTGTATCCCATTATCAGATTATTGGATCTTGCTTCTTGCATCTCTAACTTTTTCTGATCTCCTTTATTACGGTCAGCAGTGAAATGATCTTATCACCCTTTTTTACTGTTTCTCAGCTGTGAAGTCCTCCACACCTAGCTTAAATTCTGTAGGGCACAGGGTTACTCTGGCCATATTTTTGACCACTTGTCATCTCTTGCTTTGCTGTCCTCTGTTAAACAACAGCCCTAATAATACATTTCCACCCAATCTATCCTGAAGATCTGAGGGAGAATGTGCAAGAATAAAGACCACTTTCACTTTACATTCATGACCATGAGTCTCATGAGGATGTTTTCTGGAAGACATTCATGATACGTGTCAATCATTGACTTACTTTTTAAATTATTATTATTTTAGTTTTTCGAGACAGAGTTTCTCTGTGTAGCCTTGACTGTCCTAGACTCGCTTTGTAGACCAGGCTGGCCTCGAACTCACAGCGATCCGCCTACCTCTGCCTTCTGAGTGCTGGGATTAAAGGTGTGTGCCACCACGCCCAGCCTTGACTTACTTTTTTTGTGCAATTATTTTGTGCTGCCTTAAACTACCAACAACATCCTGTTCTTAATTTTAATCTACCCCAGTCATACTTTCACTTTTTACAAACCCATTTTGTTAAATTCACCTCTACATCATGAAATTTATTAATTTTCCTAAACATACTTGATCTGATCGAATACAACAGCTGATACCATTAATCCCTCTCTTCTTTGATAAAATCCCCCCATGTTACGTCTTACAATAGCTTGGATTTTTTTCTTTCAATATCTTCTTATGTTAGCTTGAATTTTTTTCTTTCATTATCTTACATTAGCTTGGATTTTTTTTCTGTCTGGGGTTGTTCATTCTCAGTCTTCTTGGATAGATCACCTCACCTGTAGTCTGTATTCTTTTTTTAAATATATTTTATTAAGTTATTCATATTACATCTCACTTGTTATCCCATCCCTTGTATCCTCCCATTCCTCCCCCCCCTCCCTACCATTTTCCCCTTACTCCCCTCCCCTATGACTGTGAATGAGGGGGACCTCCTCCCCCTGAATATGATGCTAGGGTATCAAGTCTCTTCTTGGTAGTCTGCTATCCTTCCTCTGAGTGCTACCAAGCCTCCCCATCCAGGAGACGTGGTCAAATACGGGGCACCAGAGTTCATGTGAAAGTCAGTCCCCATTCTCCCCATTCTCCCCATTCTCCCCATTCTCAGCTGTGGAGAATGTCCTGTCCATTGGCTAAATCTGGGTAGGGGTTCGAAGTTTACTGCACATATTGTCCTTGGCTGGTGCCATAGTTTGAGCAAGACCCTGGGCCCAGATCCGCCTGTAATAATGTTCTTCTTGTAGGTTTCTAGGACCCTCTGGATCCTTCTATTTCCCCATTCTCCCATGCTTCCCTCAACTAGAGTCCCAATAGGATGTCTTCCCCTCTGTTCCACCTTCTGGTAAGTGAAGACTTTCATGGGACATTCCCCTTGGGCTAGTGTCCAGATATAAGTATTCTTATTCTGTGGTGGTTTCGTCTAGCCTAGAGATTTGCTCTTGTTCTGTAGCGGCCTTATCCAGCCTATAGATTTTAATACCCTCTTTATAAGGGCTTCATTTTTTCTTCATTTAAATCCTCCTTTCCAAATCCCATACCTTATATACATATATTCAATGACTATTTGACGTCTCTGTTTGGATGATCAGTAAATGTCTAACTTAACGTATCCAAAGCTGGTTTTTAACCCTGCCCCAGAAACCTGTTCTGCTTCTCCTTTTCTAGGATGATGGCAAATGTTTTTTTCTTCTGATGCAAATTCTTTTAGCTAATACTTGATTATTCTTGCACACTTGACTATCCTTGATTTCCTAAATACTGAGATTACATGTGTGCCCCACCATACATAGCTTCTAATATGTGAATCTTGATTGAATTCTAGGCTGAAAAGAATTGAGGAAAATTTAACAATAAACTACGAATATAGATCAGATGCTAGTTGATATTAATAAACAACTAAATGTTTTATGTAAAGATGGAAATGTTAGAGAAATTCTTATTAAAGATAATGGGTACTAAAATATTTAGGGATACTTGATATGAAATCATGGTATCAGATTTACTTTGTTCTGTTAAGAAAGAGAAAGAGAGTCAGACATGGTAGTGCATACTGGTAATCCCACTAGGGAGACAAAGGCAAGAGGATCAAGAGCTAAAAATCTATCACCTGTACAGTGAGTTCGTGGCTAGCATAGGCTATAGAAGACAGACAGACAAAAAGAAAGGATAGACATGGCAAAATGTTAACTTTTAATGTAAATTGTAGATACTTAAGCATCCATAACTTATATATATGGGTGTGTGTGTGTGTGTGTGTGTGTGTGTGTGTGTGTGTGTATATATATATATATATATAAAATGTGAAATGTGCCATGTCTTGTAGTGCTTCTATTAAAGCATGTATTCCCTTCCTCCCTGAAGGCTCTAGTTTCTTTGCTACTCTCTTATCTCCTGTTTGCTCATTCCCCCTCAAGTTTGTTTCCACTTTGAGGCCTTCCCCTTAGATCTTCCCAGAACTCATTCTATCTGTAATGTTGACATGACTGGTTCATTCTTTCCCTCAAGTCTTTATTCAGACATCAGCACATTTCTGCAACACGAACTCTTGTGTTTAAAACTCACAGCTTCTCCATACCTTTATCTTCCCACTTCCCCTTATCATCGCATCGCATTGTCTACTAACTCCTCCTTTCAAAGAAAGTCTATCATCTGTTTTACGCTTCTTAGCCACGAATTCCTCACAAGACCAAAGTTAGTTGGAGACAAATTAACTATTTAGTCTGGGTACAGAATTTAAAGAAACATAAGAATGAAGGAACAAACAAAACAAAACAAAACAAAAAAACAGTAAATCAAGGTTAATAACTTTAATACAAAATTTAAAAATTATAGTTATTTTAAAAATTCATAGTGAATAACTTATAAAAGCTTAAAATAGCGATAAGATCTGATGCTGTCATGTTATTAGCTATTTTGAAACCTAAAGCAGAAGGGAAAAAATATGAGACCTATATACATATTCTTTTAATGTGTTCTTAAATGGTTAATGGATTTAATGAAGATATTATTGATGAGTTATTTGCTCTAAAGCCAGGAGTATAATATTAGATTAAGGTGGTGTTTTCTAAAAATAGAATATTTAACATATCTTAAAATATTTAAAATGTTCAAACTTTCAACCATGTTATACTTATAGAAAAATATTACATGCATTCCTTTTAAACATGTATATAGGCATTTAATTTAGGAAATATGTATTTGTTAAAGATAAGGTCATAATTAACTTCATATTCTAACTAGGGAATAAACTTTTAAATGTTATATTGTTGAAATGCAGCATAGTCACTGGTAACATTTTATCATCAAACTATAGGAGTGACTTAATTTGGTTTATAAAACAGCTTAAGCAAATCCTTCAGTTCAGGAACCATCTAATCTCATAAAAGAAACTATTGATTTAATAACAGGGGTTACTCAAACATTTTAAAAAGATTTATCTTGTGTGTGTGTGTGTGTGTGTGTGTGTGTGTGTGTGTGTGTGTACCATGAGCTCTCAGAGATAAGAGGATAGTGTTGGTCACCTGAACCAGAAGTTACAGGCAATGTGGGTGCTGGGAACCAAACTTGGACCCTCACCAATAGTAGCAAGTGCTCTTAACTGCTGAGCTATCTCTCTAGACCCTTATTCAAAATTTTAAATTTCTCAGATACGTACTGTTATATTTAAGAATATAATTACTTAAGTTTCTTTGAACTTTAACGTTCGGTGGATATCAACCTTTTCTAGAACAAAGAACATAAGACCCTGCTAAAATTATTGTTTTTGTTGTAGCAATCTAAATATTTTAAGTGGGGTACTAATTAGAGATATAAAAATATGCCATTGATTTAATTTTAAGTAGATTGGTACAAGCACCACATCAGGAATAGATTCTTCCTAGAGCTCTAGGGAACAGGTACCACAGTATTAGCTTTTGGATTGCCACTGTAAGGGAACAATCCCCAAGCCTCTAAGAGGTAGACAATACACAAAGGACAAGGATTCCAGTAGGTCACTTTAACAAAATTGAGAATGTAGAATGGAGGTGAGAGATAAAAGCTAGCTATAAAAAACCCACCCTCTCCATTTCCAGCTTACGATAAGGGTCTGGAGAAGATGCTGCAAAGGGTCAAAAAGAAGCCCATGACACAGCTCAGGATACAGGCCAAGGACATAGACGCGGAGGACAAGGCCTTCAAATGGAGCCAGGAAGAGGAGGAGCAGAAGGAATTCAAGGAGCTAAAACCAAGGCTGCTGGGACGGGCCTTCTGGCCACATCTGAAATTAGGAAGTCTGGCAAAAATAAGCTGTCCTTGTAGCCAAGATAGTGATGAATTCCCTGTCATTCCTATTTAAACATCTCAATTCCTTGCTATAACATCTTCTTGCCAACTAAAGCTAGAATAAAGTGCTATGCTGGAGCCTGTTGTACATTGTAGTAAATTTTTATTTAGAAAGAACAGAAAGACAAAGAAAAAGAGGGAGGGGAAAGGAGGGGAGGAAAGAGGAGAGACAGACAGACCATCTAATATTCTTATTGAATGCTACAGGTAGAATGTTGTGTTTCAAAGATGTCGAGTAAACTGTGAACCAACAGATGAGTGCATACATTCTATATCTCAATTGTGTTTATATAATTTAAAATTATATAGGAAATAAATTGATTCTTTTTCTATTTTAGAAAAAAAATTGACTGATGTTTTTCTTATTCAGTTGGTGGAACTTCATGTGTTTTATGTCCCTGAAGGATCATGGAACTATAAATTAAATACTATTTCAATAGAAGTTATTAACAAGTTTATTTCTGCTGGATTTATAAGGCAAGTATTTTGTGGTCATAAAATAATCTATTTAAAACAGAAATAAATTATGTGGAAATTAAATATCTTCTAGGTGAAAAATACCTTATCGATATGATAGATCCATTTCTAGTTCAGTAAATGCTGTTAATAAACAGTACTGTGTAAGGCTGGAGATATGGATCAAGGGTAGAGTGATCAATAAGATCCCAGATGTAATGATTAGTACTACAATAAATATATAAGCCTTGTAACTTAAACATGGCTATAGGAACAGATGTTAGCTGGCCATAATACTACTACTGCTCAGAAAACTGTGTATAGCCTGTTTATTGCAAAGATTATACACAATTATAATTACAACAGAAATTATCTAAAATTCAAAGCCAGTTGAAATGTGAACAGTAGTTAAAGCATTCTATTGACAGTGGTCTTTATAAATATTTAAAAGAATAAAAATGTAGTTATGTGTGTATATATGCATATTTTACATTCAGACAGACATGACAGTGGGTGGTCTGGCTGTCTGGTTTTCCCTTGAGTGTATCACTCCTAAAATTTCCCAACACTCTCCCCAGTCATACTAATTTCCTTTCTTTTCTAGAACACATAAATAGTCACTATATTACAGTCCTGAGCTGCCGAGATTGCTTAACAACTAAAAGTACTTACCACACAGACCCAGCCCACAGAGTTGTCCTCTGATACCTATGCACACCCATCACAGTAATGTTCTTTGGAACAAGTATATTAATTCCATATCAAAGCTTTGTTTTAATCACAAAACTTGGATGTAGATTAGCAGTCCAAAATGGATTCACTTATAAAAATTTAAAGGACAGATTTTTAATCTTTTGTTTTGAAAAGTGCTTACTGGAAACTTTCAAACTTCCAGGCTGTATAGAAACATAATATCTTAAGTTATATTTGATACATTAAATTAGTATTTACCTTTAAGTTAGCTGGCTAAACTTGTTAATTCATTAATATGTTCAAATTTTATTTAAAACAATGTCATGGTATTTCAGAGTATCTCCTCAGCTTACTTTACAAGCTCTGAGGGAGCGCCTTGGTGAGTTTCTTGGTGTAGATGCTGTTGCAGAAAAATTTTTATTTCTGAAATGCATTGGAAATAATTTAGCTGTGGTAAGTTTTCTTGCCTTTTTTCCTTCTAAGTAAAGTCTGCATTTTCAAATTACATTCCTAAAATGCTTATCAAGTCAGTTCCTTCACCCACTATGAGATAATTGAGGACAAATTCTAAAATGTTTGCAATACTTTTTTCAACAAATATTTGTTAACCTTTTACTGAATATAGAGATAAATATGGAATTTGTCCTTAAAGTGGTATAATGATAAAGGTAAATTATGAAATATGAGTAAATTGGATGTCATATTTTATATAGTGAGGAAAAAGGTTTCTGAGTAGAAGAGGGTAGGTAGGGGATGTTGAGGGAAAATGATACTCAGGCGTGGATCTCTAAAGATAACATTTGATCTAAAAAAGAATGAAGAAGAAAAAAAGAATGACGGGTCAGAAAAGATTTCTGAGCCAAGAAATAGAATGATAAGAGGAGCAAAGAAATCACGCAGCCAAGAAAGAACGAATGATTATCTTGTTATATTAACTGTATCAAACAGTGGGGAGGGGAGAGTGAAGAACCAATTATAAAGTACAGTTTTGAAGGTCTTGAATGCCAGATGAATGCTTAATGATTTTTTCTGAATCCTTGGAGTTTTTTAGCAGAACAATAGCAAGATTAGATCCTTTAATAAAAATTACTTGACCTTCCTTGAGAAGTGACAGCTATTATGGGCACAAATTCCAGTCAGTTATACCATCTGAGACAGTCACTGAATCCTTTATGCCGCCACATACTGTCTATGAGTTACAGATGATGTTCATATCCATCTAATGATATTGAGATTAGCTGAGCTCATTGGGTACTGCACACACAACAGTGCCAGACACATGCTAATTCCTGTGCAAATGATCACCATAACCACTAATAGAAAATAGAACTTTGCTTATGTTGGTTCTGTGAATAAAACTAGGATTAGAGCATACATTCTCTGTGATCTAGCCAAGTTGCTTTTTTCTTTATATGCTGTATGTCTTCCATGGAAAAGCACAGAAAAATAATTGACAAATGTTATCAAAGATTTAATTTTTTCTTATGTATTCAAATCTAGGTGAAAGAAAAACAAGAATCAGAACTGAAACTCAAATCATTTGCTCCTCCATATGTATGTACTATGATCTTAAAATTATACCAATTTTAAAACTTAAAAGTGGATTTTGTTGGTTTTGACCTTTAAAAAATTTCCTATGTTTTAGGCTCTTCAACCAGAATTATATTTGCTTCCTGTAATAGATCACTTAGGAAATGTTTATTCACCATCAACAGTTACTTTAGATGAACAGCAGAGTAATAATGATACTACGGAGATTAATGGAACAATCCATAGACCAGATAGTGTAACTTTGTCAAAGGATGAACCTGGAGATCCAAGTTTGTCGGAAAATACTTGGAAAGACTATACAAATCAGGAAGAAGGTGATTTCAATTAAAATGGGGGACAAAGAATTTCTTATATATAGTAAATTTGAGCAATCACACCTATATTAATATTTTGGGCAAATTTTACCTTACAATAGAGGCAAGATACAAAGAAAACTATAGTTCAACTGGGGCTTAAAAATGGACAAGTGGCCGGGCGTGGTGGTACATGCCTTTAATCCCAGCACTCAGGAGGCAGAGGCAGGCAATCGCAATGAGTTCGAGGCCAGCCTGGTCTACAAAACGAGTTTGGGACAGCCAAGGCTACACAGAGAAACCTTGTCTCAAAAAAAAAAATGGACAAGCGGGAAACAAAAACAATAAAATACTCTGTTAAAAATGAATTGAGGGCTAGGGAGGCAGCTCAGGATGTAATATGCTAGACTCGCAAATATAAGGCGCCACATTCAGTCCACAGATCCTGTGTAAAACAAACCAAAGAAAGTTAGACAGATGGTATGCACTTGGGTCCCAGCACTGAGGAGGCAGAGACAGGTAGATCCTTGGGATTTTTCTAGCCTGCCTAGACTGGCCTACTTGGTGAGCTCCAAGCCAAGGAGAGATCATATGTCAAAAACACAACAGAGTGATCTGGACAGATGACTGACTCAGAGGTTAACTGCATTTGCTGTTCTTGCAGAGGATCTGAGTTTGGTTTCTTCCATCCAGATCAGGCTGATGATCATAACTACTCATATCTCCAGCCCAAGAGATCTGCTGCCCTCTTCTGCTGCCCATAGGCACCTGCACTCATGTACATAACCACACAGGCAGACATAACTAAAAACAAACTAGGTCTCTAACAGCACACATAGGAGCATATGGTACTTGAAGAAGGACACCTAATATTGACTTCTGGTTCCCATGTGTACATGAGCACACACACCCATACATGTAAAAGTCATTATAGTCACCAGATTGTGATTGTTGTCTCTGAGGCTTACTGCTGAATACTCTCAGCCTTTCTAGTTCTTTCTGAAATCTGCCTGGTTGGTTCAGCTCAGCTGTTCTTGCTCAAAACTCCTCTCCAAGGTGACTGATTCAAACTGGCTTCTCTTGGCTTCTCACTGAAACGCTCTGCTTGGGAAAACTGCCTCTGAATGTCATCAACTGAACTCCACTGCACTCACTCCTAACTGCCTGTTCAACTCATCTCCACTGCACTGCTGTGATCTGAACTACCAGGAACTGCACTGCATGGCTCCCCACTGACTAACTTCAACTGCCTCTCAAATCACTTCTCCTGTGCTGTTCTCATGAGAGTTGGGCATATCCTGTCTCTGAATCAGTCAGATCTTTCTCTGATTTGCCACTTTGTGTTCTCCTCAATTAGATGCCACTTTCAAACATGACTGCTTCCTTCTGTAAACCAATATTACTTTCAATTTTGGGGATTAAAGATGTCTCCTAATGGCATGTCTGCATTCCAGCTGAATCACATAGACCTAGAAAGTCTTTGGATGTGATCCCTTGCCAGAACAGCCATGTTATGGATTAAAATTCCTCTACACATATACACTGTTGTACCTACATACACACACAGGCACACAAAATGGCAGATAAAGAAAATGCCTTAATTAAAACTAATGTTACATAAACAAAGCTGCTTATAAATATGTCACTTGAACATTTTTATTATATTTCATGGGTAAATAAGTTGTACAAGGAAAAAACAGGTATACTACATGTAAGTGCAGTACGTCTCCCAAACTGATGAAAACACCCATTACAGCTGCAGTATATTGCTTTGTAACTTAATGAAAACACCCATTACAGCTGCAGTATATTGCTTTGTAACTATATTGCTTGTTGCTTCAATTTATTCTACACCAGATATTTCAAACATCAATTCCTTTAGTATTTGCTGCATTAATTTATACTATTTGTTTATGTGAGATAGATATTCAGTCAGAATCTTTATCTTGGCATGTCTCTGCTTTTCATTTATGGAAATCACCTAAAAACTAAGGGGAGAAATTAAAAACATTCACAGTAAAATCCAAAAATTTTTAATAGTTCAAGGTACCTAGTGAAGGTACAACTGTTCTCCATACATTTTTGAGTTGTGTCAGATTTCACACTCTACATGAATTACTATAACTGCACATAACTTTTTAAAACCTCTTAGGAATGTTAAATCACACAAATTCCTCATAAATGTAGTTATTTTACATTTATCTGAATGTCTCTCTGTGTGAAGGTCAGAGAACAACTTGCAGGAGTGAATTCTCTCCTACCACACTGGTTCCAGGAGTTTAAACTCAAGTCTTCCATCCTGCCAGCCCAAGACGTGGTTCTTAAATTGGATTGATTTTGGTTCTCTTCTAAAAACAAAACAAAACTCCATACAGTTCAAATGAGATGTTAATGCATGCCTGTTCTTTAAAGTTCCAGAAACTGTAGCATGGGTCAAGAGTAAAGATTAATAATGATTTTACTACTCAGAAGTAACTTGTCAAAGTTTTTATATGTATGTGTTCCAAACCTTACTGAAATTATGGCTTGAGTGTAAAATGTTTCTGTAAGGATCATATATTTGAATATTTTGTCCCCAGCTGTTGGTGCTATTTTAGGGAGCTTGTTGAACCTTAAGGCCATTAACCTATAGGGGTGGGAGGAGGGATGTCCTCCACAGCTACATGTGTGAGCACCTGGCCCTCAGCTTGTGGCACTGTTTTAGAACGCTGTGGAAGCTTGGCTGTGAGGCCTGATACACAGACATAGGGACATAGGTGCATCAGGGCTTGATGTTTGTAGGTCAGCTCACTTCTACCACAAGCTCTTGGCTTCTTGGCCACTTCCATGTAACAAGAAACTACCATGTACTCCTGCCACAAGAGCCACAGCCTCCTCTGTAACCATGAGCACTACCAGGTCTTCCCATCCATGAACTGTGTATCTTTCTGTTTCTTCGTTTGGAAATTTTTGTTAATAATATGGGTTTGGGTAATAGCCATCCACACATTTGTGCTTAGTCAAATATGTTTTTGAAACTTTTCAAGCTGCATATTTTGACTCACTCATTTTATTTGGATGAGTCATTGTAATGTTGCTATGTATTGGCATAGCAAGAAATTTTCACTTGCATTTCTTTTCATCCTACAAGAAGAAATTTATAGTAAATGAAGTATTACTTTGTTTAGTAAACAAAGATATTTCTTGAAAATATTCTATGAGTCTATTTTGTATAGAAGAAAAGTTCTGAAATCATTTCTTTTCTTCTGATCACCCTGTTCAGTTTCCTTCTGAATGTGAAGCATGGCTGGTGAGAAAATGCAAAATGTATGTTTGAAAGGAGCCTAGCATGGTGGCGCACGCCTTTAATTCCAGCAGAGGCAGAGGCAGGGGGATCCCTGTGAGTTTGAGGCCAGTCTGGTCTACAAAGGGAGACCAGGACAGCCAACCCTGTCTCAAAAACAAAACAACAACAAACAACAACAAAAAGAAGAAGAAGAGGAAGAGGAAGAAGAGGAAGAGGAAGAAGAGGAGAAACAGAACATTCCTAATCTGAAATTTGAAGTCCAGTGCTCCAAAATCCAAATACCCCAAATTCTGAAACTTTTAAAATGCTGACATGAATACTTTCAGAATGCTCCCTTCATACAATGCTGATATGGATGGAATTTTCAGGATTTAGTTAGTGGGAATTTATTCAAACATTTTACCCTCATATCATGAAGAGAGAGGGCGAACATGTACATGAACTTGTATTTCTGGAGAGGTGTGTAAGGATTTAGGAACTCTGTGTCCAAGCTAAGGAGTTCAGTGGACAGTGGAAGCCACCTGGAGTATGAAGCAAGAGTGTCATGGTTGAATGTCAGTCCTAGAGACAAAATTTAGGTAACAATAACAAGAACAGACTTGGGCATTCCAGGCCTAATCTAGGAAAATGACAGTTGGGATTGAAATCAGATCGTGAAGTCAGGGCCTTGTAAGGTTTGGAGAGTGTGCTCACCACTGTGCCACTTTAAAGAGGAGGAAATGGTGAGGTCATACCTGCTCTGGCAGTGCCAGGACTTGAACTGTGTTCTATTAAAGCCAGTTCTTACAGTACTGAACTAGAGGCATACTGAATTTTCACCATTGACTGAAAGTGTTACATACATTAATAGCACGCTGTGCCTTCACATGACATTTCTATACTTACATTTCTCTTAACTTTGTCACATACAACTCAGTACAGATCTTAGTTTCACAGTAATCCCCTCTTCTGTGAGTCTGTAAATTTTCACAAAACGTTTTATCATTTTACAAGAGTAAATATGGAAATAGGCCTTTTGTTATGAAGTTGTAGTTCATGTTGCCACAGGTCATGCTGTGTATTGTTGATAGGAATGACAACTGTGTGTGCATCTTATAGTCCTACCAGAATGGACCCACAGATCTACTAGATTTGGCATAGTCACTCCTGGGGCGTGTGGCAGTAGGTGAGCACAGTGGTGTTTTACTATTACTTTCAAGCACCTGTTATATCCAGTTTGATTTAACGTTAATTAGATCATCTTTAAAACTCCTGTTTTCTTGACTTTGCCAGTGTCAACTGGGAAATGAGTGGTAGCTAAATTAAAAGTAAAGTGATACAGTTTCAAGTTTTAAAAAAGTTTTTATTATTTTATTGTTTATATGTATTGGTGTTTTGCCTACATGTATGTGTACCACATTCATGCAGTGTCCAAGGAGGCCAGACTAGGGCATTGGATCCCCTGACATAAAAATTAACAGATGGTTGTGAGCCACCACCATCTCTCCACCTCTCAGACTTCCTATTTTTAAAAAGGAGATTTTATAAATAGAAATGTATATGAAATAAAAGTTTTCTTGTGTTTTTTACCAGCATTTTCTTTTCTTTTTAGTTTTTTTAGGGTTGTTGTTGTTGTTGTTATTGTTGTTGTTGTTTTGAGACAAGGTTTCTCTGTGTAGCCTTGATTGTCCTGGACTAGCTTTGTAGACAGCCTCGAACTCACAGAAATCTGCCTGCTTCTCCCTCTGCTTCCCAAGTCCTGGGATTAAAGGCATGCGCCACCACTGCCCAACCACCAGCATTTTCTTAAGTAGGTTCCTCAGAACATTATTTCAAGAGCATCTTTAGACAAAGGGTTTTATTACAGCTAAGCTTAATAAAACCTAACTTATTTCCTCTCTTAGATTCATGTTGCACACAAAGAAATATTGCAGTACCATGTGTGCACAATTGTGTGTTTGTGGTGTTATTGTTGAAGGTGGGTGATCTTTTATTCATATAAACTAATATTTTTAAAAACTCATTCTGGAAAATGTGGATTTGTATTTGCAAAGTTTGTGAGATTAGGTTATATGTGTTATAATACACAACATATATAGGTATGTATATTATATGCTATATATATATAACATACCTATATATGTTATAATGTATATCTATGTATGAAAACAATGTTTATTTTACTATTTTTCTAATGTCTGAATTTTATTTGTCATTGCATGAACATAAACATCAGATGAGGAAAACCAGACTACACCAAATCACCTTGGAAATTCCAAGTTGCCAGGATCATTGGAAGAGTCAAGTGGGTATTTGGGGAAACTAAAAAGGTAATTAGTACAAATGGTGATTACACATATCCTAATCTGGGGTATAAAGAAAATAATGTATTTATACAACAATTTAGATTACAGTCTATTTGAATTAAATAACAGTTGTATGAACAAAATTATATTCACTAAAGAATTATGTTTCTAAAATTTTTAATCATTTTTAATTTTACCATAGATCATAGTGATGTCTTTACTATTCATGTTAAATGTAGTTTGAAAGAACATATATGGCCGAGCATGATTCAGGTTTTTTGATTTTGTTTGTTTTTTTTAAACAAAAAACAGGGTTTCACTATGATGCCCAAGCTAGTCCTAAAGCCCTGGACTCAAGCAGTCTTCTGCTTCAGCCAGGGAAACACCTAAGACTATCTATGAAAGCCACCCACCCATCTTGCTTTAAGATTAACTTTAAATGGTTTTTTGAGACAGGGTCTCTCTGTGTAGGTCTGGCTGTCCTGGACTCACTTTGTAGACCAGGCTGGCCTCAAGTTCACAGCGATCTGCCTGCCTCTGCCTCTTCAGTGCTGGGATTAAAGGCATGCACTGCAACACTTGGCTAACGTAAAATATTTTTAAACTTCTATTTGTGCTTATATAATATGAAAGCAATCATTCATATATGAATGTGTGGATGTTAATACTTATAGAATCAGGTTTTAATATGACTTTCAAATCTCTTGTTCTCTTTTAAGTCCCTTTCTTTGGAAAGAAGATAATAATGAGGAGGAGGAAGAGGAGGAAGAGACAGATGGTGATACAGCCATCAATAGAATGCAGGCCAAACTGGTGTGATATTAAAATTTTTACTTAAATATATCACTGCAACATAATATAGAGAACTTAAAACTGAGCTACAGATTAAATATGTTTTTATTTATAATGCCATAAATATATTCTTATAATATCAGCATGGTCACTGGCGATTCAATTTTTGTTTCTGCTTTTGTGAAGAGATAATATGCCCAAATGAGTGGGATAAAAATGTTATCTACAACAGCCTTTTAGATCACTTTCTTAAATGTTTTTACTTGTTTTTTAAGGTACTCTAACCTTTGTCAGTTGATTAGATAATTCGTAATTTATAATGCTGTTAAATGTATTTCATTAACTCAGCTCTTTAGAACAAATTTCTTGAGACTGCTGTCAGGGAATATAATATTGGTTGATTGATATGCCCACTTCTCAGTTCCTAGCCCTGTGGGTTTGGATGTGCTGTTTGATGTGGTCAACAACAGTCTAGAGGAGCTGGTGGACACTACTTACATCACCAGTTCATTCTGAAGAACTAAGAAGAAATGGAGAGGATTTTGTAAATATCTGCAGCATGAATTTAGGACATTATTAAGATACTAGAAATACTATAATAGCTAGCTATGGATATTTATTACCAGCCACTATTCTAGGCATCTACACATATTGATGCATTTAATTCCCATTTTCTCTACAAACAACAACAAATCTTATGAGGTAGATATGATTATAAATCCTGGTTGTTAACTTAGTTGGACTGCAATATGCCTAGGAATTAGTAAGCACATTTCTAGGTGTGTCTATGAGAGTGTTTCCAGAGAGATAAGTGGGGAAGATCCAACTTAAATGAAAACCCCATGCTCCAGCATGCTGGGGCCATACAGAACACAAGGGGAGGAAGGAGGAAGTCTACTCGGTAGATATTCTTGTTCTAGTGTCTGGCCACTATGAAGTAAATACTTTGCTGGGCCACAGTCATGCTGCCATGTTGTCTGCCCCATTCCAGGCACACTAATCACGGAGAAAGACAGCTATGGATTCAAATCTCTAAAAGTAGTGCTGACATAAGTCTTTCCTTCCTGCAGAGATTATCAAGTACAGGCGATTTCAGTGGCTGAGCACTTCTCTTCTACTAATTTATTTCAGTGGACTGCTCATCTTGGCTATTAGCCCTCAAGAAATCCCTCTTCTTTCAAAGCACATTGCTAGCTCTTTCAGAAACTGTACCTGGGCATGATAACCACCTCCAGTCCCCTGTGTTTTTCGTTCCTTGCTTTTGGACCCTCTCATCCAAATCTTCTTCCTCCTGGTGGAGCGCTGCTCTTCTAGGATGGAGCAGAGTTGACGCGACTAAGCTATGTGAGTTTAGTGTTATCTAATAGAAAGTGTGAGTCTGACTCTACTCAAACTTGAGCTCCCGGCCACACTGTGGGCTACATTTGCAGGCAAACTGCAGGATTCTGTGATCTTATGCTATACATGTAAGTTATCTGGGCTTTGATCTGTTTGTTTGTTTGTTTTTGGGGGGAAGGCTATATAGAGAAATTCTAATTTCCATTATAGAAACAAAACAAAATGTAAGTCTTGTTTGATTTCAAAGTAGTAACTAGTAAATTAGAGAATTAAAAACCTAGCAGAATTGAAAACAATTCAGGATCTATAAAAGTAATGAGAGAAACATCAACATGGCGAGGCTTAATTAACAAGAGCAGGTAAATATAGGAAAATTAAGAAAATTGGTGCAAGAGCTAGCAAGATGGCTCAGCAGGGTAAGGCACTTTCCATCAAGCCTGGTGACACTAGGATTCACTTGATGGAAGAACTGAGTCCTGCAAATTGCTATCTGACCTCCACAGGCATATACCACACAGAAAACAAGTATATAAACGCCAGCAGGAAAAGGAAGGAAGGAAGGAAAGAGAAGGAAGAAGAGGAGGAGGAAGTAAGCTGAGAGAATATAAACACAGAAGAGGTAGGGCACATAAGAATAAGATATAAAACAACGTGCTAGCATTGTGAAAACGCAGTAGACTCCTCAGTTGTCTTAGCAAGTATAAACTCCTCAAAATTGTCTTGGTTAAAAAAACAATCAATAGCCATCTTAAAAACTTTAAGAAGTTACAAAGTGAGTCCAGGACAGCCAAGGCTACACAGAGAGACCCTGTCTCGAAAAAACCAACCAACCAAACAAACAAACAAAAAACCCAGAAACTTTAAGAAGCTATTATATAGAACCACTAAGACTAGAACTCTTGAAAAGTAGTCACACTTGGAAAAAAAATGACGGATTTTTAAAGCTTTTGTTATACTGTCTTCAAAAAATGTCCAAATAATAGTGAAATGGAGAGATAAGACATAAGACAGAATCTATAGCTATCAATAGAGAATTAGGGCATTGCTGGTATGCATTAGCAAACATGTGCAGACAAAATAAAAGGCTGCTTCCTGCTCTCAGCTTGTTCATTCTCATGCCTGCTGCAGGTGGGTGAGAAGGAGCACATCACCCTACCAGACCTTATTGATTTTCCTGCATTTCCTTCTCCACGAGTCTCAAGATTAACTGATACCTCTTTATTAAAAATTGAGAGTAAGTATTTGTGACATCATGAGTGTAGATATTTCTGTGTGAGGCAAAGTTAACTATGTTAACAAGGAATTATTGTGTAATAGCAAAAAAGCTTCAATTTATGAGTGTTTTTTAAACCTATGGCAACGGCTGGAGGGAATGGTTATACAACATCGTAGTAACTTGTGCTACCTAATTGCACACTGACAGCAGTTAAAGGTAAAATCTGTTAGATAGTTTACCATAACAAAAATATAAATTATATTAGTTATGCTGGTTACAATGTATAGTTAGTCACTAATATCATTTCATTCTCCAATACGCATTTCCATGTAAGATAATATAAGTACAATAATTTTGGGCCCCAAGTAAATTGACCAAAAAATAAGAAACTAAAAAATGAAAGAATGACTTAAACCTGACTACCTACTTTTACACATATATGTAAATGCAGAAGAACTATGCTATTTTACAAATCCATGCTAATCAAAATGTTTCCTTCATACTTTTTATAGCGGTAAGAGCAGAAAGAAAAACACACATTTTAAAGTAAATTTTATTCTTGTTGTTTACATACTTTCAGGTTTTTAACTGTCTTTTGGGATATGAACCATCTTTTAGCTTTTCAGAATTGATGAGTATGGGTTATAATCTTCCTAGGAGAGAAGATTATTGAACAAATGAAACAAGTAAAAGAAGAAAGAAAATATCTGGAAAATATTAGAGAAGAACTAATTAAGAAGGTTGAAAGTCTATTTGAACAAAATAAATCGAAACGATATCATGGTAAAGTTTATTACCCAGATCTTATAACTAAAGAAAACTAATCCTAAGTTCTACTAAATTGATACTTTCAGTATAAATATACAATTATCATTAATAGTTACTGTTTCACTTGTTACAGTTACAATTCAATACTTGATTGAAGTTTGTTCAACATAGAAAACACAGTCATTATTCAATTTTTATATGATAAATGCTTTGTATAATATGGCTTTGTAAATTAAAACTCAAGTATTTTTGTCACTAGAACTTATTTTTAATTCTTCAATAAGTATTTATATGCTCAGCAGATTTAGACACTGTTGTAAGGGCTGAGGAGATAGTTATAGGCATACACAATCACTTCCCTACTATTGTAAGTCTTAGGGTACAATCGGCAAATGATAACCAAGTTAAGAATATATGTACATCTTGCTTAGTGCTGTTGTAAAGAAACTGCACAATTGATTGGATAGGAATTTGAAGGAAGAACACTTAAATTGGGTGGGAAAAAAAAAGCTTTTGTGGGAAAGATTAAGCTTTGTCACAGGTGGAAGCAGTCTTGGCGGGCTTTATCCTTGGGGCACCCCATGAATACCTTGTGATAGACTGAGTGGAGCCATCCTGGGCCTGGAATTCAGGAAGCAGACCTGGGAACCCTACCTGGGCTATTGTTTTCCTAATGGACCCTCAACAGGAGAAGGAGACCGCCCTTCCCATGTGACTCAGGCAGGTGGGGAAGAGAAAAACAACAGATTCAGCAGGGGGATGGGGGGTGGTTTGAGAGCGCGTGTGGAGAAAGCGAACAGGCTGGACTATCACGCGGGCCAGAGAGACACCTAAGGACTCATCCCGTGGAACGAATACCGGAAGGTTCACTCTTTTGTCCCTTTAACCTTTTTTCCTTCTTGTGTAAGCTAGTTGGGTTGTATAATAAAGTTTAATTGTTAAGAAACAGAGCCAACAAGCTTTGCATAGAGAGTTAGATACACTAGGATCCAGTGTGATTCTTGACTCCGTGCCTTCTGCCATGAGTTTCCCTAGGCATCAACAATCTTTTTCCTTCCTTGTCCTCCTGAGCAGTTCTACTCCGCTCACTAGGTTGCTTCCCACAGGTCATTCAAGATCACATACCACGTCCTCTAGGAGCCATCTTTGAGTCTTTGAACTGCCCTGGGTTTTTGGGCTATATGTGCCTCTCTGCTAATATGAATGCATGAAGGAACTTAAGAGGAAAAAAGTCATTTTCTTGTGATAAAATCAGAAGCAGTATGGCCAGGGCTAGTAGGAACGACTGAAATATGAGCAAGAGTGAAGAAAGCATAAGATAACAGTTTGGGAAATGTTAAATGATTTGAGTTAAATGATTTGGGGTTGCATTTGAAGATTGAAAAGAAAAGTCATATATGGAATTAATTTATAGAAAAATACCAAAACAGCGCTAAAAGTGACTGAAGGCCACAGACCATTTCATAAACTCTGACCACTGTGTTTAAGAATACTGAATTGGAGGCTGGAAAGATGGCTCAGCAGTTAAGAGCACTGGCTGCTCTTCCAGAGGTCCTGAGTTCAATTCCCAGCTACCATATGGTGTCTCACAACCATCTATAATGTGATCTGGTGCCCTCTTCTGGCATGCAGGTGTACATGCAGATAGAGCACACTACATTAAAAAAAAAGTATTGAATTGTTGCAGCAGCAGTGACTCAGCCTTGATCAATGCTGAGATAATCAAATGAACACTGGCCTACAAGTCACAGGGACTAGATTCCAACACTGGATCAGTCTGTTACTTGGGCAAGTTTTTCCATTTTCTTGGACTTCTTACTTTTTCCATATCTAAAATGGAAATTATGAGTCACTTTTTACTTAAAAGTAACACACACAGACACACACTCACACTCACATTCACACACTCAGATATTTAGTGATCCTGCTATGTACCAAGTATTATTTTAATGACTAAGAATGCAGCAATGAACAGAAGAGACCTGGTCCTGACCCTGCTGAGGAACAGGCTCCCAAACAGTAGGTGTCTGAAAATAAACAAGATGATATCAGCTAGTGATGCACATTTTAAAACGCACAGTTGGGGCTGGAGCAATGGCTTAGAGAACCAGATGCTTGCTCTTCCAGAGGATCCAGGTTCAATTCTCAACAGCCATACAGTAGCTAGCAATCACCTGTAACTCCAGCTCCAGGGGATTCTGGCCTCTGTGGGCAATGCATACACATGGTGCCCAGACATACATGCAGGCAAAAAACCACTTTGAAGAAAAAAAAAAAAAAGCACAGTTAAGAGAGTTAAGAGTAACACATCAAGGGACTTTATCTAGGATTCCTAGGAAGGCATTTCTGAACAGATAACTAAATCAGATTAATGAGACAGGCAAGTAAAGAAAGAACAGTCTGGATAAGAACACCAGTACACATCCAAGTGAAGCGACAAGGATGGCCTGTGGTATTCAGGCCTGAAACAAGGCCATTGTATATAGAGCATGCTAAATAAAGTGGAATGCAGAAAACAAACAACAAAACCCAGAAAACCCAAGTCAAAGACATTGGATTTTATTCTAAGTAAGGTTAGAAGTCATTGGGGGATTTTAAGCTAGGTATTTACATAGTCTTAAAAACATTTTAGCACCAAGTGTGGTGATACACACCTTTAATCCCAGCACTTAGAAGGCAGAGACAGGCAGATCTCTGAGTTTATAGCCAATCTGGTCTACATAAGTTTCAAAACATCCAGGACTACAAAGAGAGAGACCTGGTCTCAAAAAATAGGGCCTTGTAGTAAAACTGTCATGTTTAAGCCCCAAAATTATAAAAAAGAAAATTTTAAAATGAAAGTGATATATTCACTGTTTTGTGGAGTAAAGTTTACAGGGTCAGAGAGATGGCTTGGGAGATAGTGCCTATTTCAAAAGGAGGGCAGTACTGACTACAGCTGTAGTGACATGTAGCAGCGGACACATGGAGAGTGGCCCTGTGCTGGTAGTGACACTAGTAGAAGCTGCTGAGATTGGATAGAAAGGCTTGGAGAAACATCCAAGATCTGAGCTGAAGTTCCATGCAGCTGTGGAGCTCACCAAACTACCTAAAATGTAGAATTTTTCATTAAGTTTTCATTTTCAGTTCTATGATAATCTCAAAGAAATAAACACAGGGGTATTTTGGTGACACCCCACTATGCTGACTGTTTATATTTACACTTTCCTTAGTACTGAAATCATTTCATTTTCTCAGCAAAGAGCCTTGGGCTGAGAAGTTGCCTGTGGTAATTACTTTTCTCATCATTGTGACAAAATACCTGAGAGAAGCAGCTGGAAGGGGAAGCAGGGTTCTCACCTCATGTTTAAGGGGTAAATTCCAACCCAGTGCAGATGGCATGTGGAGGGGCAGCGTGTCAGGCTAGGCAGGAAGCACAGAGGGGAATGGTAGGGTCCTGCTGGCTTTTTGTCCTCCTTTCTTTTTATTCATTTGGGGATCCCAAGCCATGGTACACCATCACTCACATTCAGGATAGATAGGCCTGCCATCCTCAGTCATCCTCTCTGGACACATCAAGGACACACGTGGAGTCATGCCATCGGTGATTCCAGGTCCAGCCAAGCTGATGATGAAGACTAACTACCACACTACGCGACAGAGCATGAGGGAGATGCTTACTTAGAGTAACGAATAAATGATGACTGTGAGTCAGCTGCTTCCACAAAACAAATCCATATGGTGGCTGAACCAGTGAAATAGCCTTAGCATTTATCATATCTTTCAGAAATAATAAAAATAAATATACATTGGTATGTATGGTATTTAAAATTTTCAAAAAGTTTTATCTTTATGTGAATACACATTCAGCTGTGTGAATATATGTGGGCACCTACAGAGACCAGGTGACATCACATTCCCTAGAGTTAGAGTTAGAGGTAGTTGTGAATTTCCTGATGTGGGTGCTGGGAACTGAATTCAGGTCCTCTGGAAGAGTAGCACATCTTCTTAACAGCTTAGCTTTCTCTACAGCCTCAATAAAGACATTTCAGAAAGTCTGCTTAAAGAAAAACCTGGTTATGGTTCATAGATGTATCGTTACTTTAGTGTATTTCTGAGTGTTTTGATTACTTATATATTGTGTAAAGAGACAACATGACCAAGGCAACTTACAAAATAAAGCATTTTTTAAAAGACAATAAATTACATGCATGCAGATCACTGTACATGCAACAAATAAATAAATGTTAATAAAAATGATAAAGAATTTAATTAGGGGCTTGCTTACAGTTTCAAAGGGTTAGTTCATCATCATCAAGGTAGGAAATATTGCAGGCAAGCAGACGTGGTGCTGGAGCAGTAACCGAGAGCTTACATTTGATCCACATGCAGGAGAGAAAGAGAAAGAGAGAATGAGCCCAGGCTCATGGACTTTTGAAACCTCAAAGCCAACCCCCAGTAAATTTCTCCTCCAACAAAGCCACACCTCCTAATCTTTCTCAAAGAGTTCTACCAACTTCAGACCAGGTATTCAAATATATGAGCCTTAGGGGCCATTCTCATTCAAACTGCCACATTCTACTCCCTAACCTCTAATAGACTTGCAGCCATATCATAATATAAAATGAACTTAATTAAATTTCAAAATTATAATCTTTCAGAGTCTCCATACTATTTAAAAGTCCAGTCTCTTCTGAGAATCAAGGCAATCTACTAAGTATAACTATCTGTAAAAAAAGCAAATTACATACTTCCAACCAACAATAGCACAGAATATAAGGAGGAGGCTAGTATTGTGGGGCTTTCTTGGATCCCACTTAAGGTTTAATTAAGACATGGAGACATCTATGCAGCTTAAAGCTGTAGGCCTTTTGCTGGGGCAGTCTCTCGGCTAGCTTCTAACTTGGCCTGGCTCCTCTGCTGTTGCATTTCTCCATGAGGTTCTCACCACTGCCTGGAGGTAGCTTGCTTTTTAACATGATAACCTCAGGGAATCACCTTTTGGGCAGGTGAGGAAGGACAAGCATGTACATTTAGAAAGCTGATGATGGGCCATAGAGAGGACAATACCAAATGTTCTGTACTTAGCTCTGCAGGCACAGGATTTAATAATTGAAAATACTGGGACACACCTTCATACCATGTGGTGGAAGGTCATCCCAAGAGGCAGGGGAGGGGTAGGGCTTGATGATCAGAGACACTGGGTCACAGCCTTTCAGAAACTGACCATGTTTGCTTTCCTTACACATTTAAACATAGTACTGGTATGATCTAAACAAGGGACTCCACAAAGTCCTACCATGCAATAGCTCCCACGTGGGAGGTTTACTGGGGAGAGGGTATAGAGAGGCTGCCTCTGGGCAAGGGTAGAGGAAAAGAGGGGAGAGAGTTGGCACTGGCTCTTAATGAGGGATACAGTGCTTGTGCATAGGGAAGATATGCTACTCATGGAGTATCCTGCTGTGGCTAGGACCCTAGGGCAGGCAGTGGAGAGGCAAGGTTGCTAACATTTACAATAAGAACCAGTTCTATTGGCTGATAAACAGAACTTAGGGCTAGGACCTAGAGAAAGGATCTGCAATAAACATAAGGATAGATTCTATTGGTAGAGGACTTAAAACACACGGTGCCTTTTTCAAAGGGAAGTATTCTATTTATTTATTACAGAGCTTCAGCATAAACAATGCTCAGGATTTGGGGGGCAGGGGCAGGGTCCAGGTAGATGTTGGCTCCTAGTAGAACAGCAAAAACTCAGCAGGTTGACTTACCACTTTTCATTCTGGCATTACAGGTGACTAGGTGTCTTTCATTTCCTTCTGTTGAATGGGCCCATGTGATTGTCAGTCCTGGTTTCTCCAATGCTTATTTTAAGCTGTACTTCCTACATCCATTACCATCTCTAAAGGAAGGAAAGGAAGCAAAGGAGAAAACACTGGACCAAAGCAGGCCAATCAACGAATCCTTAACTCTATGTGTGACCTCTCTCTCTCTCTCTCTCTCTCTCTCTCTCTCTCTCTCTCTCTCTCCCTCCCCCCCTCTCCCTCTCAGGCTGTTTCCACTCCTTGTTTGTTTGCAGCTCTCAGCAGACATCCAACATCTTGGCATCCAGTGCAATCTATGCTTCACTTTTTCTTTTTCTTCTCTCTGTGTTCACTTTGGCAATCCTGGACTCGATTTGTAGACCAGGCTGGCCTTGAACTCACTGTGATCCACCTGCCATTGTCTTCCAAGTGCTGGGATTAAAGGCGTGTGCTGCCACGCCCCAGCACCACTTTCACAGCTTCACATATGGCCTCTGTGGGCCTCCATGCAGTGAGTCCCCTGCCACACACCTGACCTTGGCAGCTCTCCCTAACCATGGAGGAAGATTCCACAACCACTTTACTCCTGTATCTTTGATTCTAAAACCAGAACCATGTGGATGAACCTGCCACGTTCTTGCTTGGGCCAGAAGCTGGTCCCCTTCTTAATTCCATCTGCATAAACTTTCCTTTGTAGTTGCTTTTTAGTCTGAGGAAATCCCTTGGGCCTTTGCCTTTCACGGGTTAAAGACTTAGCTCAAGGCACTGTCCCTGTAGTAGTCCATTTATTGTCCATTCAGCATCAGGCCTTTCTTTAAGCTTCTCATTTCTCTGGCTCTAGCATTACATTCCTTGAGCTCCTTTTCTCCTGAAACCTAAATGTTGTTTTTCTTTTTGCCTCCCTTGTGCTTTTTTATTGCAGCGCTCTATGAGTGATCGTTAATGACCATGTGTCCGTCTAGACTAGGTCATCTTGACGTTTCTGCTGTCAGGTCATGCTAGTCCAAAACTCTTTAATTTAACCTCAGAGAGATTCTTAGGACATAGGCAAAAAGCAGCCACTTTCTTTGCCAAAAAAAATTACAATAATTGTCTCTAGCCCAGTTGCTATTATTGTACCCCTCTGAAAACCCTTGAGCTGAGCCTCTATAGTCCACATTGCTCTCAGCACTACTGTCTTCCAGGTGCTTCCTAGGATGGCCCATTAAATCTTGCTTATAGCATTTGATCACTTTCCTAATCCAAAGTCCAAAAGTCAGTGTATCCCCAACAAGCAACATGCTAAGATCTGTCACAGCAATACCCTAATCCCTAGTGCCAACTTCTGTCTTAATTACTTTTACATTGCTGTGAAGAGATACCGTGACCAAGGCAACTTATAACAAAAAGCATTTAATTGATAGCTTGCTTGCAATTTCAGAGAGCCTATGATCGTCATGGAGGGAAACATGGCAGCAGGAAGGGAGGCATGGCACTAGGGAAGTAGCTGGGAGCTTACATCTGATGCACTCGCAGGAGGTAGAGGGACTGAGCCTGGTGTGGGCTTTTGAAACTTTCTACCTACTACCCTTAAAGATACATCTCCCAACAAGGCTACACTGTCTGACCGTTTTCACAGATTTCTACTAACCTCAGACTAATCATTCAAAGATATAATCCTTTAGGGCCATTCTCATTCCAACAACACACTAAGTATGTTATTCACTAGTAAACATTTCTCTCAGCTCTAAGGTATTAATTCATCCATAAGAGATGGGAAAGAAGCCAGTGTGGCGGTGCACACCTTTGATCCCAGCACTTGGGAGGCAGAGGCAGGTGGTTCTCTGTGAGTTCGGGGCCAGCCTGGTCTACAAAGACAGTTCCAGGACAGCCAGGGCTATTACACAGAGAAACTCTGTCTTGGAAAACCAGAAAAAAGGGGGAGGAGGGAGACAGAAATGCTTTGTTTTTTAAACTCTAGGGTCCTAGGAACTTTCTAAAAATTTTCATCCTTTTATCAGTAACAACCTATAACTTTTATTGTTTGTGCTTTGTTTGTAGCCTGTGATAGCTGGAAGAAAAAATACCTTGACACCAAGAAAGTCACAGCATCATTGGAGGAAGTTTTAACAAAACTTCGAGAAGATTTGGAGCTTTACTATAAAAAACTGCTCATGCAGCTTGAAGCCAGGGAGATCAAGATGCGACCAAGGAATCTGGCAAACATCTCAGATTCTAAGGTACTGTGCCCCCTTCACTAGAAAAGTCCAATGTAGGAAGTGTGCTTTATATTTGTATTACTGTGTTTAGGATTCTTTGGGTTACTTGTAGCAAAGCTTGCTTGGACAGTTAAAAACAAAATCCGTGGCCTGGTATCCAGGAGAGGCGCCGAGGAGGCAACAGTCAGAGATAATGTCTTTTAGAGCCTTGCTGCTTTTGGTATTTCCTCCCGTTCTTATTGACGGCTTCATTATAAAAAAGCTTTTTCCTAATAGCAGTGGAGTTGCTAATGGCCAATAGAATCGTATTTTTTAAGATAGGAGAGAAGCCTGGTCCAGAGTAATAGAGTATAAAATTCTCTCCTTTAGCCTGGTGGAGGTCAACCAGGCAGGAACAGTTGCCAAGGAACACTCTGGCTGCTCTTGGCAAATTAGCATTACACAGAGATAGCTGCCTGATAAACAAGAGCTAGGCGCCAACTGAGGCCACTGTTGGCCTGTGGGAGAGGGCTTTACAGCACCCATAGGACTCAGGGTTAGATATTCCAAAGAAATTTTGATCAATTCATTTCTTTGAGGTAGTCTTGCCATCTAACATCACAGACAATATTATCCTTTTTTGTATAATTCTACCACATAATTAAACACGCAGAAATAAATAAACTCAGGAGATATTTAACAGTTTGCTCTTTTGTTAGATTGATCTCACATATCCAAAAAGACTTAAAATATCTTAATTATGATAATGACTTCACCTTAGAATAATAAAATAGTGAATGTTTACTGTTTTAGACAAATTTAATATAAAAAACCCAGATCAGCTAAAATGATTACTTATCATATTAGTTGATATCATTTTAATATAGTTAATACTTTTATCTTACAGTTCTTTTGGTTCAACATGAGAGTCTATTTCACAAAGGAAGTCTAAACTTTTTGTTTTGTTTTTCAAGACAGGGTTTCTCTGTGTAGCCTCGGCTGTCCTGGAACTCGCTCTGTAGACCAGGCTAGTCTTGAACTCAGAGATCCGCCTGCCTCTGCCTCCCAAGTGCTGGGATTAAAGGCATATGCCACCACAGCCCTGCATGGAAGTTTAAAATTCTTAAATAACTTCTTTAGAAAAGAGTATTGTACTGCATAAGGTTTTCTGGAAAAAAAGTAGATTTTCTTATATAAAACAGTTTAATTATTAAATATTTTTAAATAATCCTAATCTGATTCAACTAATAAAATACTATGCTGATGTTTAAGTGTTTGCTAATATCTTTACAAGTTAATAGTGTTAATGATGTTAAATTGATGGTCAGTTTTACAAAGAGCAATTTTGTTTTCTGAGACAGGATCTTACTATGTACCCAGCCTGGCCTCACATTTCAGATCCTCCTGCCTCAGCCTCCTAAACACTGAGATTATAAGTGTGTGCCATGATGTCAGGATCATTTCTTAAAAATAATAAATGACTCATGCAGAGCAGCAGTGAAAGTCATCTGTACTGTGCAAGAACTCAACATGAAAACAGACATGACCACCTCAAAGCTTATGTTCATTAGGCCATTTATGCTAAATACACAAATATACTAAATAAATAATTTTATGTCTCACACAGAATTATCTTATAATCCAAATTACTGAAGTACAGCATGCAATTGACCAACTTAAGAGAAAATTGGATACTGATAAGATGAAACTCATATTAGAAGTTAAGGTAATGTATTTCTCCTTATCAGATGATAATATTCATCTTGAAATAAAATAGTTTGGTTTTTTTAAACTTGAATGTCAATGTTGTAAGGGTAGCAAGGACTGACTTTTAAAATTGGTACTTTAACATGAACTAGAACAGGACTGAACAAAATGCAGGAAGAAAACTAAATATTATAAAAAGATGCATGTTTCAACAGGCCAAGGTAACATTTTACTAAAAGTAATGAAAACTTAAAGGCCCATGTGAGACAGTACAGTATGAAAAGAAAAATAGTTTTCCTACACTTGTGTAGCTTGCACGAGGTCCTGTATTTCAGACATTCATAAATCAACAAACCTCTGGCTAGGCCCCTAACTCCCACTTAATTTGTTCCTTTTCTTGGGTGACCATATTCTTGTTGCTACTTCATACATATGAGGCATGGCTTTTCTATTAGATACTAAGTGCCCCAAATGCTGCTAAGGGTCTTAAATGCTTGACCTCCCTCATTTCTTTCTTTTCTTTTCTCCTTTTTTTTTTGGTTTTGGTTTTGGTTTTAGTTTTGGTTTTGGTTTTGGTTTTGGTTTTTCGAGACAGGGTTTTCCGTGTAGCCTTGGTTATTCTAGACTCACTTTGTAGACCAGGCTCACCTCGAACTCACAGAGATCTGCCTGCCTCTGCCTCCGGAGTGCTGGAATTAAAGGCGTGCGCCACCACACCCGGATCCTTCATTTCTTAACTAGGGAAAATTGAGGCCAACCAAAAGGCTTTGCTCCGAGATAAAGTACAAGGTTGGAGCAACTACCACTGTTCCACGAACTGGGTATGTATGGACCAAGAGCAGCAGCACCTATAGATTTGTGAAGAATAAAGAATCTCAGGCTTCACTGGGCTTGCGGAGTCAGATGTTGCATTTAAAACAAATTCTCCTGTTAAGATAGACCATTAAACCTTTAGAAGAACTACTTATGCTCTACTACCTTGAACAAATACAACAGGCTAAGGCTTCATTTTCTGCTCCTTATTTCTGAAAATAGCACTGGTGGGAATCTTTGGTAGTTCACTCAGAAATCAATAAACACTTAGTATTGATTATAGGTCCTTTAGACACTCTTGTTAAATATGGGATTTTTTTTCTCTAGTCCATAAGCTGAAAACCTTCTTTTCTTCTGCTCTTTAAAACTAAATTACTATTTAGGTTCAAGTCATATTTGTAAAGTTAAAATCTACACAAAAGGTAGAATCTAATTGCAGACTTTCCAGAAGAAAGTGGAGAAAGTCCTAACTGAAGGTTTGGGGAGGTACTCTGCTGCATCCCCACTAACTGGATACACACTGGTGTCTCTACCCTGGCTTCCTCTCCACATATTGAATACATGCTGTTTTCCTTCACTGGACAATTAGTTTTGTTCTTTCCTCTTAAGTCTTAAGAGTCCTAATGCTGAGCCAGCCTTGAGGAAAGTGAACTGCATCTACAACTGCACTATTTGGTGTAATAGAAAGTTGTAAATTTAAGTTAGCAAAAGGTAAATAAAATTCAAAATGCTTAGTTACACAAGCTACATTTGAAGTATGTAATATCCTTAGGTGGTAGTGGCAACCATATTCAACAGTGACGTACACAACATCTCTATTCTAGAAAGCTCTATTAGTCAGTGCTAATTCTAGAAAGTGGTAATTATTCTGTGGCATGAAACTATTCTGGAAAAAGAGTGAATGGAAAATTTCTGCAGACGGTTTTCCTGTTCTATGTATATATGCTTGTTTTGTTCTTAAAGATAGGGGTTCTCTGTGTAGCCTTGGCTGGCTGACCTGGACTCATTTTGAAGACCAAGGTGGCTTTGAACTCAGAGATCTGCCTGCCTCTGCCTCCTGAGTGCTGGGGTTACAGGTGTATGCCACTATGCCCATCTTATGTATATATGCTTTAATGAAAGAATGTAGTCTTTCATTTTCTGATCAACAAGAGTTTTGTTCTGTTTTGTTTTTATAAGTGCAGGGATTGGGTTGTAGCTCAGTGGAGAAGTGCTTGTCTGTCATACACAATGAACTGAGAAGCCCCCAGCATGTACATGCATATATAAAACTTCAGCAAAGGCATCCATACTTCAGAGATTATTCCTATGACACACCGTACATAACTTTATCCAAACAGTTAAGACTGTTCCAAATCATCTACTCAACTCCTGGGACAGAGAAGCTCTCCTGGGGAACAAAGCTCACACAAGGCAGCCTCTGCTCTGAAGGAAGCCTGTGTGCAGGGTCCTGTTGGTATGTGTTTTACTTGTTCCACACTGAGATTTTGAGGCATGTCAACACAAAGGGCATTATCTCATGCACATGTCGTTAGATAAGAATGCCTACTAAATGGGATGTGTAACAGGGCTTTATTGTAGTACTTAGAAGGGTAAGATGAAGGTCATTTTTAAAAATTACCTCTTTCTACAGATGAGAAAACAAGCGGTTTCAAATTTACAGACACTAAAAGCTGAACTGACACAGAAGAAAATGGGCACTTCTTTCCGATCGACATCATGTATGTTCATTTAACTTATCTCTTAACATTTAAAATATTTATTTGAACAAAATAAACCACTATGTTCCTTGGTAATGTTCACATAAATAATAAAGTTGATGTATCAGTTAAAGAATAAGCTTAAAAATAAAATTTAAATTTTGCTATTTGTGTGGGTATTGCAAATTATAGCATAAATAGTGGCTGTTTATTTTGAAGATCTTGAGTGTATTACTTATTTTGCAGTATTATATTTTATAACTGATTTTTTGGTTTTGTTTCTTTGTTGTTTATCTTTGGTTTTTCAATACAGGGTTTCTCTGTATAGCTTTGGCTGTTCTAAACTCCCTTTGTAGACCAGGCTGGCCTCAAACTTACAGCAATCCGCCTGCCTTGGAAGGAGTGCTGGGATTAAAGGTGTGCACCACCAAACCCACCTGTAATTGATTATTTTTAATAAACAAGTTTAAAGGCCAGTATGACTGCAAGATTAATGACTAGCAAAACATACAATGTTTTAGTAAGTACCAGTGTTATTTGCCTGGAAATAGAATCTTGTTATCCTGTTTTGATTAAAAACAATTGGATCTACTCATACAACAAGTCTGCGTCTAATAATTTAATTTGTATTGATTTTAGAAATGTAAAGAGATTTTTAGAAATATAAAGTTATTCAACATATGCCATGGAAGAAAATAATTTTACTGTCATAAGCAACTATGGAAATAGAAAACACAATACTGTCATAACAGATAGTTGCTAAACCACTTATTCCAGTTTGGAAGGGGATCATATGTAAAGAAGACAGGGTTATGTAAACAGAGGTCAAAGGACACAATTAGTCTGTTCTTTCAGGAAGTAATGTAAATACAATGTAATGATTTATTTTATTTTTATTTAATGTTATATGTATGGATATATGTCTGTCTGTGTACCATGTGTGTGCCAAAAGACTGCATCAGATCCCCTGGAGCTGGAGTTGTGAGCAACCTAAGATGCTAGGAATTGAACCAATGCTCTGGAGGAGCAGCCAGCATGCCCTGTTACTTTATTGATTGTTTGAGAAAGAACAAGGACTGCTTTACCTTTAGAAATTTATTTTTACAAAATTAATCTTTTAGAGAAAGAAACAAGTTTAGAGAATAATGTTCTTTCTTAGATAGCGTAAAAGCAAACTGCAAATGTAGAATGAAAAGGAAAGTAGGCAAGAAATGAGTGTTAACAAGTAAAGAACCATGAATGATGCGAGTTTTAAACAGTGAATAGGATCAAGTCCAATACCAGCTTATTCTTGTTACAAGGGTTCACATAAGCCCATTATCCTCTCTGGCCACTAGTTACACACATTTCTAAAATACGCATTATTTTTACAGTATATTTTAATATCAGGAGGGAAAATTCAGCATGAAATTTTGAAAGCAAGTTTTCTAATTCAATTATAATACTGAAATATACAGGAATGTTTAATAGAGTCAGCTGACCTGTTTCTTTTATATTCGTGGATATTTAAGATATGTGTTTTTCAAGTGCTAATGAAGAATTTATTTCTTACCTGTGTATATAGTATACCAATAAATAAATTATAGCAACATGACAAAAATATATTCATTTTTATCTCTTCAAAAAGTTAGATCTACTTATACAGCTCAGTCCTGAAAATCTCATAGTCTGACAAAAGATGCGCCTCTCCATCACAGCTCTGGCTTTAAGGCTTCCCACATTTCTTCCGTTTGCTCTCTGGCTACAGGGTCATCTGAGTAGTCAAGAGAGTTTGCATTCCACATGCCAATGCCCCGCAAGCCGTAGTTTTTGACAAATGCCGCCTTTAGTGAAATGCTCTGGGGGTTATCATACCACACTTGATGAAAATAGCCAGAAGGATCCTATACAAAAACAATTAAATTGGAAATTGGAAGTATTTAATACAATAAGGGGGAAATACTGAAACACAAGGGTTGAAGATGCATGCAATGAAATAAAGATAATTTTATAGCATGTGGCTTTCCTGCTGTGTTATTTCATGGCTATATGCATGATATTTCTAAATATTATCTTGTACTTTAGCAATAATAAATAGTACACAACTTAATCTCCTATTTAAGAAGTATTCTTTATTTGATCTGTTCCAATTACTATCAACTAAGATGTACTCTTGACTCATTGTACACTATAGAGCTTTTCAATGTGCAGACTCCAATAGAGCCTGGTGATGAGCGCCTGGTGATGAACACCTGGTGATGAGCGCCTGGTGATGAACACCTGGTGATGAGCACCTGGTGATGAACACCTGGTGATGAATTCATAAGGATGAGGCAAGCCCAGTGAGACTTGTCTAGAAAAACACAAGACAAAAGTAACAGTTCAGATTCATATATTGTCACTCTATATAATACATGGTGAATCAAATTCCTGTAAGGCAGGTGCTGGGATCCATCTCAGTTTATTTTATGTTTCAATATTCCACTGGGTAATCTAAGTTAAAGAGAGCAACTGCTACTGTATATTAAAACCAACTTGTTTGTTTGTTTGTTTGTTTCTATTCCTTACAGTTTCTGGAAGTATGCCAATCTAGGCATTCAACAGATGAATACTGTTTGTGATAAATGAGCCAGGTGAACAGGTAATAGCAGTGGAGCAGGAAAGTGCTGCCTTGCTAGGTCTTAATAACTGACTCTTAAAGGCTGTTGGAGGTGACTAGCTAGATGACTTCACACAGAACTAAGAACAATGAATTAGTCTATGTTCATATATTTACCTTCTACCCTGTACCACTGTCTCTCAAGAAACACATGGATTATTAGAAAATAAATAAAATTAAAGGACCAGATGCAGACAAAAGAACAAATGGAGAAAAATGTATTGAGAGAAAAATCCAGAAATATAAAGAATAATAGTTTACTGTTTTTATATGCATTAAGAAACTGCTTAAAGGCAATTCTAGTATTTTTGTCTGTGGTAGCACTCTTGCAATTACTTTCTTGATTAGTCTACTTTGAAGAACAAGAGTAACTTAGTAGCCAGGCACTGGTGGTGCCTTTAGCATAATTACCAACTATTAAGGAAGTTCTCTTTGTGGTATGCATATCTTATAGAACTTTCCAAAGAGAATTGACAAAGCATAATAATTTTATTGGTAATGTAACTCAAATTGTTCCCCCAGCTCCCTCAGGAAACTAAATTTCCTGATTATACATAATCAGATTTATGCACAAAAGCAGAAAAACTGGTAACTAGTTACTATCAAATATCTAACCACAAAATATAGAGTTATGGAAACTAAGAGGATAAATGTTCATAATTTGTGAAAATTTACCTTGTAGTTATAATAAGGAGCTTGCTGGTCTTTACTCCATTGGCTTCCAGAAACAGAACTATTTACTTGTTTCATGATGGCTTTGTAGGGCACCTGACGTCCTGCAGCATCGCTACAAGGAGCTCCCCTAAAAGGGACCTTTGCAATGGTGCAAACATCATCCTGGAAATTAAAAAATGTCCATTTTTTATTAAGCAAATGTTAATAGACAAATGAAAAAATAATAAAAAACTATTAGAAATAAAAGGTATGCTATAAAGAACCTAACTATACAAGAATAATCATGAAATTAATAAAACGAAATGCATAGTTTTCAGAAACTTTCATATTTAAAGATTTAAAAAGAAAGTCTAGCCTCAAAATGTATTTCAAAAATTATTCAAACCAGCCATTGGGCAAAATGTCCTCGTTTCTGCCACAGACAGAATTCTGCCTAAAAATAGGCAAGCTTGAACACAGGCAGAGTCGACTGTCAAACTCTGCCAAGACAAGGTAAGCAAGTCCTCAATAGTTGCTGCCTCGCAAATATGTCTGTCAGATATATTGGGCCAGAAGGCTGAAGATGATTCTCCAACGTTATAGAGAGTTTTGGGTGGCTGTTCAGGCAGCAAACGGTCTCTGTTTTTTCATTTGGAAGCTGCTAACCTGCACTTCCTGTTTACTCAGGTAATTAATTTTATTCCTTCTCAAGTCTCAGATGAGGTTGAAGACCAGGTAGTTTAGTCTTACAATTAAGCTTAGTTGTTTAGGGGTTAAGATTTTTTAGGTCTAGATACATGTTTTAAGTTGATAATGATGAGATATGATAGATACTGATTTACATTCAGATTTTAGACTCATCAAGATAGGAAATATGTTTTCTTCAAGGTTGCCAAATACAAACAGCCAAACACTATGAATGTACATTAATATAATTCCTGATTGTTTAGTGGTTCTTCTTGCTGTGTGTAGTTTATTTTATGTGTAATTATATAAATGTATATGTAAAAAATTAAAAATATTAATAAAAATTACTTAAATAAAGCTTCATCTATCCAGAGCAGAAGAAAATATATAATGGGGTAATATCACATAACAGACAAATTGTTCTTACCTCTGAGAGATTCAGGCAGGTGTAATCATAGCCGTACCAGGCAATGCCCATCACGAGTTTCCTAGGGCTAATGCCCATGTTGATGTAGTCACTATATCCTAGTCATATGGAAAGAGAAAAAAATCACTCTTTCATTTATATATGTTAATATGTAGATACAAACCAGGCAACCACACTGTCTTAAGTTTGTAAAAACGCTTTATCTATGCATATAAAAGATGGGTTTTCTTCTCTGGTGTCATAAAAGTTATCCCTTAGGAACTAGAGATCCTGTGTCTTGCTTTTTAAGCTATTTCTTTTTTAATAAGAGATGCTCTCCAAAGAAGATGGTATGGAAACAAAATAAACAAAACATATTAAGAGAGATAAAATTTTCAAGAAATCATACTAATTTTATGTGTTAGCTGCTAATATATATTTGACACTTGGAGTTCTGAAGCTTCAAAAAAAAGTTCTATAAATCTTAAACTTCGTGACAGTGATATTCAGAATTTCTTATAAAAACTCAAGTGTTCCATGTTTCCTAATGACAGCTGGAGACAAGAAATGTCCTTGCTCTTATATGTAGCAACCTGTAGTTTAGGACACAAAGAATATGAACAAACTCTCCAACCACTCCTGAGAGTGCTGACTGGCTGGATCTTGTGCCAGCAGCTGGAGCTACTGTAAACTCACATGTGTATAGTCCTTCATAACCAGAAGACACTTTTGCTATGGGCCTCACCAACTCTGGTTCCTACAGGCTTTCTATCTACCCCACAATAGTTCCTCCCTCTCTCTTTCTCTGTCTCTGTCTCTGTCTCTGTCTCTGTCTCTGTCTCTGTCTCTCTCTCTCTCTGTCTCT
>OU015753.1:97183976-97251500 GCA_907169655.1 Acomys percivali | reverse complement strand
CTCTCTCTCTCTCTCTCTCTCTCTCTCATGTGTGTGTGTGTGTGTGCCCAAAAGTTTCCATTTGTGGTTGAGTATATACAGTTGAGTTCATATATGGTTACTGTCTGTACTCTGACTAGTTGTGAATTTCTGAATTTCTGCATTAACTTACATAACATTAAACAAAATATCTTGGCATACGACTAGAGTGTTAGACTTAAAATAAAAATACCATTTACACCCCATCTCATCTATAATGTGGGATCAATGATAATATAGCTATCCCTTGGGCTGGACAAATGGCTCAGTGGTTAAGAGCACCAGCTGCTCTTCCAAAGGTCCTAAGTTCAATTCCCAGCAACCACATGGTGGCTCACAACCATCTATAATAAGGTCTGGTGCCCTCTTCTGGTGCACATGCAGGCAAAACAGTGTATACATAATAAATAAATAAATCTTTGATAGTATAGCTATCCCATAAGGCTATGATAAGTAAATTAAATGTTCAAACTTTTAAAAATAATAAAGCTCTCCAATTTATTTTTATTCTTTGTATTTTATTATATATTTTATTATTGTACCTTATTTGTAAAGCATGCCTTATATATAAAGTATATAAATAATTTAAAAATACTAGAAGTACCTTAGTGTCTGAGGTTTTGGAATAAATGTCACTAATTTAGTGCTCATCTCTTGTGTTCTTACCAGTTACTGTCTGATTGTAGGGAGCATTGGCTGCTGCAATACATTCTGACCAGATCTGACTCTGCTCATCATAAGACATCACAAAGAGAAAGTCACAGGCATCTGCAATCCCAGTATAATTATAGCATCTTCTGTCTATGCTCTTTGGTGACCAAGCTACATCAAAGGTTACCTGTGAAAAAACTACACAGTGTTTTATATAACGTGATAGAGTATATTATATCAGATGTTTATCATACTTTTTCTTGCCTCATTCTACTCAAGAATAGAGAACTGCTTATAATGTGTGCAATATGGGGTCTGACACATGTAGAAGAGGTCTAATAAATATATTTTGTTACTACATTGGACTGGCGTGCATCTGTATCTGGACACGCAGGACCAGGAGCAGAGCACTGTAAAGAAAAAGAATGTCAAGTCTGAATATTCTCAAAGGCTGGGCTGGCAACTCATTGATGGAGAGAAGCAAGTTCAATAACAACACATGATGTGGGCCTGAGTGGATGGAAAGTGACGCCACATGGAAAGAAATCAAATACAGAAGACTTTAAAGTACTGCACAGGCTTCATAGGTCAGCTGTTGGTACTGCCTGATGGTTATCTGGAGTCACAATCATACACCACGGTGGGGTGGGCCTAGTAAAGACACAGTCAGAGAATCGGGCCTTATTCATTAACTCAGATGCTTATTAACACATCACTTAAATCACCTTAGTTTCTGGAAGCAGCCAAATGAAGCAGGTGAAAGTTATGCTTTACTTTGAATAGTGATCAACAAGGATGAGTCTCTTAAAATACGTTTTTTACCTTAACTAAGTATTAATAATTTTGATGTGTAGAAACATTCTAATGTTCCCTCAACGATCTCCCTTAATGTGATAACAATTCTTATAAAATAAATCTTTATGCAAAGCTTTGTTTTGTCTAATTTATATGACCAAATTTTCAGACTTTCTCAGAGTTTTCCCTGTGCTTCACTGAGTATTAACAGTTCTACAACAAATGGTTATGAAGTAAAATTTGTACAATTTGGACCCGTTTTGTAACTGCCTCTTACTACAAAATGGGCGCTGTCTTGCAGTCATAGAGAAAGTAAGTACCTCTTAGCCAGTGGCTCCCAACCTTCCTAATGCTGTGCCCTTTAATACAACTCCTCGTGGTGTGCTGACCCCAGCCATAAAATTATTTTTGCTGCTACTTTATAACTGTAATTTTGCTACTGTTGTGAATTGTAATGTAAGTATTTTGGAATTGAGGTTTGCCAAAGGGGTTACAACCCAAAAGTTGAGAGTTAAAGTTCTAATCTGTTGTGTTACTATTTGTATATCTTGAATACTAAGAGTATTTCCCCTTGAATGGCCTGTCACTTCTGAGAGGGTAGTGGCTAGAGACAGGGAACCAGAGTGCCTTGTCTTTGCATTAGCTCTTACGGCTTGTCCCCTGCTAAGCCAGTCACACAAGGCAGTGCATCTACATTGGGAAGGAGGCTGCAGAACAGACTCTTCCCTGGGCCCTGGCAGTTCTTGAGCTCTGTGACCACAGTCCTGCGCCGCCACTTTCCCACCCCAGCCTATCAGGGACAGTCTTGTTTTCTGACACCAGCTTAAGAAGTTCTAAGCCATGCCTGAATGACTCCTTTTTGAGTGGTCTATCATTTGTTCTCTTTCTTTCTTTTTTTATAAAGATGTTTCCAAGTATTATTTGAAGATTAACTCTGTATAAGTGATATGTAACTTTTAAAATCTTCAAGTTAACTTATTCAGGACAGGCAAGATGGCTCAAGGTAAAAGTACTCACCACCAAGCCTATGAACCTGAGTTTGTTCTCTGGAACTGATGGAAGGACACGTGCACGTGTACATGCGCATGCACGTGCGCACACGCACACATACACACTAACTCATACAAACTACATAAGCAAATTTTAAAAAATTAATTCAACAAGTATTTATCAAACATTTCCTGAGAGTGAGTGACATCATCCTGTCTAAGCTAGAACTCTCTCCTTCTAGATTGCTACCACTTATGAGTCTTCATTTCTCCTCTATGTTTACATAGTATTACAGGATAATTTCCTATGGTCACCTATTACATACTGAATAAAATGCATTTTCCTAGCCTGGTATTCTGAATCTTTCACAATCTGGCCTTTGCATCTTTACTCCCATAAATATGAACTTCATGTAACATAGTCACCTAATATAAACTTGACCCCTCAAGAACAAAAAAGACAACTTTGGGATTTGGTTTTGCTAGTCCCTTTGACCTTGCCCTTTCACCGTAGGTGAGTCAGGACTGGCAAACATTGTTGTCTACATGCCAAGTCTAACCCTCTACTAACAGAACGAAGACAGATTTTCTAAGACCAAAACTTGAGAGGTCTATAGTACCCTGAATGGAAGGTATTCACTATTCGTAATCTATGCTGAAAACTTGAATCTAAACTGAAAACTGATAAACATTTCTTGAACATTTCCCGAGTGTAAGGTCTATGCTGTCATCCCAGTCTAAACCCTACATCTCCTTCCCATTGGGTATATCTGTCCTTGTGTCATTTAATTAACCGGTGTGTCTCAGGCTCATGACAACCAGCTGTTGGAGGTTGGTCTGGTGCTCTCTCTATATATATGCTGAACTATGGGCTCCCAGACCTGGCTGCAGTCCAGATGCGTGCATTGTCACATACTCTGATCAATGTTGTGTAAACTTGGCTCCCCAATTACCTCTGATTGGTTAATAAAAAGCTGGACAGAGAGAGGTAGGTGGAACATTCATTCCTGGGCTTGGGGTCTCAGGTAGGGACCACGAGGCAGAGGAGAAGGAGGAAGAAGAGAGAGAAGACGTGGCCATGAGGAATTGGCCTGATGGAGAGAAACAGCCCAAGTAGGACAAATATGGCAAGCAACTTGGGGCACGTGGCTGGAAGAAGCCAGACTAGCTTAGAGGATTACTGTAAATGCTTATCTGGCCAGTTATTGAGCTTAAAGCTTAGTAATAAATATAATAAGTCTCTGCATCATTGATTTGGGAGCTAGAGCAGGTGATTAGAAAAAGTCCCCTGAAAAATAGGAAATATCTACTACAACCAGCTCTAAAGCACATGGTAAAAATGCAATTCCCCAAGCTCTGTCCCACCTTCAATGAATTAATGTCAGGGGATTTAAAATGTCTGGGGTCAAGTTCCAGAATCGCTGGTTTATAGTACTTATGATGTTCTACCTTGGATGAATATTACATGTGTATATAATAGATGCTCAGAATATATACATTATACATATTTATACAAGGGTGATTTCTGCATCCATAAATTCTACAAAGTACAAGTAAAAAATGTTTGCTAATTTTCTATACTGAACATGTATGGATTTTTTAACTAATATCCTCAACAACCAATGTAATAGCTATGTATATAACTTTTACATTATATTAGGTATTATCAGTAATGTAAAGATGATTTAAAGTATATGGGCAGTTTGTATAAGTTATATCAAATACTTTTCCATTTTATGTGTATGACTTTAGTATCTACAGATTTTGATATCCATTGGGAAAAATCTTCCATGGATACCAAGGACAATGTGTGTGAGTCTACTTAAATATTTTGGCTTTTTTGAGACAGCATCTCACTATGTAGCCCAGGCTAGCCTTGAACTCCCAGTCTCTCTGCCTCCAACTACTAAGCATTAGGATTAAAGACATGTACCATCACATCTGCAGAATTTTAAATGTTTAAAGACAGAGAATTTGCTCAGTAATTTTTTTTTCAGTGCTGGAGGTTATACCAAGGGCCTCGTGCATATTTCTGGAAGTAACTCTCCAGTATGGATATGTGTGTATACTTGGGTTTTTAGGTTTTTATTATTTTTTATGACCCTGAGTTTTGTTAATGTATAGCCATGCTAACAGTCCTGATGAAGAGGCACACTGCCCTTTGCTACTTACACAGTGTCTGGCAAGATGCTTCATGCTGAGATCTGCTCTAATTATGCTGCTGGCCTACTGTCACAGTCCGGGCCGGCTCTGTTCGAGCTTTCATGGGCGCTGAGTGCTCTGCAAATAATACAGAGACTACAGAGAGCGAGGCACTTCTCCCTCCCCTCTGCTCTTTAGTCCTTGTTTTTCTGCTCTGCACTAGTGAATGTCAGGCTAGGCCTGACTGCCTGTCCTGCTGCCCCACACAGCCTGTAGCACGGCAGGCAAGGGGTAGAGCAATGCCAATCGAGCATTTTGATATAAGTAGAAACTTAGAACCTTGAGTAATAGTAACACTCCAGAAAAGGAACTCTGTCACCACTGCTATAAAACAAAGCGTCCATTAGTCACACATTTGTGAATATATTTTCATTACTAACCAACAATGAAATGAACATTTACCTGTGATCCCTCAATCTCCTGGTGGAAACGCTCGGTGGTTTCTTTAACCAAAGCTGTCAGTGCTTCATATTCAGGTGATGAGCAATTAACTTCTTGTTCTATGTCTATATTAATTCCATCCATATATTGTGTTTTGGCCAAATCAACTTTTTGAGCTACCCATGCTGCTCTGAAGGTAGGATCAATGATGTCCTTCAGGGAGACATCACCTGTGGAAGAAACATGTAGATGTCTGTCATAGTCAAAGCCATTTTCTCCACAAAGCCACTCCCAAAGAGATCAAAATATCTTTGAAACACATCACAAATTTTGGAATATTAAGCTTAATTTGCTTTCCAAATGGAGAAATAGTATGCTAAATAACAGCCACTGCTTACTAATCTTCAGAATGGTAATTATGAGTAAAACCATGCTCAATTAGAAGCAAAACATGTAGAACTTATTAAAGGTCAGCATGCTACAATTAGGCAAGCACATTTGCTCAAAAACAAGAAGTGGTTTTATTCAGTTCTTTTTTTTTTTAAGGATCTGTATTTGTAGATTTAATGGTATCTACAATTAACTAGGTTTTGAGAAACAGAGGCATAAAAAAAGGACTCTAACAATACACATTTTTTTTCTATTGGCAAGACATGTGTGTTTGCTAAAAAAACATACCTTTTAGCACTACTCTGGCTCCTTTTGAATGAGCATAGCACATAAGTTCTGGGTCATATTTTCCAAAAACTGCCACAGTTGTAATCTGTGACCAGTCATAAGATTTCCAGGTTTTCTGTCCAACATCAAATACAAAGACCTGCCAGGAAAACAGGGGTAGGCACCAGCACTTAAACGGAGATCATCATACTGACATCCAGAGCTAGGAACCACCCCCGTATGTCGGACCCTGGAATGGACACTGGGCACTGAGAGTGCAGGACGAAAACATCATGACGTTACCAATATAGCTGCTGGGTGCATGGACCTGGGGGAAGTACTGGCTAGTGTTGAGGCCTGAAGACAGAAACAGCACGGTGACCATAAATGTTTAGTAGAATTTAGGCAAAGTATAGGAAAGAACCAGAGAACGGTTAATGCCAGGTAACTCATGAAAGGCTATGTCAGTTAGTGAGCCCTGTTCCAAAGCTGGTATCCTGAGGAAAATGAAGAGAACAAAAGCATTTTTGTCTAGTAAACCAACTTATTGCAATTGGACTCACCATGAAAACATCATTTGTCCAGACTGAGGTAGCCATTCAAACACAAACTGCATCTCAGCGAACTTCTGAACAGACTGATGCTGAAGCCGTGAAGCTTTACTTAAGGTTTTGTACTTTTACCTTCCATCAATTTGTTATACATTTTATCCAACACACATACACACACACACACATACACACACACACACACACACACACACACACACACACACATACACCACCACCATCACCACCACCACCACCACCAACAACAACAAAAAACTGTGTCAGAGTTGAAATAAGAAAAACCATCTCTTTACATATTTAGGGTTATTTGTTCTTTCACCTGCATTACTTGTCACCTAATGTTAAGACACAAGTAGTTTTTGAAAGAAAAAGGAATGCATTCTAGAAAATTCCCTTCTGCTGAAGTGACATAGATTAAAAGGCAGACACTTACTTTTCACATCCACCCCTTTACCTTTCAGAATTAATGATGCAGAGTTGATGATTTTTTTTCTGCCAAAGAACTATCCAATAAAGTAACTACACACAATGTGAAACTTAATGGCCCAGTGTTTTAAGTCTCATGTATAAAAGAACAACAACTACTAGGACCTATGACATAACAGCAACCACTCTGGACCTTGAAACTACGCAGGAAGAGGGCGGTACATCTGGCATAGTGGAGAACGGGATCTCAGTTAGGGATACCATTGCTGTGATGCGACATCATGTGACCAAAACAAGCCAGGACACGAACTCAAGCAGGGCGGGATCCTGAACACAGGAGCAGAGGCAAAGCCCGTGCTAGCTTGGTGCCCCAGTTTGCTCAGTCTGTTCTCTTATAGAACCAGGGACTTGGCCAGCTATGTAACCATCCATCGTGGCTGGGCCCTCCCCTAGTAATTGCTGATTGTGAAAACGTCCTACAGGCTTGCCGCAGCAGGACCTCATGGAGGGTTTCTCAGTTGAGGCTCCCTCCTCTCTGATAACTCTAGCTTGTGTCAAGTTGACATAAAACCACCCAGTACAAATGGTGTTCACCCTCAAACACAATCCAGTCCCCAGTATTCCCACAGACACATACGCAGTGTGGAGGGAGCGTCAGATAATCTAGTCAGAAGCCAATGAAAGAGTATAATTCTGTTTCTTTGTTTGTAACTCAAAATTCTCACAAATAATGTGTCGCCCATGAAGTATTGGGTGCTACAATAAATCAGATTGTTATTAGACCACTTAATTGTGGGGAGGGGCTTTAGGCTAAAACAGCTGAGTACCTTGGATTCCTACTTAGCTAATTAGAACCAGCCAACTAATTAACCTCTAGCTAGGTCTTAGGGTTTCTGTTGCTGTGAAGAGATACCATGACCACAGCAAATCTTATCAAGGAAAACATTTATTTGAGGCTAGCCTACAGTAAAGAGGTTTAGTTCATTATCATCGTGGCAGGAAGAACGGCAGTGGCCAGGCCGACATGGTCTGGAGAAGAGCTGAGAGTGTTACATCTTGATTCACAGGCAGCAGGGGAGAGACAGAGTCACACTAGGCCTGGCTTGACAGTATAAAACCTCAAAGCCTGTCCCACAGTGACACACATCTTCCAAAAAGGCCACACCTCCTAACAGTGCCACTCCTTATAGGCCAAGCATTCAAACACACGAGTCCATGGGGGCCCTTCCTATTCAAAGCACCAAAGTACAGAAGTCCCACTAGACCATAAATAAAAGGTAAACAGCTATCCATTGCCAACTAGATAATTAAGTCTTCCCCAGATTTTAACTTCCGAGCTTTTGATGATTTGAGTGGTGCCAATGACCATTGCCCAAACAAATTTTAGTGGACCTAATTCTTTCTTTTTAAATAATGTTGTTTCCACAGTAGGCAGAGTCGACAAAAATACTGTCACTATTTTTTCTAAACAACGTATGTAAACAAGCATTTAAATGTATCTCAAAACCAAATACAAGATTAAGAGCCATGATTTGTTCCTTCTTTGTACAATTTTTTTTAGACTCGATCCTTCCTCCAGGTCCAGCAACTGTCACCAACTCCAGTCATATGGTATGAAGGCCATAAGCTTTATAAACCGTTAGGTTGAGTTAGAGAAAAACTGGATTAAATACTTGTTTTTGCCATTTTCCTGGGTGGGTGAGCATCCATAAACTAAAAAGACGTAATCTTTATGAAGAGCAAAGGTCAGAAGAACATTCTGCCTTCTGTTGTACTTTTGGAGGCTGAGACTCTTTCCCACTAGATACGCACTGCCTTGGAAATGGTGAGCTGGTTCTCTCGCACTCGGTGCAGGAGACAAGCTGGCCTGGGGGCTGCGACGGGGCAGGAGCACCAGCCGGCTCAAGCAGGCGCTCATAGTCAGAGGAATGGGAAGTTGCCCAACCTCTGCACCCAGGGTTCCTGTCCACACTGAAGCAAATCTGAAAAGAGGAAGGCTCCGGGGTGGTTAAGGCTGTGGGCGCCACAACTTCTCGTACAGCCTCCAGTACCAGACGCATGGGCAAAGGGAGTGCTGACCTCGAAGTGGCGGTGATGGCGGATCGGTAGGCAGAGCCCAGCCTCGGAGCACGGGCAGTCAGCGGCCAACAGCCACGCTGGCGGCGGTGGCAGCAGCAGCAGCAGCAGCAGCAAGGAGAGTCCTGGGACCTCTGGCCACGCCATGCCTGGGTAGAGGCTGAGAGGAAGACACCTCTTGAGGGGCGGGCCCTGATGACGGTGGGGGTGGGGGGCCGGGGCGGGGCCAGCTTGCTGAGGGGGCGGGGCCTGTCGCAAAACACAAGCGAGGCCGGACCTGCTGCCTGGTAGGCGGGCCCTGGAGGCCGGGGCATGAGGTGGACGTTGAGACTGGCCTTCCCGGCTAGGAGTAGTACTTAAGAGTAAAGGTTAGTGACTGAGGGGGACCTCCTCCCCCTGAATAGTAAAGGTTAGTGACTGAGGGGGACCTCCTCCCCCTGAATACGGTGCTAGGGTATCAAGTCTCTTCTTGGTAGTCCACTATCCTTCCTCCGAGTGCCATTGGGCCTCCCCAACTAAGGGACATGGCCAAATATGGGGCACCAGAGATCCTGTGAAAATCAGTCCCCAGTCTCCACTTAACTGTGGAGAATGTTCTGTCCCTTGGCTAGATCTGGGTAGGGGTTTGATGATGACTGCACGTTTTGTCCTTGGTTGGTGCCTTAGATCAAGCAGAACCCCTGGGCTCAGATCCACCCATCATAATGTTCCTCTTGTAGGTTTCTAGGACCCTCTGGATCCACCTACTTCCCTATCTCCTATATTTTTCTCACCTAGAGTCTCAATAGGATGTCCTTACCTCTATCCCACTTTCCTGGTAGGTAAAGACTTTCATGGGACATGCCCCTTGGGCTAGTGTCCAGTTATAAGTGAATATATACCATTTGAGTCTCTCTGCTTCTGGGTTAACTCACTCATTATGATCATTTCTAGTTCAATCTATTTGTCCACAAATTTCGGGAATTCCTTGTTTTTAATAGCTGAGTAGTATTCCATAGTGTAAATGTACCACAGTTTCTTTATCCATTCTTCTACTGAGGGACACTTAAGTCATAGGGAAGGGGAATTGGGGTGAAAGTGGGAGGGAGGGAGGAATGGGAGGATGCATGGGATGGGATAGAAAATGAGATGTAATATGAATTATTTTATTTTTCAATAAAAATGTGTTAAAAAATAAAAATAAAAAGTGGAGTATGTCTTTGTGTGTGTGTGCCTATTTAAAAATCAATTTTCAAATATGGCCAATATTTTCTGTAAGTTTTATACAGTTAAAGGCATTCTATGAAACCAATGAATAAAACCTATTCATTTGTGGAGAAAAAATAAATTTACCTTAGAATTATTATCACACACACACACAAAAAAAAAAGAGTAAAGATTAGTTGGAGCAGATACCCCTGGGCCCCAATCCACCCATCATGATGTTCTTCTTGTAGGTTTCTAGGACCCCCATCTTTATATTTCCCCATCTCCTATATTTCTCTTACCTAGAGTCTCAGTAGGATGTCCTCACATCTATCCCAATCTCCTGGTAAGTGAAGACTTTTGTGGGACGTACCTTTTGGGCTAGTGCCCAATTATAAGTGAGTATGTATCATGTGAGTCTTTCTGCTTCTGGGTTAACTCACTCATTATGATCATTTCTATTCTCATCCATTTGTCCACGTGTGAATGTACCATAATTTCTTTATCCATTCTTCAACTGAGGGACATTTAGGCTGTTTCCAGGTTCTGGCTATTATGAATAAGGTTGCTATGAACATGGTTGAACATATGTCCTTGTTGTGTGGTGGAGCATTTTCAAGGAAAATACAATAGTAAACATTGAACCCGTACTCTGATCTACCCAATGGACAGGACATTCTCCACAGTTATGTGGAGAGCAGGGACTGACTTTGACATGAACTCTGGTGCTCTATATTTGACCACCTCTCCTTAGTGAGGAGGCCTGGTGGCACTCAAAAAAAGAATAAGCAGGCTACCAAGATGAGACTTGATAGCCTATGATCATACTGGGGGAGGGGAGGGGACTAGGGTGAAAGCAGGAAGGAAGGAGGAATGGGAGGATACAAGTGATGGGATAATAATTTAGTTGTAATCTGAATTAATTAATAAAATTAAAATAAAGAGTAAAGTTTAGAAGGGATGGGGGTCCCCCTACACTCCTATGCTTGGAAGGGCCAGGGAAACAGTCTTAGGTAACTTCCAGCTCCACCAGTTTTATTTTCTCCATCACTCTTGGCTCCACACCATGCAATGGTTGTGTGGTCTGAAAGCTTTCTGCTCATCCATCCTACAATTGTTTTAGAACTACTCGCTTAGTATTGCTCCCCCACAACCACCCCTGCCCGAAGCTCAGCTCAATGCTTGGCCTGTAGTAAATACTTAAAAGCTCACCACAGAACTCCAAGAGCACCTGTTTTCTTTTTAAAACTCAAATTTGATAGGTTTGACATCCCCCCCCCCCCCCCCCCATGGACACTCTTTTCCAAGTCTCTATACAGGATGTTGAATTGTAAAATGGATGGAGTGATACTGTCATATTATCAGATGTTTGGCTAAGTGTGTATTGCGATTTCCTGCATAAAATAAGGCGAATTTAAAGATAAACTGTGCAGCGACCTTGCATGAGTTACAATTTCAGGAAAAGCCTTTCCTTGCTCTAAGAACAAGACAGAGGAGTTCTGGCCTGCTCATCAGGTCCTGGCATGGGACCTAAATTACTCTGCTCAGTGAGGGCAGTGAATGCTAGGAGAACGCATTTGAAAATTACTGTGTTTCTTTGGGGATTTTCCTGGTTAAGTATCAACAGGAATAAACATTCTGTTTATGGCTATAAAGGAAACTGTCATTAAACTCCTAACAACTAAACACCAATTATAGCATATGAGTTTAAATTTATTGCAAACCCCCTAAACACCAATACAAATTTAAATGATGTAAATTCTTTTCCCAGAAATAAAATATTATCAAAATAAGGACCCCTCTGAGCTCTTACAGAAGATAACTAGAAACAGAAGAAATTAATATATTTCTAATCTTTGCAGATTGGGAAGGCTAGAACCCAGGTTTGCTTACTTCTCTTAGTTTCTCTGCCTGTTGCTGTAATTAAAATGTAACTAGGACAGTTTTTTGGGGAGGGCATTTTTTTTTTTGTTGTTTTCTGGCTTGCGGTTAGGGATACAATTCTATGGCAGTGAGGTCAAGACAACAGGATCTTGAAGCAGCTAGTCACGATCAGAAAGGGTGAATGCATGCAGGTGCTGAGCTGGCCTCCCCTTTATAATGCAATCCAGGCACTGTGCAGCCCACAGTGGCAGAGTCTCCCCAGCACAACTAACTTGCTCATAGGCATGTCCAGAGGGAGTAGGCCTAGAGGCTTGTCTCTTCAGTATCCCAGAGCCAGTCAAGCTGAAAGGTAACCTTCTCACGTCATCATTTGCAGTCTTCTTGAGGGATGCAGAAGCGGTATTCTTCAGTCTTCAGCTCTGCTCCTTCTCCTCTCGCTGCTCATATGCATTTGAATTGTCACCCTTGCATCAGAGTAGGAACCATGGAAACAAGGCGTGGGGTTTGGCTGTATTTTATGATGAAGCTAAGTCACAGGTGGATGGCCCAAGGAACTGATGAAACTAAAAGTGAAGCAGGGATTTGACCTGAGCATGCCATAGTAGGTACTCTTGGTTTGCAGTGGTTTTCCATCTAGAACCTGATTTGTGCCTCCAGGGTTGACTGTTCTTGATAAGGCACAGAGTTAGCGTGTCAGCACGGACAATGATGCTCCAAGTCAGTGATCCTAATGATGATGTCAGCATGGACAATGATGCTCCAAGTCAGTGATCCTAGCGATGATGTCAGCGTGGACAATGATGCTCCAAGTCAGTGATTTAGCAATGATGCCAACTAGTGTCCATGTTCCCATACTCCAGCTGCCCAAAGCCTACCCTCATCTGGCCTTTGAACAAGTAACCTGTCTGCTCAGGTAGAGTTGCGTGGCATCCCAGGCATGGGCCCTTTATTTCTAGTGCTAATGGCTACTTGTTAGGGAAATGCACACTCGGTTTTCCTGAGACAGACGAAACAGTCAGCATTGTGGTGATGGTTTAAGACTGAAAGAAAGGCTGCAGCATATGTCACGACAGCTTCTAGAATCCCCATAGCCATTTGCCTCCTATCTTTGAACAGAATCTCTTGAAGTCCTGCTTTAAACCCATCTTTCCCTTTCTAAGGAGAAGGTTTCAAAGTTGGGAATTGTGCTGCATGTCATTAAGACCAGCGCTCAGGAAACAGAGGCAAACAGACTGCTGTTGAGTTTGAGCCAACCTGGTCCGCTGAGTGAGACCAGTCCAAAAAATAAAAAAATAAAAAATAAAAAATAAAAAAGAAAGAAAAGAAAAAAAGGAGGGAGGAAGGAATAAAAAAGGAATAGGTTTTAGCTTTTGCTTGGTCTTCCAAAATACACTTACCATCCCTACTAAGCAACTCAGCCTTTTAAAGACTAGTAACTGCAGATAGTTTCTTAACCTTGGGCTGGAAACTGTCTTATTACTCCTGGCCCTTTATCTTGGGAAGTTCCTGGAAACAGTGCTCTCTCTTCTGTAAGGTAGTCTTCACATTTTTCTCCTAGCTTAATAGATCAACTTCCGTCACTAGACCTTGGCCTACCGAGTTTTCTGACTTGTCATCCACTCGAAGCTGTCTTTGAGGAGCTCTTCAAACAGGGCGAGTGGCGCTTTCAGCAGCACATGAGCAAGGCTAGGCATCATACAGCATAACTTTCTTTTAAGGAGCAGATGCACCTTCGTGCCTGTCATATCCCTGTGGGCTCATAATAAATTCACAAACAGCAAATCCTCTGCCCACATTGCTTTGGTAAGAAAACATGAAACCCATTCGTACTCCCCTTTTACTAAGGCAGCAAACTTGTCTCACAGTCATCCTGTAACTGCATCTTACTGAGCCAGCCTGTCCTGGATGTCAAGGCTGAGACCTGTCCCTTCCGTGTGCTTCAAGTTCAGAGGCTTGGGAAACAACCTGCAAACAATATTGTGTTTTTCATTGACTGACAAGCATTATTGAAAGGAAAGCCATTTTCCACCTGCCACATGATAGAAAGCAAAAAAGGCTGTCCTGCTGGCCAGGCCTGTCCATCAGTATTCCAAGGCTGACTGCACCAAAAAAGCACATGGAAGCTGCCTTTTTTAAATTTAATTTTTAATTTTTTTATGTGCATTAGTGTGAAGGTGTTAAATCCCTTTGAACTGGAGTTAGAGACAGGTGAGAGCTGCCAGGTGGGTGCTGGGAATTGAACCCAGATCCTTTGGAAGAACAGATGGTGCTCTTAATCACTGAGCCATCTCTCCAGCCCAGGAAGCTGCCTTTTCATATCTCATCTTTAGCACTTTTTTCCCCACAGTCCACACACTTGGAGATGGCCACAATATTGTCTGAACTAGTGTACTGAGGTTGTAATAACTAAGTGTCCTAAGCTAGAAGAATGGAACAATTACTTTATTGTTCTATAATCCTAATTGTGCAAGTACAAGATCTATTGGCAGTTGAGCACTTTCCAAAGCTATGACAGAAATCTGTTCAAGCCTTGCTTTTTGGCTTAGTCATCTTCATGTTCACGTATTTTTCTCTTTTATGTGTATGTTCACATTTTCCCTTGATTCTATGTACATCCATCATTGCAAAAGAGCCTGCACTGATGGTTTCTTTTTAACTAGCGGGGGATCCTCATTGCTGAGACATTAGGGGTTAGGAATTCAACATGTTTTTGGGGGATTCTTTTGTAATTCTAGTTATAAATAAATAATATATAAATTTTCCTTAGTTTTCATATAACTATGATGATGAAGTTCATGATAATGGCATAGTAAGCCGGGTGGTGGTGGTGCATTCCTTTAATCCTAGCACTCAGGGGGCAGGGGCAGGCAGATCTCTGTGAGTTCAAGGTTAGCCTGGTCTACAGAGTGATTCCAGGACATCCAGGGCTACAAAGAAACCCTGTCTCCAAAAAGTAATACAAAAAAATAAAATAATAATAATAATAAATAATGGCCATAGTATATATAGACATAGTGGTGGTAATTTTATTAAGAACTATAATCTAGTACTGTGAACAAACAGTATATTAGTGACCCCAAAGAACTGTTGGGCTCCGTTGGGCTCCTCCTAAGTCCACAGCCACAAACATGTCCCTGCAAGTCAGGGGTGAGACCAACTGTCCAGACTTTAGAGGAAGGTGATGTGGCCTGCTAGCAATACTAATGTTCTTAGTGTACTGATGCTGCCCATCACAGTGACCCATGGTTCTCAGTACGATTTGTACAGTACTTGTTACTTCAGACATGGGGCCTGTAACCCTAGAGATTCACCTGTAACTCAGAGGAGGAGAGATGGGAGTTGAGAATGAGGCTCATGCACTCAGTCAGTTCTGGATAGCGGGATGCATCAGCCCTTCTGTGGCTGTAAACATCAGGCATAACTTCTTAGAAAGAGAAGAAAATGAGGTTCCCAGAGCAAGTCCCACCAAGATGAGCCAGTGACAGTCCCTCGTCTCCTCAGTGGTTAAACTGAGCCAGCTACATAACACATTTACTGTGCTGGCCAATACTGCCGACTCGACATGTCCTCAAATCAGAGAGCCTCTGAGCATGTCTGGGGGGGCGCGTTTCTGACTCTGTGGGTGACAACGCTCCATGGGCAGATGTCCCAGACTGAATGAGGACAACGTGAGCATTTCATCTGTCTCTGCTTCCTGATTTTGGATGCTGCCAACTGGGCCCCTGCTCCCGCCACACGCCAACCCTGCAATGCCTGCCTATATCCTCAGTGTGAGGCCAGACAGACCACTGCTGGGTTGCTCTGGTCAGGTGTTTTGTCACAGAAATGAGTAGAGTTGCTGACCCGTTTACTTTCTGAAAATCTGCCCTTAACTGCTGAGAACTGCAAATCTCATTAGGCAGATGCTTAAGGAGAAAGCGCTCTGGCCCACAGCACATATACAGGGCAAACTCAGCCAGAGTTAGGACGCAAGGTCGTCAGGGCTTCTCTTGTTTTTCTGCCATCAGCACTATGCATTGAGGACCTTATTGGAGACAACCCCCCCCCCCCAGGTCAGAGAGCAATGGGACAGGCAGACTGCCTTCTCAAGAGCTGGGGAGAGGGGAGGCTAGGAGGCAGGTGTTGTCGACTTCCAAAATTCCCGGAGAAAATGTCTGTGACTCTGAAGCTGAGGTGAAGTTAACCTGTAAGTTTAGAGTTATCCAGTTCAGAAACAACCCTAATACCAGCAGCCCCTTGAGAGCCTTCCGCCTAGAAGCATGCCAGGCCCAGTAGTTTGGGATCACCATCCTGGCTACCTCAGAAGTGGTGAGGTCAGGCACCTAGAGGACTACTGGAGAGGGTTGTCTCTTAAGAACAATCTTGGTTCCCAATTTCTCCACTAGGCCAATTTTCTCTAGGCCATGTCAGTGTGCAGGACACTCATCTTTGTGCAGGACACACACTTATGTGCTAGCAATTAGACCATACCATCCCTTTTAAAAACAGCTAATGAAATACAACTATGTGGGAGCAAGAACAGGGATAAATTGGAACTAATATAACACTGGTAAAATTCATCCATAAGCATTATCATAATGTAATCAATTTCCTGCCCCAAAATATCGGTAGGAACTACTGACAGGTTGATTGTATACATTTCCTCCAAGATTGAGATAGTTTAATCATACAGGGAAAGCTCAAGCAGCAAAGTTAAAAGAACTCAAAGGAGCTTCAGGAAGTTCCTGAAACTGAACAGACTCACTAGGCCCCTCCCTGCCAGAGTAAGCTATAGAAGCTGAAGAGTCCTCCTCAGATGAACTGAAGCTAAGCTAGAAAGAAAACCCAAAAATCAAACAAACAAAAAAACAAAAACATGCTACAAAGACAACTCTGAGACCAGACAGACCAGCTGCCTGGAAGAGGTTTCTGAGGCACTTCTATAACAATATTCTCCAAGCCAGTGCGGCTTAGAATGCACTGTAACCCGGAGCACTAGCAAAGTACGTGAGATGGCTTTATGCAGCTGGCTGAGATATGTTACATCTTCCCAAAGAAAGGTTTTGTCACACAACAGGTTCACAGGACCAGGTTTCTGCTGGTCTCAGGACTATAGTCTGCTGTGCTCACCCCTGCACACCTTGCTCTTAAACCTCCTTTGCTCTATTTCTGTCTTGCTTTGTTTAATACAATGCTGTTTTTATAGTGCCAATTCATCTTTTCTGTATCTGACTTCCAATTGGGTTTCTGTCAGTTACATAGAGAATCAAATCTGCGTTTCCAGTGGTAGGGCCAGCCCTGATGACCATGCACCTGAAAGAGCGATACAGCAAGAGAAGCGATGACTCCATGTCCGGTCAGACACATAGTGTGTGCCTCAGGTGAAGACTCTGCAAATAGGCACATGTGATTGCATTTTAGTGACCGTACCTAGTACTGTACTAACACAGTTCTTCTTGCTCTCAAGGCACTCTGACTGCTTCCGTGCTAGGGTGACAAATGCTCGCATAATTACAGTGGAGCCCAAATGCTACCACGACAGTGTAATCCACGGTTTATACAGTAGGACAGAAGAGGTAGCTCCGTGGTTAAGAGGACTCGCTGTTCTCACAGAGGACCAGAGTTCATTTATGAGCAGTAAAATGGGCAGCTCACAACCCCGTGTAACCACAGTTCCAAGGAGTCCAACACCCTCCTTTGGCCTCAGTGCACACTAATACAAGCCCCCACAAACAAAATAGTGATTTGAATAAATTGGCCACTTCATGCATGTTGAGTGGTTAAGAAATACAAGCCCACAAGTGTAATGCTTACACTTTACCTTAAGACTGAGCATTGCATTAGCAGGTTATGACTTTTAAGTGGTGACACGCTGGAGAGGAATGTAAGACCTGAGAGTAAATGGTACTATTAGGTAGGTGTGGTGTGGTGCGGCTTAGAATGCACTGTAACCCAGAGCACTAGCAAAGTACGTGAGATGGCTTTATGCAGCTTAGGTTCACCTTGCACAGCTGTCTGCTTCACCTAGCTATTTCAGCATCACATAATGCAGAAACAAAGGCAAGGTTTGGATTATATTTAAATTATCCCCTTAATTTTATTTCAATAGGTATATATTTCTGGGATTTTGTTGTGTTTTCACTAACAGTTCCTGTCCCTAACAAAACTTTTCCAAAGTGTGGGGCAATCTGTAGCCATCGGACAGCACCGTAACAAGGCAATGATATGAAGTACCTTCGAGTCTGCAAAGCAATGCTACCCATCCAGAGGGAGAGTCTTGAATCCACAGGAATGCCATGCAGGATGGCAAACAGAAGCCACCGTGTTGGGGAAGTTCCACTTGTCCCTCTGGTCCTTACTGCTAAGTCCGGAGTTTACCTCAGACTTCCTGTGTCAAGAGCTTTCCACTTGACAAAAATGAGTGAGTGCTGTAGAAAGGCAAGGTCCGTGCTGGCCTGTTAAATTCCAGCAGACTGCCAAGCTCAGCAAACAGCCGCGCACCCTGGCAGGCTGCAGCTGAAAGGCCGCCTTTCAGATCTGGACCCGGAGAAGATGGCATACCATCCTGAGTCTGCTCTTTCTGATTTGACAATGCTAGGGCCACATGTTCTCCTTGACTGAGCTGCAGGTGGGGCTGCCTGAGCCTCAGAGTCCCAGGACCTGCAGCCTTTTATATTACGTCATGTGACTTTGATTACGTGTAGTATGATCTTCTCTACCTAAAACAGCAGAGTCAAGCAACGACACATGGACAGCAGGACCCACTGTCACACAAGGCAGAGCTTTAGTGTCACCCACTGCCCCTTCCAATGAAGAAATGTGCTGCGTAAGTAAACCCATCAATATTTACAACTTCCCACAGATCTTACTCCTGTTGTTAAATGGTACACTTGATAAAGATAGTCCAAAGTTGAACCAGGTGAGCGCTGATGTGCCACTGGCATAACAGCTATTTCCTGGTCCCTTTAAAATGCATTATTCCTAAGGATTCACAAAAATAAAACTTTAAACTAGTTAACTGGTGGTTTTACATCAAATCATTTAATTAATAGTCCATTCCATTCTAATTTACATTCGACCCACCAGGAGAAAAAAAAATCACTCAATTTAGGAAGAGAGAGAAAAAAAAACTGCAATCACATTTAACTTTTATCCATTTCCTCACTGTGGGGAAAAAATGGTATCTGCTCTGCATATCATTTTTTGTGAAAAAACCAACCCACAAACCAACAAGCAGCACCCGGGGACTCCCGGGAGAGCCAGTGGACCTGGAAGAGCCCAGAGGTGACTAACATAGCGGCCCCACAATTCGGGGCGGCGTGGGGGTGGGGTAAACTGGACTTCAGGCACTGTCCTCATCAAGCACCAGAGGACTCCCAGCCTTTGGGCAACTCTGCTTAGCTAGGACAGGACCCACAGAATTATTCCAAACAGGACTCTGCATTTCATTTATACAATGAGCAAACAACTTGCTGTGGCGAGTCCTGTGAACCTAAGTAATTTAATATATTGCTTCTGTAAGAAAATACTCCTGTATTAAATCTTGGCCATGTTTTTCCCTCTGTCGCTGTTTTTTCTATTGAGCTTCTAGTCATTGTGAATAAGTTAAAAGTAGGAAACTATCTTAAGACTTTATCGCCATTTTTAAGCTTTGAAAATTCAAAATGGGCATGTTAAGTATGTAAAGACCAATTTGAGGCACAGTTTCCCATTTCCATATGGATAAGCAGGAAAGCAGGTAGTTTGGCAGGCGGCGTTTGAGGCAGGAGGAGATGCTGGCACTGACTGCGTCAGGAAGACCAGCACGGCTGAGTTGGTTGTGCACTGGAAATGTCTGTAGAAGAGACGCGAAATCCTGGGAGCTTCCTGTGGACTCAGCATCCCTGCCTCTTGGGGAAGTCTGGGCGAGTGGGAACCCTTTAGAATGGGAATGGGCAGCACAAGACAGCAGGAAGACACACTGTACCGCTTCTGGCAGATCTGGGCACATCCTTAAAGGGGCTGGATCCCATCTGTGGGTTCCTCGGAGAACTCAGCCCACACTGAGATGCAAACACAGCAAAACAGCAGGTGCTTCTTCACTCCTCATGGGGCACAGCACAGTGGTCACGGACACCAAGTCTGTCACAGAGACAGACCCTGTGGGTATGTGGGGCAGATGATCAGTAACTACCTCACAACTCTGACCACCAGCAAGGAAGTGATACCCCAGCTGGCTTCTCCTCTGAACTACAGCAGCATCTCTGAAATGTAAGGAAGTGGTCCTGCACCAGGCTGAAGGTAGCAATACACTCAAGAGCTACCTCCTGGAACTATGAACGTGGTTGCTTCCAAGAGGACGCCTACTCGGGAGCAATGCCTCATCAGGCCGTGCTGTCTCAACTGCTCCAGACAAGCAGCTGCTGCTACATACCCCATAGTCACAGAGTGAAGGGACAACACAGTTTCCTCTTTTGGTACCATGATGGATTTAATGCAACAGCCACAGCAGGGGCAAGGAGGGAGAAAGGCAGACGGGACTAACCTGCATCATCAAGCAAGGACTTGAGTAGGCTTCTATGTGCAGACAAGCAGGGTGAGGCACTTAAAAGCTTTGGGATGAGACCCCATCCCGGAGAAGCCTGGGCCTAGGTCTACATTGATTATTAACTTCATTGCTCTCAATAGTAACATACTTCTCACAAAGAACCATGCAGCAGAAACAACAGACACAAAAGATTGTTCTGAAAATGAAATGACACAAGTGTGTCCAGAGCATCATACCTCCAATTATAAAAGTCAGTGTCTTTACATTGTCTCATTTCTTTTGTTGTAGTACATAGTTGAAAATTTTTTAATTACAAAATTATTGGCAATGATATAAAGCCCTGGCTTGTACAGATATTACTGTACCAGCGCCCATTTGGTGAGGAAAATATCACCATCCAGCTATCTTAAATATCCTTTGTCATCCAAATATCTTAAATCAATGCTCTTCTTATATTGTTATTCAAGATACTTCTGTCTTTCCCCCATCACTCCATAATCAATATTCCTCTTAGAAATTATAACATTCACATATATAAAATAAAATATGCTTTAAAAATCTCAACAATGTAATGTTAGTAGCTCTAGCTATCTGAACTCAGTATTCACGAAGTGGCTTTGTATTATTATTTCCCAGATGGCTTAAAAATAAAGTTTTAACTGTCGTGTGGCAGTGGTCCTAACACATTTGTAAACACAATGCCACCAAAAACATTTTTATTGGCCTGAAATACTATACTCAAGCGTTGTTTGAAATTTTTAAACCTTAAAGCCTCTTAACATAATCACGTATATTTATGTACAGACATAAATTTCACTTTTATGTAAAACATATGAAAGAGGTAATCTCAAAATCACACTAAACATAATAAATATAGAACTTGCTTTGTTAAAAATCTACAGTATACATTCAAGTAAAGGCTAAACTTCCAATGCCAACCATATTTGGGACACAAATATAATGTTTACACTAACCAGGCCCCTAAAAGTGCTATTTTCAGTACCTGGAGGAGGAACTCCTTCTAGTGCTGTTTCCATCCAAACGTCACACACTCCTGTCACAGAGCCAGATGCTTCTGTTACTAACACACCCAAACTTTGCATCCTTTGAAATAGCTCAGCGCTTCAGCTCTTTGGGGAAAGACAGGGAAGTCAGACAGACAACTCAGACCATCTTAAATTAGATGCTGACTTTATGATACACCCTGTTTTAACTCAGTGTCAACTCTGATGCACACGTTAGCAAAAACACTGCAGTCCGTGCACCTAAGATAAGTCATCTCTCGCCACGTGAGAGTGTGTATAGGGTGAGGAGCATCCGCTGCAGCAACCTTCCCGCGAGCCGGGTCTGGACACTGCACTCCACTTCTGACTTGTACATTCTCTTCCAACCTCATTTGGTTTAGTTTCTTCAGGAGTTATATTCAGCACATTGGTTGAACTGTTGGGAAAAGTAAGGCAGATCTTAATAACTTCTGCTCCTTGGCCACCATTTAGACAGAAGCTCCTAATGTGTCCGTGTAAGGATACGTATTAGGCAACCACACGAGGAAGCAGGGAGCACTGAACTGCTCTTCTGGTTTCTACCACCCACATCAGCTAACGCTCTGAGCAGCAGGATCTTCACAACCCACATCAATGTCCACCCCATATTTAACCTGCCAGTTAATTTACTGGCTTTGTTTCCCATTTTGACCCAATTCCAAGATCTCTCACTCAGCTTTAACGGTGCCTTCCAACTGGCTCTCAGTATTGACTCCATAATCTGTTCCCAAAGAAACGTGGAATACTATGTTTTTTAAAGCTGTTTTTCTTTCCCCTCCTGTTTAAAAATCTTTAATATATGGGTTTCCTAAGGGCAGGAAACAACCTGCTTTACTACTTTCACGTTAAGCAGGAATCTTCTTTATTAACTATGAGGAAGTGGTTTCTCTCGGCTCTTTCTCCTTCAATACTGGTGCACTGGGTATACCAAAGAAACTTAAACTAGGTATTCTGAAAAGCTTGCAAAATGGCATTCTTCAATATGATTAAAGCACTTGGATTTTTAAGTGATTCTTGGCATAATCACGCTAGTCTCTCTTTTAAGGCAGGGTTTCACTCTGTACCTGACTTAGAATTCGCCACATATACCAAGCTGGCCTGTCTCCTGAGTGTTGGCACAGAAGCTGAGCCACACCTCAGCCGGCCCCAAAGTCTATACTTTAAATGTGAAATAGAGCCACACAGGAGTGGACGCCACAGCCTTGTTCTCCATTACAATTCTACATCTAGCACAAAGCCTCACACACTGGCAACCTCTGTGCATAGAATGAATAGATCAAAATACTCTGTGTGTGTGTGTGTGTGTGTGTGTGTAACAACTCCTAAGCATCACAACATTAATCATTTTTAGAAATATGTGAAAGTATTTAAATACAAATACCTGTGTTCAGACACACAAGAGCGTGTCTGGCAAAAGTCTGAAGTGGAAGGTGAAGCGGGAAGAGACTTAGTCAGTTTTGACGTGCGCGCGGGCACCCCATTGGCCACACTGTGTGGCTTCTTTTGCCGTGGCCGGGAGTGCACTATAAGATTGTCTGGATCGGAACCTGTTTTTCAGAAGTAAGAAGGGCACATGGTAAAATATAAACCCAAGGAAGATGGCCAACCAGAGGACTCATTTGCAATATGGAGTGGGATTTAAGAAAAAACAACGTAACTGCCATCTCTATTGCACAGTCTGCAACTAGAAGGGTCTAGCTTAAAAATGGTTGATTTCTAAGATCATGAATTTAAAAAAAATATGGCATTATTATGCATTCACAAGAACACTTGTTATATGCAAGGTTCTCCTATTAGCTGTACTCTGACTTCAGTGACTAACCCATTAGGCTGATTTGGGGCCAGGGGGTACAGGACCTCGGTAGAGTGGTAGCCGGCTATAGGGTGAGCTCCTGGGTCTGCTCGCCAGCACCTCAACACAGGTAGGCAGACAGAGATTAAGAACAGAAAAGCGTTCACACTGACCAAGTCTTGAGCGGCACAGACAGATGGCCCTGTGCGCTCGCCCACCACTGCACTTGTGCACTCACACAGCACTTACTTCCGGAGAAGGCACTGAAAATTTTCACATTTTCTGAGTTCTGGTGGTCAAAGGTCGTCATGTTTAGAAACTGCTGCTTTAGCCAGCTGGCTCGCTCTTCCTCGAATGCCTTCCTCTAGTGTGGAAAACAAACAGTAACTACTCCCCTGTCTTTTCCCATAACTTCTCCAGCAGTTTCCTCTCTGGCCACCTGTATGTTTCATAAATGAAATAGTTGCCTAGAAACTAAAAGACACTCAAGAAAATTATGTTTCAAAAGTAAAAATTGTGGGCTAGAGGGATGGTGCAATGGTTAAGAGCGCATGTTGCTCTTACAGAGGACGTGGGTTCAACTCCCAGCACCCCATGACAATTCACAACAGTGTGTAACACCAACTCCTGAGGACAGTGGCCACACAGGTGGTGCACAGACACACACGCGACACAGAGACACACATTCAGGAAAAACATCCACACCCATATAATAATAATTTCTGAATAAATAATAGAACATCATAGATTGACTTATTAGACCAATTACTGTGTTTCACATGAACAGAGCATTAGAACTTTTGAAAACAGAGAACACACAACCAGAACACTGATATAAGAAAAATACCCTATTTCATAAGTCAGTCCCTTGGAAACGAACTTTTGACCACATTGGGCATTTCTTTTGTCCTGTAGCCATCTGTCAGTGGTTGCTGCCACTGAGGCACAAGAGGCAAACACAGATTACACTAACAATCTCCTTCTGATCAGGTGATGGTGCCTAAGCCACATTTTCCTGCATCCTGGGCTCTCATCTCTGCCACTGTCCCCTGTGTCTCCAAGCACACATGTCCTCAGGTGGGTGCCAGGCCGATGGCGGGCACAGGAAGAATTTGCTGCGTGAGGAAGACAAGCACGGAGACAAGGGACTTTACACCTGGGGAGGGGTCAGTGTTGGTGCCTTCAGATACCTAACACTGAGTCTTTCCTCACAAAGGTGAGTATGAAAGCAGGAGTCACCAGACAGCTAGGAAAACCAATGGCAGAACAGGAAAAAAGCCACGACAATAAGCTGACTGCAATGAGGCTTCAAGAGTTCTGAAAAACACTGTCACACATACTGCAAAATTGATAAATGCATGCAAAACAGTAATAGTGTATAAAGAAGAGGAAAATTAAGTGCATTAGAAAAATAAAGAAACTAAATTCTGAAATAAAAGCTCAGTGACTGAAGTAAATAATAAAGTTGATCCAACAGACAGTTTGGTGATCCAAAGAGTAATCTAAGAGAACACGGAGAACTTAGAACCAGTGTCAGCCACAGCCACTGGTTGTGGGCTTGGCCCTGTCTAACAACATAGGGAAACAAGCAGAAGAAAAAGCCTCCAAACAAAGACTTTAGACTCTTCCAGATGAAAAAACTAATGTGTATCCTGACAAAATCAGACACTACAGAAATCCATAAACTTCCATGGAAGGGCATAGTGGTGCCCCACAAATTTATTTACAAAGTAACATAGGCTATATCTAGCTTCAACAAAAACAACAAAAATAAAATAAATGAATAAGCCTTTCAATTTTTGAGGTGAGGGCTAGAAGTTAAAATTAAACACCTGGCTGAAGCAATCTAGTGCAGTTTCAGGTATTCCAAATTGAGTGCATTAGCACTACACCGCACTTCACAAGCACAGCAGGGGCAAGAGCACACAGCAGCAGGGTCTCCCTGGCAGATGACCACGGGAAGGCTGCAGGGAGATGGCTTTCCTGGCTGGCAAAGCCAGGGCTGAGACTGCAGCTCGGTAGGTGGCACAAGGGTGGCCTTGCGTGAGTGCCACCCTGGTTTCCGGGCTCAAGCCCCATCCTTTACCTCTTCAAATGCTTTGTTTATAGTGTAATAGCTACACAATCATATTATCTACATTATTTTCTGGCTTTTAGTCTCTAGCCTCAACTTAAGGCAAACCACTGTATTTATATTTATTGTATAGTGTAGGGCAGAATATAAAAGTGGTAGCACTGGACAATGAAAAACAATCTCATAAAACTGCAAAGTGAAGGGGCAAGCAAGAGCTGTAAGGAAAAGCTGTACAAGGATTTCTGCTTGACATGGTGGCATGTGCCTTTAGTCACCACACTCAGAGGTAGAGCTCTGTGAGTTCAAGGCCAGTCCTCTATAACACGTTCCCTACCAGCGTAGGCTACAGACTCTGCGCCCTACCAAAAATGTCAACATAAAACAAATGTCTACTGGTAATTTTTCTGAGAATTTTAACTTTAATATACATTATTTTAATCTTTTAAAAGATTTAATTTTTATTTGTATGATCACCTGCAAAGTTCATAGGTGTACCACACATGTGGTCTGGTACCCATGGAGGCCAAAGAGGGATTTTAGTTCTCCTAGAACTGGGGTCACAGATGGTTGTGAATGTTGGAACCCCAGCCTGGATCCTCTGTAAAAGCAGCAGGTACTCTTAGCCACTGAGCTCTGAAGTGGGATTAAAAGCTTGTTGACACACCCAGCTTCCAGCAGCCCCCCTTTTACTTTAGCAGTGGTTATGTCTAAAGGTTAAAACGGGAGAGATGTCGAGGACACTGATTCAATCCATAATGTTTCCTGTAGGTTGAGTTTTAAAACCATTTTGGGTCAATTGTGTCTTTAAATTTTGCAAGGGCACCATGGAGACAGTGCACTGCTGAAAGAAAGCAACCCTTGGACATGTGTGTATCAAACTGCTACCTTGGAATGTATACATTCCCCTGTGAGCACTGGGGAAAAGAATCTTTTACTGTGCTTTTTTGTCTATTAAACAAGTCTGTTCTTGGCACTGTCTTCTGGCACCACATGTTTTGACAGTGGATGAGTGATGGAACTGAATATATAACAGAAGACCATCCATCTGCTCAACCTCCCTTCCATTTCCAGTTATTTGTAATGTAACAGGGCACCAGACTTCACACAACTGACTCCACCATGGAAGTATCACTCAGGCCATAAAACCCAGGACATTGACAGCACCACCAGTCAAAGTGAAAACTAAGACCCAATGCAGCAAAGCCCATAGATCTGGGAAAGTCTCTAAATGCACTAACCTTGCTTTTTGGCTTCTGGCTAACTGTTCTTGTTAACTGAAGAATGCCAACCCAGGACATGGATTTTGTGCTTAAAAGTCCACTCTGAGAAAGGCTCAGGGCTACACTGGGATCCCAAACACAGAGTGCAGTCACTGATCAGCTAATAGAGACTTTTATTGGCTTAACCCCATGTCTAAGTAGTCTTCTCTGGTGAATGGTCCGCCACAGTGAGATGATAGTCAGCACTGCAGCAGCACTGCAGCACTCACCCCACCCTGCCCACTGCAGCAGCACTGCAGCGCTCACCCCTCCCCCCCATTACAGCAGCACTGCAGTCCTTACCCCATTCCCACCCATTGCAGCAGCACTGCAGTGCTCACCTGCAATCTTGCCCATTACAGCAGCACTGCAATGCTCACCTCCAAGCCCAAGCGAATAGCAGCTTCTGTAAAACTTCGTCTTTCTCTCTCAAAGTTCTTCTTTTGCTCTTTAAAAAGGGACCACTCCTCTTTGAGGCGTTCCTTTTCTTCCAGCAAGTAACAGTCTCGCAACAGTGAGGTGGTGTCGTCGTCACACGTGGTAGCCAGCTGCTGCTATTAAAATTTAAAGCACAGTAAGTTGGGAAACCCCAACAGCGCACACAGACAGATTCAAGTCAAAGTGAGGAAGACAGCTCAAAGTTTGACCAAGGACATAAACTACGAGAATCAGCAGGCCAATGAGAGTGGCTTCCCCAATGCTGCTTCTCTTGGTACAGCAGGACCACGTGAGTTAGGGATGCAGCCTAACTGCTGGCACAGAACTCACTGTGATGGGCAGTGTGCACTCACAGACCTCAGGAGGTCCAGGCGCACACACGCCCAGCCGTGGGGACCGTGCTCCCGGTACCTGTAGGAGCTGCTGCTGGGCCTTGATCATCTCTTTGCACTGCTGAATCTCTGACTCCAGCTTCTCCGTCTCCTGTTCATGGTCTTGTCGGGAGATGACGTCCTCATCAGCAAGGCCCTCCAAGTGTACCTTCGAGACTGACAGAACCCCAGTGTGCTGCTTAGTTTGCTGTCAACTTGACATAAGTTAGGGTCATCTAGGATGACGCCTCCATCAGACTGATCTGTGGGCTAGCCTGGGAGGCACTGTCCAGATCAGTGGTTGGTGTGGGAGGCCCAACTCAGTGGGCCTGTGAAGGTGGTTTTTGTGCTGCATAACAAATCAGGCTACAGAGGCCAGGAGGAGCCAGGAGGAGGCAGGCAGCTAGCGGCACTCCTCCATGGCCTCCACTTAGTTCCTGGCCTGGCTTCCCTTCTCCATGGTCTGTGAGCTGGAAGGTAAAACAAACCCTTTCCTCCCAAGCTGCTTCTGGCCATAGTGTTTACCACAGCAACAGAAACTCTAACTAGAACAACCAGAAAGCAGGCAGGTTTTACAGCCACTGTCAGCATATTTACAAATCAAGGTGCGCATGACTTTTGCCTTTGGGCTTCTCACAGGTTTTGTAGAAGGAAGTTATTTTCTTTAGCACTTTGCAGTTTCATAAATCATAACAAAATCAGTTATACAATTTTAGGATGAAATTGATTTGCAAATGAGCATTTTTGCCAACATTTAGCTTATAATACACATTTGTTCCAGACTGTCATGAGAAGTTAGTGTTCTGCATGTGGCCTCTGTGTCTTGCTACTCAGTCTCAGGAGCTACTGTCTCCACCACAGAAGGATGCTAACAAAAGCACAGTTTATAAATTCTTTTGATTATGCTTGAAAGAGCGGTACAGTACTACCACCTGTGTGCTCACACATTAAATCCTGCAAAGTTAGAGTCCAGCATGCTGCTTCTTTTTAAAATAGTTTATCTTTATTTTATGTGCATTAGTGTTTTGCCTACATGTTATGTCTGTATGAGGGCATCAGATCTTGGAGTTACAGACAGTTGTGATCTGCCATGTGGGTGCTGGGAATGGAACCCTGGTCCTCTCAAAGAGCAGTCAGTGCTCTTAACCACTAAGCCATCTCTACAGCCCCCAGGCGTGGTTCTTAATAAACGGCAATGAGGAAATGAGAACATTTCATGCAGAGTAATTCTGGAACTATAAGAATTGTGCTGTTTTTCCATTACAACTTATGGTATTGGTACTAAGATTCTCGGTTTTGATAACGGGAACCTACATTCACTTGATATACCCATTTGCAGGCACACAAACACAAATAAAATGCAAAATCTAGATTTTCCAGCTTAGAACCAGGTAGACTTTAATACACACAAAACAGCACCCTTCAGACTCTTGAGTTACAAGCTATTCAGTTCACTGCTGAGCGGCACGTGGACACGGCATGGAGTGACATTGCTCTCTACGGTTTGTTCTGAAGCCAAGTGCATCCCTCAGCGAGTGCAGAATCAGGGGCGCAGCAGGCAGCGTCTGACCCTCAGAGCAGCACGCAGCCCACTCTGCATGCTCTGGAGCAGTAGTTACCTTGGTTATCCAGTTTTTCTACGTGACTTTTCAAAATTCTCCACTGTTTTCTGATGCTGTTTGTAAGCTGCTCTCGCACAGTGTCACAGGAAAGGCCCCACACACTCTCTCTGCTCAGCTCTCCAGCATCTTCATCAATATCAGAGATGACCTACAGCGCAGGGAGGAGAAACAGGAAGAGCAACTCTCAGGACTTTATCTGGCAGCGTATCAGACTGGTAAAATCTACACCTAACAGCTTGTAAAACAGAAGTTAGCACTGAGACCCCCAACTTTAGATAGATCTCTTCAAATCTGAGTGGCAGGGCTGTCTGAGGAGAGACAGCCCTGTCTTTGTGCAATGCTGCTGTGTTGGATGCTGCCACACACTCAATCCTCAAATTGTGCAAAACTATAGAACCCCAGCTTAGAGAGGCAGGCTCAGGGCCACGCAACCACAGTGGGACTAGGATCTCACGTTGGGACAACCTGCCTCTAAGTCAGGCGGCATCACCAAATGAACCTTTTGAGATTATCTCCAGAGTCAAATGGTTAGTTCTAATTCTCCTCATATCATTTCATGGACGACGTTTTTCTTTTTGTTGTGCTAAGACATGAAATTACAGGAAAATGTACCAACCACTGTTGTTAAGTTACCACCGAGAACAGTACTAAAGTGCAGATCAAACATACATCTACGTAACAGAGTTCTTAGTTGTTACTAGCACCCAAGGAAGGCCGAAATACTTGAGTAACTTAAAAAATGCTTTTCAGGAGAAAGATTAAAAGGGTTGTCAGACCCCTCCCCCAACCGCAGACCAGAGCAGCAGGAATGAAGAAGGATGAGCCTAAAAATGAAAAGCCAGGCAGATGCAGTGACGTCAGCGCTGGGTAACAGAGACTAGGTTTAAGCAGAGCTTGGTGAAAGGCTCTGTGACTGGCTCTTGGCATCATCAATCATCAGGAGCTATGGGCTTGTGACCCACTTGAAAGTCAAAGCCTCTTAGAATACAGATTGAGCGTCCCTCACCAGAAACACTTAGGGCCTAAGCACTTGGGATTTAAGACACTTTCGGATTTTGAAATGTCTCTCTCTTCTGTCTGTCTCCCACCCCACCCCACCCCCGCTGTGTGTGTCAGGGTTTGTGTGCATGCATGCGTGCATGTGTGTACATGCATGCGTGTGTGTGGAGGGAACTGTCGGAATCCCAGCTTTGTCTTTTTAGGGCCCAGAGCACAACCTGAGCCACAACACAGGGTGCGGACTGAGTGGTTCTTTAGCTCCTGTCTCTGGGCTGTGAAGAGATGCCATGACCAAGGCACCTCTTGTAAAGGAAAGCTTTCATTGGGGCTGGCTTACAGTTTCAGAGGTTTAATTCATTGCCATCATGGCCGACACAGTGTTGGAGAAGGAGCTGAGAGTTCTACATCTTGATGGGCAACCAGCAAGGAGACTGGACATTTCACAGTAGATGCAACTTGAGCATTTGAAATCTCAAAGCCCCGCCCACACAGTGACACACTTCCTCTAACAAGGCATGCCGCCTCCAATAAGGCCACACACCCTAACAGTACCACTCCCTATGCCTAAGCATTCAAACACATGAATCTATGAAGCCTTCTCTATTTAAACCACCACAGCTCCAAAGATCTGAAAAGGTCCCCTCTCTGAGAAGTAGACAACATGGCACCGAAGGCTGTGCACACAGCATGGTGGTTGAGCGCATACCTGAATCCAACCCTATTCCTGGCATGCACGCTGTGCCCAGAGTTGCTCATGTCTACAACGGGCATAATTAAAAAGCAACACGGAAGCATTATACACATGCCATGGTGCTCATAAGTACAGAAGATAACCCCTAGCCCCTCAGGATGTGCCTCGGGATGCACAGGGCCAGCGTGTGTGTTTGTCACAGAGCCTCTTCAGAACACCAGCAGTGGCGCCACCTCATCACCTGCCAGGTCTGAGCCATGTGGGTTAGCAGCCGAGGCTGGTGTAGAGCGGAACACTCACAACAGCGCCTGTGCTGTCCTCTGCTCTTTCTCTGGGCTTCTTCTTCTGGGGAGAAAGGAGGGAAATCATCTCCTTCTTCATCTGCTGGAGGACTTTCTTCAGCTCCGCGTTCTCCAGCAGGATCTGCTTCTGGCGGTATTCATACTCATTCAACAGCATTTTGTACATCTCATCTTCGTTCCTGTGGGAGAGCACAGGTGTGAGAACACACGGCGACGCGTACTCTGGCGACACGGGCAGGTCACACGCTGTACCTGGCTTCTGTTTTATCAGTCCTCCAGGAGCCTCGTTTTCCATCAGCCCGACCCACGTAATTTAAAACGTCCATGGCTACAAACATAAGCACAAAACACAGTCCATCATCATCAATCTCCACCATAGCTCAGCCACCGCAGACTGCAGCTGACCTGGTACACAGGTCAGGTCCCTTCAATACCCTGAGGCTTAGCAAACTCTTCAAATGCTAAGCTCGCTTCTCTCCTGACTGGGAGAAACAGAGAGTCTCCTTCAGTCACTAAAGATAAAGTGATATAAAAGTACTTAATGGAGGGAGACAGTGTTTGGCGCACAGTAGGTACCTGGTTACTTATCACTCTTAACTTCAGTATCAGGGGAGGACAGACCACAGGCTGCAAGCCAGCTGCCTACTCTTGAAGATCAGCCTTCCCTCGAACTCAGCCACAGCCACCTACTTACACAGTTAGGGGACCTTCCCCTACAATGGCAGAGGAAGCAAGCTAACCTTAGTCACTGGGCCATTACAGAGAAGGTCTGCTGTGCCCTACCAATCACATTACTGCTGTCATCTTCAAAGGACCGAAAGCCCTCAACAGTCTTCCCCAGATAGAGACAGATACATTAGGCATAAGAAAACAAAACAACAACAACAACACATTATTTGAATTCTAGAACTAATAAGATGAAATTTGTCATTTCTGGTTGGGTTTGGGACAGCCTGCTGCTGCTGACACTTTATAACCTTCTTTTGACATTCAAAGTCACTGTGATGCTTACTATCTCTGGTTCTTTCTACAGAAATCAGGGTCTAGCTTGCCTTTCTTGATGGGTCAACTCCATATGGGTCATATTAAACAAATACATATGTGGAGGTCTGAGTGAGAATGACCCCCATGGGTTCATATGCTTGAATGCTTGGTCCCCAGTTGGTGGAACTGTTTGGGAAGGATTAGGAGGTGTAGCCTGCTTAGAAGAGGTGTGTCACTGGGGGTGGGACCTGAGGTTTCAAAAGCCCATAGCCAGTTCCAGCTGGCTCTTTCTGCCTCATAATTTGTCTCAAGATGTAAGCTCTCAGCCAGCTCCTGCTCCAGCATCATGCCTGCCTGCTTGCCTTCCCGCTGCCACGCTCCCCAACACGACTGTCATGGGCTACCCTCTGAAACTATAAACTAATAAACCCTTCTGTAAGTTGCTTTGGTCACTTTGTTTTATAGCAACATTTAACTAGTGATGCAAATCAAAGTGACTCAGTTTCCCGGGACAAATCGGTTGTCTCAGTTCATAGTTTACATGGCAATACCTAACTGTAAGGCCAACCTCACAGTGCGTGCAGCACCTGGCTCTTTCCTGCGCACATCACTGCAGTTGCTCACGCGCTCTGTCAGTTGCCTCCTACCTATTTTTTTATCCTTCTTGTTCATAACAAGCTGGTGCAGACGTTCCTTTAGTTTATTATATTCACGCTCTTTCCTCTTCATATCATGATTATACTGAGTGGCCCGACTGGCTATGATATTTTGTAATTTTTGTACCTGAAAGAAAAAACACTTTCTATCAAGCAAGAATTGATAAACCTGCTAAAATTCACAAGTTCAAAAGGTAAAACAAGTCTATCTTCCCACATAGTGATTTCTCAACAACAGCTGATTCTTCCTTCTTTATGGAAAGCACCTTAAAAATATCCCATGAATGACAACAATGCTTGCAGCCCAGCAGCTGCCAGCAAGCTGTCATCTCTCTGAGCAGCAACTGCTGGAGCCTGTGTCAGGTACTGCGGTCTGAACCCGCCCACCCTGTGCGTGCAAGGCCAGTGCTAAGCCACACTCCCACCCTCTTTCTACACTGAGCCAGGCCCTCACAGCTGTGCAGGCTGGCCTTGACCTCTCACTCTTCCCACCCACCTCCTCAGCAGCTGGGGTTACAGGCCTGTGTCACCAGGCTCAGCTCATGTAGCTCTGGACAGGAAGCACACTTCATTCTTTAGAGCCCTTCTCAAGCCTGGCCATAGAGTGGTGCATTAGCATACTCCATACCAAAGACAACTACAGTCAAACTACATGTAAGCAACAGGGCAGACCAAAAGCTCCTATGCAGTAACTCAAAAAATATATATTATATTAGTATAGTTTAATAACTTGATAATATATTAAAAATATATATGGTTTGGTTAGATATTCATTGTCCATTATTAAATGGTAAGTAAGTAGGGTTAAAAATCATTCTATCTACTCATGGGCTTTTTAAGAAATAGACTCCTGGGGCTGGGAAGACGGCTCAGTGGTTAAGAGCACTTGTTATTCTTGCAGAGGACCTGGGTTCAATTCTCAGCACCCACATGGTGCTTTACCACAACCTGTAACTCCAAGTCCATGCGATCCACTGACCTCTCCTGGCCTCCACAGGTGCCAGTCATGCACATGGTATACAGACATGGAGGTAAAACACCCATACACATAAAATTAAAAAATGAAATAAAAATATAAATAAAATAAAAAATAATAAAATAACATAGAAAGACTCCCTTCCAGGCCTCTTAGTTAAAGAATAAAACACTGAAAATCATCCTATTTTTACAGCTGTTATATGGACAGGGGTTACAACCTAGAGCAATGGAAACCCAATGGCTTATAACAACTTCAAGCACTAACTCCATACTCCACACCATCACACTGTTGTTGGCACTTAGCTAGAAATAAAGGCTTAGGCATCTATTAGAGCAAAACTCAGGGTAATGACAATTTTGAGTTAGAGGTGAGATTTTTAATGTGAATTGCTACAGTTTATGCATTTTAGGCAACTGCTCCACTCTGTAGCCATTTAATCAGGTTAATTCTTTGACTAGATAAAAAATGGTAACATTTAACATCATGGGGACAAGGGGATAAGTCGTTCAGTGTAGAGCCCTTGCCTAGCATGTGTGAGGCCCTGGTCAGGCGAAAGCCAGAGAGAGATCAGCAGGCCTTCCCTGCAGAGGGAGACCTTGCTGAAGCGAGATGGCGGTACAACGGGCTGAGGCACAGAGCCGTGCATCTGCCACGGCACCCTGAAGACAGAAGGATGCACTCTCTGTGTTCTCTGTGGCTGAGGAAAGTGAGTGGTCCTGAGTATAGGAAGGATGGTATGGGGGCCCTGGCTCTTGCCAGGGAAGAACTTATGTACTAAGAAAATGTACCCTCTTGGGGCAAGGGCAGAGGACAGCTACAGGACTGTTCACCCCCCTTGCCAGTGTGACACAGGATGAACAGATAGCTGTTAAAAGTGAAATGACCACTATGTCTCAAGTTCCAGAGCAACAGGCTCACCTCATGCACAGTAGCAGAAAACTCACCTCATCTTTCTCATTTTTCAGTAGCTGATGCAAATTCCTGTTTTTGCACTGTAACTGCCTGTCTCTCTCCTGCAGCCCAATCATCTCTCGCCTGGAGGTTTCCAGCTGCTCCTGGAACATGAAATAAAACTGACATGAATCAACAAGTCCTCAGAAGAGCAGTGACAGAGGCCACACCTGGGAGGTACAGTCCAGCTTCTGTACAACACTAAATGTGACTTTAAAGTGACTACTATGAAATTTAATATGTAAAACCACATGCCTTAAATTCATTTTTATTTCTATGTATGTACAAGAACTGCAAAATGGTTCCCTCAAAAGGCTCTTCCTCTATGATGCTGTCACTGAGGTTTTCCAATTCTCTTTAAGGTCTTCATACTTTAATAGCACACTTTAGAAGACTGGCTCATCTACAGTAGTATTTTCATCCTTTGGGATGCTTGGCTTTAGGGAGCGATAAATGCCACTGAGTGTGAGAAGGTTGGGAACACTATCTCTCACAACACCTGAGTTTAAGTCTGAACTCTAAGAAGAAAAAAAATCCTAAAATTCATACAAAAGCACAAAGGGCCGAAAACAGCCAAAGCGACCATAAGCAGAAAGAATGCAGCCAAAAGTACCACAAAACCTGATTTCAAATTACACAACACAGCCACAGGAACCAAAATACAGCATAGTATTGCCATGGAAACAGACATGAAGGCCAATGGAATACAATAGAGGACTGGAGTGGATGTAAACATGTTTTTGTTGTGATCCCAAGTATGGGATGTGAAGTGTGTGTGTGAGGGTGTGCGGTGTTTGCCTGCTGGAAACAGACTTGTGAGGGGACACGTGGTGTCTGTCCACTGGAATAGGAACCGCCTCTTGCGGGGGGCGTGGTCTTTGCCAACTGCCAAACATCCTAGTACAAACTCTGAGAGAAGAGATATATGCCCAATACAAGGGGTTTGGCTTTTTGGTTTTGGGATCATTTCCCATCGTTTTGCTGCTTATCACGCCACTTCAAGATGCTCCTAGAGAGAAACACTCCAGAGAACACTTCAACATTCTGGATTCCAGCTGTTGCTCCAGGTTCTGGCTACTGAGGTTGCAGTCACCTTTGCTGAATTGCTACTTTGCTGTTTAACAGGTCTGCTACAATCCTGGAATCACTCCAAGGAACAGAGCCTAAGAAGGTCTACTTCTCCTGTTCCCATTAATATCTTTTCTCTCCTATCTAGGGTAGGTGGGTTAGGAGGAGGTATAAGCATCGAAGAACCCCAAATAAAGTAGGTTTGAAAAAGGTCAAAGCCTACAAGGCACTCATTTTTGACCATGGCCTAAAAAATATACATTGGAGAAAAGAGCCTCTTCAACTAGCTGGGAAAGTAGAATAGATCACTCATCTCGTCCTATGCAACACGTTAGTTCAATTAAATCAAAGCTCTTAGTCTAAGACCACAGACTCAGAAGCTGCTGGAGGGAAGAACAGAGTAAGCACTGCAGAAGAGGGTTCATCAAGGATTGGATGGAAAGGACTCCAGTGACACAGACACTGACCAAGAATGGACCAGTGAGATCACATGGAGTCAAAGAGGATACTCACAGTAAAGGAAGTGTCAATGGGTAAAAGATAGAAGAAAGTCTTTGCTAAGTACCTGTCTGGTAGGGACTAATACTTACAATCCGTAAAGAGACTCAAAGTAAGAAATACAGCCGGGTGTGGTGGCGCACGCCTTTAATCCCAGCATTCAGGAGGCAGAGGCAGGTGGGTCGCTGTGCGTTCAAGGCCAGCCTGGTCTAAAAGTGAGTCCAGGACAGTCAAGGCTACACAGAGAAACCCTGTCTCAAAAAACCAAAACCAAACCAAACCAAACCAAACAAACAACCCCCCCAAAACAACAACAACAACAACAAAAAACCCACAAAAAACAAAAACAAAATCAAAATAAGAAATACAAAAGCCCCAAATCACTCAATAAGTAGACAAACACTGACTAGGCAGTACTCAAAAGAAAAAAATACAAATAGCCAGTAAATATATAAACAGAGTTCAACATCTTAAGCCCTATAGAAAATGCATATTAAAAACTACAGTGAGATTCCACATCACCCTGGTCATTCTGACTAGGACCATCAAGGAAACAAGCAGCTCCAAATGCTGAAGAGGATGCCAGAAAAGAGAAGACTCTAAGCACCAGTAAGCTGATGCGCTGACAGAGGCAGGAAAGGTCAGTGTGGAGGGTCCTTAAGAGCCTAAAAGCAGAAATGCCATACAACCCAGCATACCACTCCTAGGCTACGTCAGAAGGAGTCTAAGTCAGCATACCACAGAGATACTTGCACAGCCAGGCTTACTACAGCACTAGCCACAGTATGTAAGCTGGGGGATCAGCCTACGCAACAGAAGAATGCATAAAGAAAATGTGACATGGTGTACATGTGTGTGCATGTGAATGATGGAGTTTTATTCGACTCAGAAAAAATGAAATTATGTCATTTTCATGAAAATACATAAAACAAAAGATACTTGTGTTAAGTTAGATGAGCCCAACTCTTAACAATTGCCTTTTCTTCTCTCATATGTGGACTCTAGATTAAGTATGTGTGTGCACGACCTGAAAGCAGTACAACTATAGTGCCACGGCAGGAGGGTAGGCAAGGGGAACGGAGAACAAGAGGGGTTGATGGTGTGTGTGTGTGTGCGTGTGTGTGTGTGTGTGTGTGTGCGCGCGCGCATGTGCGTGCCTGTGGATAATAAAGACAAAATACAGCCCATTTCTCTCATTCAGATCCTGACTTGACTACATGCATGTGACATGAAAACAGGAGGGGATATATGGGACACACAGCAAAGGAACTACAAGGTGGAGAAGAGAAATATAGGTGAGGCGAACAGAAGGGTAGCACAATAATGTGCTATGAAAATTTAATAATGAAATCTACGTTGTACATGTCAACCAAAATACTTTATAATCCAAACAAAAAGGTCTGCCAAGAATTCCTAAAAACTGTCTCATCATGAGTTTCCTGGGCCTTCCACCCTCCATGTAAGTATGAATGTGCACCCCACAATTCTCCACCCTATCAGCAGGGTGACACTGACACAGTATCTTCCCCTTGCTCGGTGCCACCTCATTTTTGTACCCTCCAGAGCCCAGGGTCCAGCCTCACACCTCACACAGTCACACCAAACTTTACACTCTCTCTCCGGCCTCCACAAAGCCATCTGCGGTTCCCTGAAAATGCAGCACCTTCTCTTGCCTCCAGGACTTTATAGGAGTCAAGCTCTGGAACCCTTCCCCAGGTGCTGACAACCTGCCAAGAGTGTACACAAACTCACAGAGGCTTTTTCTCGTACACAGGTCCTTCTATAGAATACTGAGGGAAAACTGAGATTTGTATAGATTATATTCTTAATAATATGCAACTATAATGGTAAGTCTTTCTTATACCATGATTCAAATGCTTGTTCCTCTTTTCTCAAGGGAAAATGTATTTTTTTATAGAAAAACATACAAAAATTTTTTTTGATAATGAAGAAAAAAATAGAGCAAACCAGAAATCATCAACAACATTCTCTATGGTAAGATGGAAGGTCAAAGGCTCTGTGAAGAGCAAGTGTTCCTTTTTACAGAGAACGGTTACTAGGGCTGCAGGAAACTGCAGTCTCCGCTGTAGCGCGGGGACTCCTTACTGCCAGCTGCTGTCCGGCTTGCTCACCCGGAGCACTGCTCTTTGGTAATACGTACTGTACCATGCCGTGCCATGGGGACATTTTCCTTGGGGTCAGTGTGTGAGGAAGCATCTCCATCACTAAGCAGGTGGGCGAGGGGAGGAAGCCCTCAGTGCCCCCAGAACAGAGCCAGTTCCTGACTTCCTACAGATTCAGCAAAGCCACGGACAACGAAACCCAGGCCTTCAGCGCAGACAGCAGAGAGCAGCAGCGTGTTCATCCACAACAACTTCAGGGTTTGAACAGAGCCCGGAAGCTCCCCTGAAGTCAGCAGCCACCTGTGGCCCGTGCCCTGAGGCACAGCACTGAGGCAGGAGGCTGGGCGACTGTACCTTAAGCTTGCTATAGCAGCTCTGCAGGTGGTCCATGTCGCTGCCCAGCTTCAGGTTCTGTGTCTCCACGCTCTCCTGCGCCAGCAGGTTCTTCCGCTGAAGCACGAGCAGCTCATTCATACAGTTGAGAACAGCAACTATATTTAATCCTCTCTTTATCTCTTTACTTTTGGATTCTTCATAGAGGGAGGGGAAACCGAAGGTAGTCAGTTCCTGAGGGGAGAAAATGTTTTCTTAGCAGTGTCAGCTCAGGGAGGAGGTTGGACAAAGGACAGGATGTTTCCGTTCAGCAACAATGAGCGACTACACTGCACAGTGATAAGTTAGTAACACTGTGTTGATTCTCCAGCTGCAGGGTGGACCAGACAACCTCACCATGTGCCCATCAGAGCCACTCCACAGTGTAGATATACTCCAACATTATACAATACGTATGTATTTTTTAACTAGTCAACTGAAACGTTCAATAAGTAACTTGCTTTTCAGTGGATTAATAGACAACTCAGTGAGAAGGAAAAAAAGAGAAAAGCAGAAAACCATTCCTAGATCATTTATCAAATATTCTAAGAATGAACACAAACAATTTCAAGTTCCTTGATGAATTTTCTAAAGCCTGCTCAACAGTCGCCCATGACCTGGCATATTTTCATCATGTCCTGGGACATGAGGGGTCCAGCTGCTGCAGACTGCAGCTAGCCTGGGTCAGCCCAGCTCACCACCCCGCTCTCTGCATGTCTACATCTCTGGCCACTCAGGCTTGGCAACCACTGTTCTCATAGCCGTGATATTTTCTGGTATATAAAATGACTTATACTCTTGCTTATTACAGGAGGCACATTACCTGATCAAGATATGAAATACTTTGTTCAATGTTCTCTTCCGTGCAGAAGGCACTGAAAACACTGTGCACATTCTTTGATAAAGGTATTGAAGAACACAGCACTTGCTGGGAGTATAAACTTGATGGAGACATCTTTGTTTCTGAGGTATATTGAGAGAGATTTTTGTTTTCTGAAAATAAAAAAAGACATTCAGGCAATTATAAATCTAACATGATCTCCATTACATCAAAGATTCTGAATTTCATATAAAGTATTTTAAAGGGCAAAGACAGTTCTATGTGAAATCTATGTACACTTTTCTAAACAAAGTGACACACTACATTAGTGTTTGTGTGTTAGGTGAACGCACACATGAACTTCCACTACTGGATTTATAAAAATAGGATTAACACATTTGTCTGTGCCACTCCATTTATGCGATTAAAAGGATCAGAGACTAAAGGAGTGAATAAATATATTTCAAATGCATAGTTTCCCTCCAAAGTAGTAATTAATAGTCTACTGCCCGCCCAGAGCACAGCCTGGCTCTGTATAACTTTACACAAATGAACACTGGTACATGATGACCGCTGACAGTGCGTCATCCCCTCCTCAGTGTCTGCGGTAAGCAGTTAATGCTTTTTCAGTAATGCCTCTGTGGTGGTGTTGGCCGTCTGGACTCAGTTACCTGCACACAGACCTGGATCTGTAACAGTTATCCAATCTCCCATAGCAGTTTCCAGAGCCAGGGTACCTGAGGAGGTGGGTCAGTGCTGAGGCATGGACAACAGCGTCTGTCGCTCTTCTATGTCAGCATCTCCTTAGGAAGCAAGGGACAGAGGCACCTAATTAAAAGATGAAGTCCACGGCTGGGCATAGTGGCTCACACCTTTAATCCCATCACTCCAGAGCAGGTGGATCATTGTGAGTTCAAAGCCAGCTTGGTCTACAAAGAGTTCCAGGACAGCCAGGGCTACACAGAGAAACTCTGTCTCAAAAAAAAAAAAACCTAAAGATGAAATCCAATGAAAGCTAATATGCAAAAAATAGTTTTATGTTCTTTGAGCTTTTTAAATTTCATTTTTATGCATATGTACACCATATGTGTGCCTTGTGCTCATGGAGGTCAGAAGAGGACATCAGATTTTCTGGAACTGGAGTTTAAAATGGTTGGGCCACCATGTTGGTACTGGGAACTGAACCCAGGTCCTCTGCAAGAGCAGCCCAGGGCTCTTACCCACTGAGCCATCTCTGCAGCCCCATTTGCACGTGTTTTAAAACAGAAGGGTTCTGGAATATTTGTCCCTATGTACACAGTGAAAATAGAAGGTGCATATTGTGCTGGTTGGTTTTAACTGTCACCTGACACAGCCTAGAATCCCCTGGGGAGGGATCTCCATGAGGAATTATCTAGACCAGGTTGTCTGTGCATGCCTGTGAGGTGAACTGCTCGCACCCTGGTTGTGGGTGGCACTTCATGGCTGGCCGGCACTGTACACACTGATGACAGCCGCTGAACAAAGGCACAGGGAAGCAGCAACTCTGTGCTAACTTCTCGCTGCTCTTAAGGATGGATTTAGTGTGACCAACTGTCTCAGGCTCCTGCGTCTGTGACTTGTCCATGATGGACCACAGCCTGGAATTATATAAACCTTTGATAAACCCCTTCTCCCATAGTCGATTTTGATCAGGATGTTTAATTATAGCAACAGAAATGAAACTAGAACACACATACACACGGCTGTGCATGCGTGCGCGTATCTGTGTATTGTAAGTTGTACATACGTGCATCAAGGTTTGAGGATTCCCAAGATAAGCAGTATCTGATTTGACTCGAAGGCTCATCACAACACATACTATTTCTACATTGTGTCCTTTAAAGTACCAATCTTGTTTATTAGATGAGAAGGTGAAACCCCATGTTTTGTTGTTCCGGTCTACGCTGCAGTCCGGCAGAGATGTAGGAAAGGCACGTCCCTACCCGTGACTCTTTAGGCAGCATCACCTCCTACCCCAAGACAGAGCTGCTGATCAGGACCTGGAAAGGCCTCACAATAATATCTAAGAAGGTAAGATTCATCTACAGTGTGTTCTTCATAAAGGGAAAACAAAAGCAGAAACGTGTTCCACAGAAAACTGGCTCATACAATACAACACTGTACAGATTTAAACAACTGTAGAATAAAGTGCCTAAGAAAGATCAGGCTAGAAACAGACTGAGTAATGTGGACTTAACTAGACGTACATTTGTTTACTATTCATGTTTCCACCTTCTAACAGATGAGACATATTTCTACCACAAGAAATACAATTCAAATGAAATTACAACTGGCAACTGGCAACAGATTTCCAGGTCAGGAGAAGGCGGAAGGGTGAGGAGGGTGAGCAAGTGGCTGGACATGTGCAACGCTTGGACAGCTGCTTCTCGGCTACATCAACTGCAGCCAAGGGACAGCAGCGGATGCTGACATTGGAATTCTGGACTTCCATATGAAATCTTCAGATTTTTAAATGTTAGAAGCTAATTAAAAGAAACATTAAGTGATTTATCCCAAGGGAAGAGGGAGTGACTGGGGATATGATAACTGTGTGGGGTTCTAGAAGCCTCTTGTCTTAGGTTGTGTGGACAAACGCACAGTTCATTAAGCTGTACATTAAGGTCCCATAATGACATGTAGTGTTGACTCCTTAGGATTAAATGAGATGATAGATTCAAGTATTTATCACATTGCTTGGCATACAGGATCCATAATTAGTATTAGTTCATTGTGTCTAACGTCCTCATTGCCATGACCAAATATCTGAGATAAACAAGGTGGGAGGGGGATTTTTTTTGGCTCACAGCATCAGAGACTTCACCCCACCAGAGAGGGAGGGAAGGAAGGAGGGTGTGGCCAAACAGGGACTGATGTAGAGGTGGGTTATAAGAATGTGACTAGCCACATAAGCAGGCTTTCTCCTTCATTCTCCGTGAACCCCCAGCCTAGGGGATGGAGCTGCCCACTCAGGAGTGGGTCTTCACCGCTAGTTAGTCCTTTTTGGATGTGTACGCACACACATCTACAGGTATGCATCACAACCAAAGGCAGCAATTGCTGTCATCACATGAACACAGCTCTATCTGGTGTGAGTGACAGGCAGAAATCACTGCTGCTCTCAAGGAGAGAGGAACACGGCTCTGCAGAAGACCTGGAAACTGATGTCCGAATAGACACCAGGTAGTGATGTAATCTCCTATAACAGGCTGTCCACACTGGCACCGGGCAATGATGTACACCTCCAAATCACAGGGCTGGGAAGAAGCAGGAAGCCTATCATTGGTCCTTAGAAGATCTGGAAACTGAGCTGATGGCCACATAGACTCTGGGCAGTGATCTAATCCTCTGTAATCAGCTGTAGGAATAGACACCACGAAACCGAGCAAGGCTCAGCACATCTCTACACAGGGACCTGAGGCCTCACACTGGCTTCTGCGCTCCCACTGTGCTCCCACTGTGCTCCCACTGTGCTCCCACTGCGCTTCCACTGTGCCTTCTTCACACATCCCAAAAGGAATGCTTTTTTTTTTTAAAGAAAGAAAGGTTTTCTAAACTCACAGATTTAGTTCACGCCTAGTTTTTCTGTGTCAACTGCTGGAAATTGGGGCTAGGAGAGATCAACAGGGCTGTCCAGGGCTACTTTTCTCAGTTTACAGAATTCTGTGTTTCCTTCATTCCACTACTACCTTTTAACATGGAAATCCATCTTCAGAGGTTGAAAAGTCAGAATGATGTCCACTAGTGTCTTTAAAAGACTGACTTGTTGAAGTTAACTTAAAATAACTTCACTTACAGCTTATCACTCCTACAGAACTTAGACTCAAATCCAGGCATGCCTGTGAACTGTCTCTGCACAAAGACCAGCATCTTGCTCATAAATACTTCCGTCCTAGGGTAAATCTAATTCAACATCAAAACTAGGACACTTCACACAAACAGTTTGAGTATGATTAAGTGTACCCATCCTTTTCACCAGAGACGTTTGTTATCCTTTCTTAAGACTTGGGTTCTCAATACATACCAACACTCTGTAGAGCTGTAGGCGGGGCAGTCTGAGAGCCCCTCAGTCCCATTCCTACTGGGATAGCCTTGAGTCTCTTTGTGCCCAGGTACAGGCTGGACCTGGTGAACAGCTAACAGTACAGGCAACATGATATGACTTCACTTTGGAAATCGGGCTATGAGTGTGAGGCTCCATGTGAGCTTTGTCTTCATTGTCTGTCAGGTTCCCCTCTGGACCAAGCAAGCCATCCTGCTCCGAGTATCCCTGAGAGCCGATGTCACAAGGAACTGACGTCTGTTCAGTCCAAAAGGACACAAGGCCTGCCAAGAGCCAGAGCAGGCTGGAAGGAAGGAGCTTTGCCTGAGCCCTGGCTCCTGCCTAGATGACGGCCTCTGACGAGCCCCTGAGCCAGAGGCATCCAGCTGAGCTGCACCCAGATCCTGGGGGAGCTGGGAGCTAGTACATGCTTTGTTTAGTAATAGATAACATAAGTTTAAAAAAAAAAAAAGATAATTTCTGAGTCCCCGATAAAGCTAATTTCTGGGACTGGAGAGATGGCTCAGTGGTTAAAAGCACTGACTGCTCTTTCATAGGACCCGGGTTCAACTCATTCTCAGCACCCACATGGCAGCCCACTATCTATAATCCCAAGAGTTGACACCTTCACATAGATAAGACATGCAGGATAGACCCCAATGCACACAAAATAAAAATAATTAAAAAAAAAACTAATTTATATGCATCCTGATGAAATGGAACTAAAAAGGACATCAGAAACCACAAACGCAAATGACTGGTTTATGATGAACAGAGCCTACTATTCTATCACGTGTCTGGGTGCTGTGCTGGATGGTTTATGGCGCCAAGTCCCTGCCATAGAGCAGCCTCAGCACCTCTCTCTGCCCAGGGACCTGAGGCCTCCACACAGCTGTTACTCCAGCCAGCAAGTCTCTTCTTTAACCTCTCTTACTCTTACTCGTGTCGTCTTCTGCACTCTTAGCTAACCACCCACAACATTTCTGTCCAGCCACAGTGAGCGACAGTAATCAACGACAACTCCAAAGAACAACCTATGACAAGTTGGTGTGTCCGTACCGGCAGCTGCGTATGAAAGCAGGGAGCAGCGGGACGACGCAGACCCCGGGTCAGTGCCCTCCACTGCCCACCTCTCCTGCCCTGGGCACGTCAGGCCTCTCCTATGTCTACAGTGAGAAAAGAAGCATGGCGGAAACCCACCTCGCGACAAGGGCCTCGCCACACAGCACTCCGTGTTCTTTCCAAGTTGACCTGCAGTTCAAGCTTCAGAAGGCACAATACCCTCCTAATCGGAATTCTACGACAAACGCCCATTAAGTGTCAGAAAATAACAGCTTTCCATTACAGGAACATAGTAACACGGTGCCAGCTGGCCTTCTAAATACTGCACATGAGTTTCAGATAGTTCACTAACATTTCTGCTAAAATATCACCAAGTTGAGTTACCAGATTGTTGGAATATGCAAATAAAATTGTTAAAACTAAATCCTTAAACATTAGTAATCTTCTAAATTCAGTCACAGAACTTGAAGTATCAGTTAGGGACATGGTTTATGTCACTAATCTCCAGAATGAAATCTGATTACTTAAAATGTAACAACTTTAATTACCATTTCTTTCTAGAGGAGACTATAGCACTTAATTTTATCACAAACTCTTCTGTTAATTCAAGTATAGAAACACTAAACTCAACCTCTTGAGTTTTACAAACATGAAATCCGAATGACTTGCCTGTATGGCAGAGTACTACAGACATTCCCACAGATGTGGACTCCTCAAAAGCACCCATGCAGTGATGCAACTGGGGAGCATGCAGAACTTAAACAGGCATGCCCTCTTCACAAAGAAAATAACACTACACACCAAGAAGGCCCAACCAAAAAACCACTATTACCTTAGTCATTTGCCTTCATGTTGGAAGGCATGGAAAGCAGGAGATTTGCCATTAGGAAATGCAGTGTAAGCCATGCTGGCCTCCTAGGCAGGCCACATGTCTGACATCCTATTCTGACTAAGCCACGTTCCACAACCCATCTCTCCAGGCTGGTCTCCTCGCCTGTATGATGAGGACCACAAACTCTACGTCTTACGGCTGCTGTGGGTACACCTGATCAGAGAACAGGTGCAGAACCGAGCAAAGTGCAGCCAGAGCCCAGGACACTGACCTAAACACTCCACACATTCCCTACTCCACCCCACTACGTCCGTGTACAGCACTAACTCTTTTCCATGGGTAAGACAATTAAGGTAGATGCGTTAGGTAATCAGGCAGGGTCATGGGGCTAATGCGGAGCCGAAAGCTGAGTCGGGATTCCAGCCCCGGCCCACACAGCCACTCTCCTGGCCATCGGCCCTGCAATGTACGAGGGCAATCTCTTCCTCTATGAACTCCACCAAAGACGGGATCCTAATCATATCTCCTGACTGGGCAAAGGGTGAATAAAATAGCGTGTGGATGCAAATATGATAAAAGATTTCACGTGGAGACAGCGGAGTGATGCTCCTGGCCTGAAGTGGCCAGAGAAAGCTGGAGTTAGTCCTCCCATACCTGGGTATTGCTGCAGTAGGACCCTGCACAGTGCACAGGTACCCTAGGAGGTGGGTCTGGGAGCAGCAGAGGGCTTCACCACAGCAGGGAGTGGCTCAGGGGGCAACCTTGGACTACTGAGCCCAAGCACTCACCTCCAACAGCAAAAGGGGGAAAGGGGGCCTAGTCAAGAAGGCTGTTATGCAGCCGTTGGAAACCTAGTGACACACAACAGATCAGATCAATCATAAAGCCGACACAACAGATTGTTCCGAGAGACAGGATATGAACACCTGGTTTTTAATTACACATGCATGGAGAACAAATGTGATAAATCCGTATTTTAAAAGACACAAGAATGATGCAGAATTCAGTGCTCACTGCCGTATGAAAAAGGGTCAGAGGAGTCTCTGCATACAGTTATACAAGTTACTGTCTAAGTTCTCTTTTGTATTAGATGTTTTATTATTAAAATAAATAAAGTAAGTTAACAAAAGAATGTGTGATAAGAGCTGAGAAATGACTCAGTCAGTGAATCGTTTGTCTCACAAGCCCAAGGAGCTGAGTGTGGACCCAGGAGCCCACAAAGTCTGGTGCTGGAAGACAGGAAGCAGAGGTGAGTTCACGGACAGTCACCCCATCATTAACCATGTTACTTTATAATGCAGAGGGGGGCTCAGGGGAGTCCCACCATTCTCTCAGGATATCTTGAGCTAAGAGTGGGCCAGCATGTATGAGGATTTCTCCAGGTTTGTAGTTGTAGATAAAATATCTAGATAAAGTAGATAATTTCTCTCTTTAGTTCTTTCCATCAACATATGACCAAATCCCAGGCCAATAATGGGCCCTGTGTCAACAAAAGGTGGAAAGCACTCAAGGACTTATACCTGAGATTGTCTTCTGACCCTCCACACAAGCGTGCTGCACGCACATACAAACACCCATGCCCATGTGACACACACACAGAAACAGCAGCCTGAGTCTCTTGAGTCTGGGATTAAAGGTGTACACCACCCACACCCAGGCCCAGTTTTTCTTTGTATAAGCAGCACACATTAATTTATTTTTTAAAAAAGTCTCAAGAATGATGTGGCAAATGAAGTAGTCTCTGGTCAGACAAGGGAGGACAGAGAATAAATCCACAGGATTGGGCAGAGAGAACACACGTGCTTTCTCAAGTAAAAGCCTGGATCTGGTACTAGACAAAACGCTACTTAGGGCAGAAGACTAAGGTTAATGGAACTGGGTTTGGGTAAAGGCAGCCTGCCCGCCAGGGTAGACACACAGAAATGCCTGTGGAAGTGTCAACAGAGAGTAACGCTGAGTGCACACGGCCAACCTTTTGACTTTATGGAGTGACACAATCATCCACAATCGCCCATGAGAACCACACAATCAAGTTGCAAAAACAAAAAACAAAGCTCAAAAGAACTCAGCCAAATGTCCTATCTTCAGTACTTAGGATTTTCCGTTCAGTCACACTCTGGTTACAGGGCACACTGATGAGCCAACGGCTGTTATACTGCCGCGACATTTTTTTTTTTTTCTGAGACAGGGTTTCTCTGTGTAATAGCCCTGGCTGTCCTGAAACTCACTCTGTAGACCTCTCTGGCCTGAAGCTCAGAGATCTGCCTGCCTCTGCCTCCCAAATGCTGGGATTAAAGGTGTGTGCCACCACCGCCCAGCTCAATCTTAACCTTTTATCAGCTTGGTTGGGTTTTTGTTTTTCTTCTTTGAGACAGGGACTTCCTAGTAGCCCAGGCTGGCCTCGAACGTGTACTTCTTCCCCAATCTCCAGAGTGCAAAGGTTTTGCATGTGCCACCAGGCCTGGGTAATTACACTTATCACACAGTGAGTGTTCAAATGTTTGGTATTACCAGGATACATGTATGTAATGAGCACAAGCCCAGGAAGCAGGTCACACTATTAGCATCTCTCCTTGATTACCACCAGAGGACCAGTGGTGATGGAGCATCTGGCCAGGGAGAACAGGAAGGAAAGAGATGTAGCAGCAGCAGCAGCAGCGGCCACTGCCGCCCAGAACTACAGCCAACAACTCTGTTTAACTCCCACTAACAACTGGTTACTGATTGCAATGTGTCATCTCTGAATCCCACACTGCTTCTGCCCGACATTTATGGGCCTCTTATCGCTCAGGTTCTGCCGTGACTGTTTTCCACTGGTGGCCTGCATCTTCAGCACCTTTGGTCTCTATTGCCCAGGCCTAGCACAGAAGACAACTCAGCAAAGAGGACACGCACTGCTGCTTTTTAAGGTTCCTGTGGCTTCCATTAAGTGCCTGGGAAGGGGGCGCTTTCAGGCATCTCCTGGACCATCGAGTCTCCACGGACCACGCAACTGCTGACTGGGGCGGACATACTCTACAAAAGAAGCAATTTAATCCCCCAGTAAAACAGTGCAGTTATTCCTTATTGCCTTCTGGTCAAGGTTCACAAGGGTGTTCTTGACTCTTATCACTAGTGCAACTCCAGCAGCCACCTGCAGTCCCCAGCTGCATGGACTGACCACCTGTAACCTGCACCTGCTTTGCTGCGCACAACGCACCTGTTGCTTGGTGAGCACCTGTCAGGACACAGCTGAAATGCCTTCTTTCTAAGGCCTTCTCACATTGGTGTTTTTCTCCTCCACACAAAAACTCCCTAAGTACAAAATACTTAAGGCAACCCGTCTCTTTATCCTTACACTTGGTAAGTAGTAGTGAGTGCCCAATAGTGTTTATTCAAAGACTAAATTTATTAATGTATAATAAATCTGCTCCTACACTATACGAGTCTGGATTTTCCATTACTAATAATGGCTTGTGTGTTTCTCTACTGTCTCATCCCATGAGCTCACGAACTTAAGGTTAAGACGCATGCTCATAACCAGCTAACCACAAGCACCCAAGACACAGAATAGACTCACAGCCAACAGGTTGAGCTAGCACTAAAAGCTGCTTTTGAAGTTGGACCCAGTGGCATAGGGCTATCATCCCAGCTACCTGGGAGACTGAGGCAAGGTCTGCCTTGCCAAGCTAGTAACAAGACAACCCTGCCTCAAAAAAAAGGGGGGGGGGGGTGCCACTGGGCTTCACCGCTAAGCAACAGAACACTTGCCTAGAATGTGAAGGGCCCTGGGCCTAGTTCGGCAAGGTGTGAGAGGGTGTTGTTTGTGTTTAAACAGGATGTTTGTTGCCCTGAAACTCCTAAACTCAGGCTATCCACTTACCTCGGCCTCCCGTAGCTGGGATGAGCAGCCACACTAGCCACACACTGCTCCCATTTGAACACGCAGTCACCTCACCACGGGAAAGTCTTTTCTCTCTCTAGCTGAACGCTAAGTGAGGGCCCTTCCACACAATCTGTGTCCTAGCCTGTCTGGGCCCAGGAACTGGTCTGTCCAGTTTTAAGAGCGCACAACTACACAATTTGACTGGGCTGGGCATGAGGCCTCTGGAATAACTTTTCCATTTCGTACACACCTGCCTCAGCAAGTCTAGGATGCTGCGTACTTAACAAGTCTTGTCACAAGGCTCAATGTGTTATGGGAGCGCTTCGCATTTCATCTTGGAAAAACTGAGCCTCTTCTGCGTTATCTTACGTTACTCAATCCCTGGACTTCATTATCTGCGCTGCACAGATGGGGAGCGAGAAGGGAAGGAAGGAAGGAAGGTGTAAATGATTCAGCTGTAGGGGCCCCACCAGTCACCAAAACAGGCCCTAATCCTCCTCAGAGAACCATTTTGTGTGAGCAACTTCCACACACACCAGGCAGGGCAATGTGTCCAACGGGACCACAGCTTTTTTCACTTGTTTAGCTAAATGAACACTGAGCTTCCTGGGCCCAAAAGGAGGATGGATTAAGTTTTGCTGGATGGATAGAAGTTTACAAATCTGCCTCTGTTCTACATTTCAAGACAGCATTTTTTTCTCATCCAGATCTTTTCGAACTTTATCCAGTCATGTCATACACAGACCTTTCCAGTTCATGATCAAATTATGGGCTAGAAGGATTTTCTTCCAGAACCTTGCAGGCTCCATGGTAGCAGGATTCTCACCTAACTCCAGGCCTGGACTCTAATCTGAACAGAAGCAAATCCCAAATGCAGGAAGCTCTCACCGTTGGATTTGGGAACCCTTCACCTTTCATACAGTCTGGATTCTAAAAGGAAATCGAAGTTCTCACAACTGCATCAGCGTTGACAGTTAAGAGTCTGACACTCAGGGGCTGAGGACTCTGAACTGCGGGTGTTAATGTAAAAATTCCTCTACTGGTGCTAATGGGGAATTATTTGGCAAGTTTTATTTCCTGGGCCCAGGTGACTTGCATAACCCGGCAATCTGCTGCACTAGGAGAAATATGTGCTGACCCGAGTCTCACCATTCACTGTACAACACTGGAGAATCCGAGGCCAAATATTTTTTCCAAGCAAGCCTACCACGCTGCGATGATGTAAGTTCTTCCCCTAAACGTGGGGCTGGACCACTCTGAGGCTCCTACCCCGGCAGCAGCCGCGGACCACCGGCCAAGTCCTGCGGCAGCCTCTGAGAAATCGCCGAGCCCCGCGGGCCGAAGGGACCCCGCGCGTGCCCGCGCCGCACCCCGCAAGAGCGCGGGGCTCCCCCCAGCACCTACCTCGCACCTCCCGCTGCAGGCGGCGGACAGCAACGCTCTCCAACCGCCGCAACGGCCGCGCCGAGCCCGCCGACAGCCGTCCCTGATGTCTGCGCCCACGTCCAGCCCGGCTGCGCGTCACAATCCCGCCGCTCACCGTCACGGCACCGGGAGCGGCTCGCGCCTCCCGCAGCCCGCGGGCCCGCACCGCGGCGGCACGCAGCGGCTCCCCGCCCGCCCCGCAGCTCCGCGCAGCCTCCAGCCCGCCAGACCCGCCTCCCGCCGCCTCCCTCGGCGGACGCCCACCCCATCCCGCCCTGCGCTGGCGCCGCCCATTGGCTCCGCTGGTTGCCAGGCGACGAACAACCGCAGCCCGCATTGGTCCAAAGAGGACTGGCCTCCGAAATACACCCGAGTGGCTCTCCCCGCGCAGCTGCGGCGGCCGCACCTGTTACTCCCGGGTTCATCTGGGGGATGTTCCCCGCCCCCCAGCTCTCCGCGGGGGCACGGGGAGAGTCCTAGCCGCCTTAGATCGCGGCCTCCGAGGCCATCTCGAATCCCAACGGTCCTCAAGGAGCAAAAGCGGGGCTCCCAGGAGAGCCAGGTGCGCTCCCCAGAATGGAGAGACACCAACGGGCATCCAGAATTAGGTCAGACCCTGGAGAAGGGAGGGAGTGGCCTCGGGAATCATGAGGGCAGAGCACGCCAGTGGTACAGAAGTCCGTGTAAAACTAGGGTCAGGGTGGTGGCTGTGAAGGCCTGGGCTCAGTCCCCAGGACCGCACACAACGCGCCCACGTGAGGGTCCGTGATCCAGCTGAACTGAAAGTTCAAGGTCATCTTCGACTTACCTTGGGAGCTCCAGGCTAGCCTGGGTGGTGTGAGTAAAGCACAGGTAGCAGATAAAATTAAGGCCAGGAGACAGCTGCAGAGGGAAACTAAGAGATGGCACTGTGAACTAGAAGTTGATGAAAAAAACTCCCTAGGCCCACTTGGCGACTCCAAAGAAAACGAATGACACCAGCACGTGACCAGACCCCTCCCTACCATGGCTGCCTAAAGTTCCCTGGGGAAAAGGAGGAGAAATCTCAGTCAAGGGCAGGATGGTGGGGTTCTAGCCAGGTGTTTACTCAAGAGGAGAAAAACAGGTTTGGGAGTTTTATAGTGGCTCCTGAGAGCAATTTGAGACCAAAGCAGTATAAAAGGAAAACAAGAAATTGCACATCAGTGCCACTCAAAGACTTGTGGGAGAGTAGTGAGGACTAAACACACCCTCAATCCTGCATGGAAGATGAAGTTTCAGAAGTGAGCATTGGATTGAAGGAGACAGAAACGGATTAGTTGCCCTTGAATACAGACAGCAAGGACCCATCTTGGGACACTGAGCACCCACTGCCAATGGTTATCTTGCTCTCTAAATCAGACCATTAATGAGGCGTGATCGCTCACTCTGTAGCCAACAGGACTTCTGTTGTCTGATCTCCAAAATATCACTGCTTTTCCTATCTCGATCATCTTAGTCTGGCATTTGTATTTTAAAACAGCAATTAAGTCTTCATCTTTACCATTTCACTCTGGCAATGAAACAGGGAGCGCTCACTCCTGGGTTAGCTAAGTCATGCAGTTCAACCTATCTAAATAATTGAGAGGGGTTCGGCCTTTGGGTCTCATGACATGCTTCACACAGTGAAGTGCTAAGGTCCCCCAAAAGCTTGCCCTTGTATAGATCACATCTGTGAATAAATACCGTACTATGGAAATGTAAAAGTCTTAAAAATATCAAAAATTAATGTCAACCTAAGTAGCAGACTTTAGTGAAAATCTATATTAAAAAATTGATGGTATTTAGAAATTTGCATATATACTTAACATGCAAAGACGGTGGAAGGCATAAAAATCTTCAAGTCTGTGCATTCTATGATGCAATTTCTGGTAGCCTCTGGACTACTGCAAATGGCTTAGTGTTAAAATAAAAGTAGCCTTTACCTCAGATTCCTTTTGGAGGATTTCCCAGAACCCACACGTCTAATGGCTAAATTAACCCCTGCTGGCTCTGCTAGCTCCAGACGGCTCCTCACATGAAATAGTAAAGGGCCTATTGCATTAGGCTTTGGAGGGTCAGGTATATATTAGACCAAAAGACCCTGACTGGGGCCCAGGACAAGATAAATAGTTGAGGCAGTGATCTAAAATATGGCCGGGGGCGGGGGGCAAGCGTGAAAAGGGCATTTCTGGGCTTTAGAGAAATAATTGGATATGGTGAGGAAAGGTAGGCTAGGCAAGGGCTGGCTTCTTATCAGCTTTGCTTAAGCTTAATTTCCTCTCTGGCAAAATTAGAGGGCGCTATGTGACACTGCTTTGTTTTCCAAAGCATGAATCCACCATTGCTCCCCCAGTCTACTCACCTCCATCTGGGAAAACTCTGTTTTGTTTTTCAAGACAGGGTCTCTCTGTGTTAGCCTTGCCTGTCCTGAACTCGCTTTGTAGACCAGGCTGGCCTCGAACTCATAGCAATACGCCTGCCTCTGCCTCCCAAGTGCTGGGACTAAAGGCGTGCGCCACCACACCCTGCCCAGGAAAACTCTTAGAAAACAAATTGTGTCTACTCTCATCATCCAAGCCCAGGTGTTTTCTAGCTCCAAGATTCTCGTGGCCTGCCTCTCTCCACACCTGTTTAGCACGCTGACCTTGAATCCTACAGCTGTGCCACTAGCAACTACTTCCTATCCGCCTCATTGTCCCTCAAGCTTGCTGGCACAGGACCGCCTCAGGACCATTGCACTGGGCTTGCTGTGGCGAAGCCCTCCCCCCTTAGCATTTGCGTGACCTCTGGATGCCCCTGAACGTTTGCATCTCTTACATCTTCACTTAAATTTAAAATTAAAACCCCTTTCAATTCCCAACTATCAAATTACCTCGCTCCTATCTAACCTTCAACCATACTTTATCTTTTTTTTTTCCCCCCCTGACTGCTTGCTTGGTCCAATAAAATAAAGCCTCAGTAAGCAAGGGTGATTTTTGTCTGCTGCGTCCTCAGTGCCTGGGACTTTTGGTTGGTCTTCAGTACTCGGTGACTGTTGAGGTTTTCTATTTCAAAGTACGCACTTTAACAGGCAATGTCTGTACATTGTCCAAAGGCATGGCTCACATCTGGATGCTCGGCATCTGTGAGACATAATTCTCTCCTTGAGAATAAGCCTGATTTCTAGAAATCTAAACTCTGGCTTAGGACATTAATGGCTTCTCGGTGTGCTTCGTATAGAATGAATCTCCCACTCCATCATGTTTGGCTTAAGCTGACCTTACATTTCTGGAATTTTCTTATTCAGCACAGAAAGTGCCAGCAGAGAGGCCCCCACAAATGCCCTGGCTTGTTGCCCCTTGCCCCTCAATCATTATCGCATCTTTCTGTCACTGTGACAAAACAACCGAAATAACTTTAAAGGCAAGAAAGGCTTCTCATGCCTCGCTGCTGAGAGTTTACCACCCACTCACTGCCATTTAGCCTGCTGCGTTGGGGCTGGGTCAAGACTGAGCATCACAGTGGGCAGCACCCATGCAACAAAGCTGCTCACTTTGAGTAGCCAAGAAGCAAAGTGGGCCTGCGAGGAGGAAAGGAGGGAGGAAGAGGCCAGTGTTAACCCACTTCAAGGACATAGCCCTGCAATCAATTTTCTATGTCCTTCACACAAAAATTTCACCACCACCACCACCACCCATAGTACCAATGGCTGGGGGCAATGCCTTTAAAAGCCTGTGGGTGTTTGGGGGACATATCAGATCAAACTAACAATCATTCTGGAAGTTTCTTCCCACAAAGGCTCCACACTGATTCCTTTTCATCATCCAAATCCCACCTTCTCAATTTGTTTCCTTCATGTGGTCTGTCTCCTCCCACTAGAGTAGAGCAGGAAGGCAGGGGCTGTATTTCTGTACCTTCAGCTCCTCATGGCTGCGATAACCACCGCTAATCAAATTGGCTGTGAGTAACCAGGAGTCTGGGGTTGGGAGGTGGGGGTTAGGGGGACACTTGCATTACAACTTACTAACTTCTTCTATGTAAGAATATTTAGAGGTAGGTATATTGTGACTTTTGTTTGGTTTTGTTTTTTGAGACAGGGTTTCTCTGTGTAGCCTTGGCTGTCCTGGACTAGCTTTGTAGAACTCACAGAGTTCCGCCTGCCTCTGCCTCTGCCTCCCTGAGTTCTGGGATTATAGACATGAGCTTGGCTTATTATTGTGATCTTTAAAACGCCTTACTTCTGCTGAAATCGCTTCTGAGCCACCCCCAATTCAAATCATTTGTTTTTCTCAGAGACAACATTTCAAATACTCAAGCAGAGACTCTGGCCCAAGGCTGCTTCTGGCATGTACATTCAGAGCTGGGGAGTAGGGGCCAATTTCTCAAGGCTTTCTGCTGCAGTGCATGCCATCTGGGTTGCTCAATACTCATGCAGCCATTTCTGGATCCACCAAAGTACATTTCTTGTCAGAGCCCGCGTCTGTGCTGGAATGGATGATGGGCTGAGTCACTTCTGTTAATGGTCCTGCTCCCATTACTTCTGGGTTCCAGCCAGGTCTACCTTTTAAAGGACAGCAGGGTGGGTCATCTTAAGTCTCGCTGAATATTGAGTGATCTACTTCTGTGTTTATGGCCATTTTATTTGTGAGAACAGTTTAAAGCAATATAGGGCAGAGTTCATGGGCCAAGAGAAGTCAGAGTTTTCTCAACCAGGGACTAGTCTACAAGGAAGTAAACAAATGGGTGTAGAGCTTTTGGACTATCTTTACTCTGCCAACTGAACATTCTAATATATATAATATATAAGGAAGAAAGAAAAGCCAGACCAAGAGCTGGGCATGTAGTTCCGTGGTAGAGTATTTGCCCTAGTATATACAACGCTCTGGGTCCAATCCCACCCCCTTTCCACCCCCACTACACAAAATGAAAGACGACACTCCCAGAAAGCTGGGCTTTCTGCCTTCTAAACCATGGCTGTAAACTTAACAGGATCTGACCCCCTACACATCCATATGGAATGGTGGCATCACACTACATAGACAAAAATGTTTTTCAGACCAGTCCCTTGGGCGGGAGCCTTTAGACAGCATGATATGACTGAGTGCTGCTTAAGAAGTGCTGTGCTTGGAAGGGAAACAGATCACACCTGCTCCTACTATTAGTGCAGGTTAAAAGCCACAGAGCTGTATGCCTGGGTGTTTCCTACTTAGCGCTTGGGACTTTGGGCTGGTCTGCTGAGACTTTTATATTGCAGCTTTTTTTGAAACAAGTCTGAGTAAAAATACCTTTTGAGTTTTAGCAGACATTAACATGGCTTCCTGACTTATCCTTTGTCTCAATTGAGTTATTAACTTTAAAATGTTGTAAAAATTTGATCATAAATCATTCAAGCAATTGATAAGCTATATCATAGAAAGTTGGTTAGGCATCAACCAGAGAGGGCTGTGTGTGTGTGTGTGTGTGTGTATACACCTATGTTGACATAAAGCGTTTTCCTCAGTAACTCTCACCTTATTTTTTGAGACCACATCCCTCATTTAACCTGGAACTCTCAGTTGCTAGAGCTACAGATGTACAGATGTACCGCCATGTGCAGCTCGTGACTTGGATAAACTGAAATGTTGCAAGGCCTCAGGTCCAGTAAAAGAGCCCACTTTTTATAAAACTATTGCTAATCTCACCAAGGGAGCATAAAACCACTACCACAATTTTTGAGCCAAATTTAAAGCAAGCTTTATAAAATACTTCCCAGGACAATGGATACTGGCCAGGCCAATGCCCAGGATTCCCAGAGAATGACCACGAATTATGTTAGTCCAGTGCTTATAAAGGCAAAACCCACAAGCTATATACTTCCTGTCTTTGTCCTAGGAGGAGCAAGCATCATCCTGACATGTTTCCTGCCCACACACTTTCCTCCTGTGTATGATCAAGCACAGCCTGTGTAGTTGAGGCAACCAAACATGTACAAAACTGAAAACACATGGCTTATCTTACAGGAGCATCAGCCCCAGCATTCCAGGAAGTTATATGTCCTTGGATAAGTAGGGCTTACAGGTTAGAAACATTTTTGTTTTATTGATCTCTTAAGCATAGTAATTTAAACTTAAAACATAATGTTAGCCCTCACACTGTCATTTAGCCCCAACCACATCTCCTTTCAATCCTCCTCCAGATTGCTGGCTTTTGCTCAGTCTCCCCTTCCTTTCCAGTGTACAAGTATGCGTGCACACGCGCACGCACACACACATACACACACACACACACACACACACACACACACAAACACACACGCTACCTTCATAAACAGCAGACACCCCTGCCTTTTTAAAACCAGAGCATTTTAGTTTGCTTTATTCTCTTAGTCTTGAAAATTTTAATATGGCGCTTTGCTCAACTGACAAAAGACCTTCCAAAGAACTGAACGATTATACATAATCCCAAAATGTCTTTCAGCCACACAGAAACCTGTTTAAGAGCACAATCCTGCAGAGCTTGAATAATTCAAACATTCGATTCTGTACACAAGTCTTCCAATTTTATCAAGTCCTCAGCTGACCTCATGCCTTAGTGAATATTTGCTGAATGACAACTGTGTGCCAAGCAATGTAAGTAAAGGTCCCTGTCCTCGACAGGAACTCCAGGCTCCTAGGAAGGGAAGATAATGACAATGTAAAGCTCTGAGCTACGCTTCCTGCTTTGAAAGTTTGGCTTGACCACATAGGGCCATGGTGATGTCACTGAGTTCCCAAACCTGTTGGGACCACCTTCCTCTGGGCGTTTTGTTTGGTAACAACAAGGATTCCAAACCCCTGTTAGGCTGCTGTTCCTTCAACCAAGAGAGCTATCTAATAGCAACAACAACAACAACCAAGCTCTCAGAAACTGACCTGAGGCTGTGATGTTTCATTTTACTGCTACAAGTGTGATGAGACATAACAAAAGTCAGAACAGGACAGAGCCCTGGTTGAATGGAATAATTAAGAAGGAAAAACTGGGCCTTGCACCAGCTTTCAATTGCTGTGAAAATATACCTGGGATAGTAAACTTTACAAAAGGGTTCAGACTCTGTGAGTTCGAGGCCAGCCTGGTCTACAAAGTGAGTCCAGGACAGCCAAGGCTACACAGAGAGACCCTGTCTCGAAAAACAAAAACAGAAAAAAGAAACAAAAGGGTTCAGAACATGAGGAGTTGGCTCCATGGCTGGGGCATGTGGAGAGTTGGCTCCATGGCTGGGGGATGTGGAGAGTTGGCTCCATGGCTGGGGGATGTGGAGAGGTAGAATATCAAGGGGCTTGTGGCTAAGCAGTCTACGCCTCTTGTGGTGGCCGTAAAGAGAAATGATAGGTGTGGCCTCCGCACTCCATTCAAGGGCACCTTCCCAAGAACCTAACTTTCTCCAATTACTAGGCCCCATCACTGAAAATCTGCCTGTGGCATATGTGCCTGTGTTCACACAAAGGCCGGAGGAAGAAGCCCAGTGCCCTGCTCTCTACTCTGTCTCCACCTCATTCCTTTAAGATGGGAGTCTTCTGGAACCTGGAACTAGGGTAACAGTGAGCAAGTTCCTCCTGTCTCCACTCCCTCAACTCCACAACATGCACACAGTTCTGGGGTTACAGGCAATGAACACTACCATGCCCAGCGTTTCCATACCCTAAAGTTCTGGGGGTGAGCCCCCAACACATGAGCCTTTAGGGACGTTGAGGATTCAAATCATAACGGAGATCTATGACTTGTGTTAGAATTCTACGTTGAAGCCAAGCAAACTTTTCAGAATCAGATCTACTTTCTTTGCTGCTTTGGGTGTGTATGTGTGCGTCTGCATGGGGGTACACAGGTGTGCGTATGTGTGTGCTCAATTGCTGTGCTCTGTCTGCCTTGGTTTTGCAAGGAAGGGTCTCTCAGTGGCTTGGGGCCTGCAGACTGGCTGGCCAGGGAACCACAGTGATCCTGCTGTCCTCCAGCATTAGGATTATGGGTTGTACTGTTGCCCCACCCAGCTTTTGGACATGAGGTCTAGCGATGGAGTTCAGGCCTTCATCCTTGCATGGCAAAGCTTCTTCCCTACTGACCTGTCTCCCAAGGCCTCCTTATTAGTCAAGTTAGTTCAGAAATACAAAAGGATTTTGATAAATGCAACTTCCACCAAATAATTTTGTTCAAGCACATTACTATGTTTCTTTGCTTGTTCTTGCTTTATGTAATAGATAACCTGCCAGGAAAATGACATGTCAATAATACCTTTACAAATTGAATCATATTAAGTGTACTACTGAAATCAAATATTTACAGGGAAACTCTGATACATCGTTTTCTAGGACGAGCATGTTGAGATAGAACATAAACATGTAGCCGACATTTGTGTTAGAACCTCTTCTTAATATACTTGTTTCCCTCGAGATGGTTTTCTCTGCCATCAATTACAACTGGGTTTTTTTGTTTTGTTTTGTTTTGAGATGATTTTAACGAGTTTCCTGAAGGGCAGATCCAACTGCAGAAAGCTAAGTTGGAATCAACCAAACGTTTTAACTTTTTTATTCTGCAGATTGGCAATTCAATTTTATCTTATTTGTGAGTCTTATTTGGCTTTATGATTTGTATTTCATTAGGCAGTTTCTGTTTTTAAATTTTTATTTTATTTTTAATTATGTGAGGGTAGGATGAGGGCATATGTACATGAAGGCAGGTGCCTGAGGGGGTCAGGGGTATTGGATCATCTTGGAACTAGAGGTACGCGTGGTCGTGAGCCTGCTGCGGACACTGGGCATTGAACTCCAGCCCTCTGCAAGAGCAGGGCTCAGTCCTAACCACTGGGCCATCTCTCTGCAGTTTTTTTTCTTACATACTCATTGACTATCAGTAAATAACTGCTCAAGTTATTGAGAAATAGTATCCTCTCTAGATCAAAATCAAAACAACCACATAAAATTTCATATGTGAGCATTTTTTGCAAAATTAAAATATTGTGCTTCAGACAGCATTTAAGTCTGCCTGTCTCTTTAAGAAAACAAACGCTGTGTTTAGTTGCTGGACTGTCTTGGGTTTATTTTATCTTAACAGCTGTGCCTACAGTTAGTGTTATTCAGATGGGGATTTTCAAGCTCTGTTGTGTTTTTCAACTTGACTGTGCTATCAGATATAAACCCCAAATTTAGAATCAAATGTGCGGGTGGATGCAATCAGGAGTGTTGGTGAAAGAAATTAATATGAGGAAAAAAGTTCTAAGCTTCTTTTAACAAAAATAAAATGGTTATATGTGATATATATATCATGGTGACTGTGTGCCAAACAATGTAAGAAAAGGTCCCTGTCCATGACAGGAACTCCAGGCTCCTAGGAAGGGAAGATAACGTCAGCGTCAGCGTTAAGCTCTGAGCTACACTTCCTGCTTTGAAAGTCTGGTTTTGCCACATGGGTCCATGATGATGTCACTGTGTTCCCAAATTTTATATATATATATATACATCCATACAAAAATATATACACATACATGATTTTTTCTCTTTTAATAGCAGTTATGTGTCACACCATAAATCTTGCTTTATGTAGAGGGTAACCTACCAGGAAAAATGGTCTGTAAATAATATCTATACAAATTGAATATATATCCACATATATATGTATATATATCTGCAAGCGTCGGGGTGGGAAAGAAGCATTGTAAATGGAAATAATGGACATTTCTGTGGCTATAAAAGATGAGAGCAAAACCACGAACACGCCTCAGCACTCTGGAAATGGGGACAGTACACATTCTGTCTAATGTGCCAACATTTGATCTAGAAGGAAAAGTCTCCGGGCTTGAGCATCTCCAATTTCATTTATTGTTCTATCGGGCTTTTTGTCTGTTTGGTTGTTGTTGTTGTTGGTTTTTTGCTTTTTTTGTTTTGTTTTTTTTTTTTTGTCTTTCAAGGGGTAATGTTACAGTCCTTAGAACTCCAGGCAAGAATTGTGCTTTGACACATAACTTCTATTAAAACGGAAAAAAAAAAAAAAAAAAGAAAGAAAAAGAAAAGAAAAAATATCATGCCCTCTGCCTTGTTTGTGAATAAAACGCATTTCCTTGGATAACGGTAAAACGTGTCTAAAACTTTGACGTATTTGGAGCTCCTGCTCCATTTTGTGCCATGTGTAATCAGTTCCCAGTATTATTCTCGCTTATTCATGGAGCGCCTCAACCTCTGCAGCACTGGGCGGAGCTTCCCATCAAACCCACTTAATCCTAGAGCCCTGTCCCTAAAGCGGCTACTTCCAGATGAGGATTAACAGGCAGAGGTTAACAGTGCCCACTTACGCATCACAGAGTCTGAGCTTAGCTGAGCCCTCCTCCTAACCATCTGCCAGTGCAAATCTGCTCTGCTGTTGATTTCTGGCGCTTCTGTTTGAAAGATTGCTGATTAGTAGCTAACGGAAAATTTCAGACTGGGCAAAGTGGCCCCCAGCACCCCCACTCCCCCACCCCCACCCCCGTCCTGGTACCAGAGCATGGGCAATCTTGAGAGCCAGTCTATTTTGTGTCCTTTATTCTCTTTTCTACGTTTTCTCCTTCACCTAGTCTGCCTGAGATTGCGCTCGGCTTCTCCTTGGCGCCCTCCTTTCACAGCCACCAGAGTCCCACTTCACAGTTGTTCTTTCCACCGGGCCTTCTCACCTGCTGTGATGCTTTGCCCCCAGGCACATGGAGAATGGACTGGGGAGCACAGTGCCACAGGGAAGAGGACCAAAAATGTATAATCTGGGCTGGAGAGGTAGCTCAGCTGAGGAAGCGCTTGCCTTGTGGGCCTGAGCTGCCCGCCCAGATCCCGTGTGAAACGCGCAGTGCGGTGCTGTGTTTGTCACCCAGCATTAAGCAGGCATGGCAAGAGGAACCCTGGGGTGCACTGGCCAGCTGATTTACTCTCTGACAAACACTTCAGATGAAAGATTCTAGGTGGCACCATAAAAACATGGGATACGAGGATGGAGCCAAGTGGTGAAACTAAGGACTATGGACGGGATTCCCCCAGGGTGCTTAGAATCCGGCTGAAGTCATCATGAACACAGACGCTGTCTGTGGAAGAACTCAGCCCCTATGTAAAAGGAAGTGAACTGCTCACTGCTCTTCATGGCTGGACACTGAGCAAACAGCTGACAACCGAGTTTACCTTTACCCAGAGACTACATTATCCTAACTTTAAATATATATGTGTGTGTGTGTGTTTGTGTGTGTGTATGTGTGTGTGTGTGAGTTGCCTGCATGCATGCTTGTTACCATATGCATGATGCCTACGGAAGCCAGGAAAGGGCTGCCATGTGGGTGTTGAATTAATCTGAGTGCCCTGGAAAAGCACCCGATGCTCCTAACTGCTGAGCCATCTCTCCAGCTCCAGGACTCACTTTTTACTGACATTTGTTAAGTACCTAAGATCGGTTTCCTGGTAGATTTTACTTGGAGCAGGCTGTCATTCAAAAGCTTGGATAGAGAGCTCTCACTATGATTTCAATCTTAGCACTGCACATTTTGCCTGTGGTTTCATCAATTCTGTAAAATTGTGGCCCTTTTCTTTCTTTCTTTTTTTTCTTCCAAGTTGGTCTTGGTGATCCACTTCATCAGTATAGAAGGCTTTGAAAATTTTTTTTAGTGTTATTTGATTTCTGCTGGTAATTCCAGCAGGATGGTCCTGACCAACGTCCATCTCTTGGTCAGTACTTAATATTTAATAAACGACTGCTTAAAATTGGGACCAAAATGTTATTCTTCCCCTCTGTGTAGTGAGAGTAACAATGGCCTACTCACTTAGCAAAAGTCCTGAGCATGGCTTGTTAACTCTAGTGCTGTGGCTTGAAGCATCAAGGAAGCCATACATATATTTAAGCAATGGAAGCACCTATTGAAATTAGCCATCTACAAAGAGCACTCTGAAGACGTGGGGAGAATTAGCCAAAGGTGAAGAAGCCCTGGGAGTGACCAGGAAACAACTGGAATAAGCAGAGAAGTACTGAAGACCCCAGTAAAGCCAGAGCCAACGCTGGTCTAAGACAAGAGGCAGCCGGAGTCATTGAGAAAGAGGAACGGATCCTGCCTCAGCTGGAGTCTAATAAATTTAGCTCCTGCTCTCTCCTTATCTTAGATTTGCACGACTCAAGTTCCAAGAATAATCTGAACTAATATCCCCTGCCTTAAGGAACCACCAGATGACCCTATAAATATTTATTTCTGTGGCCAAGGAGTGTCCAGGCTTCTCTGGTCAAAATTTCCCACTCACATTCTTTTCTCCCTGTCATCAGAGAAAACAAAAAATCTCTCACCACACTATTCCCTTGTTAGTTCCACATCTTTTAACCCTAATGGGATCCTGGCTTTTTGTCAAAGCCACAGGATTCTCTGCAGCCCTTCTGCGAGGTGACCAGTTTCCTCCTGCGTGTCATGTTTCACCAGGCCATCAGGTTATACATATGAGTGTTTCTCTCCCAAGACCCCATTCCTCTCTTGCCTACCTCAATTCCGTTGTCCTTTATCATGATCACTCCTTCAAATGTGTCCTTTCTAATGCTTCTGCCGCGTTGTTCCCACCTGCCTTAGTTACTATTCTACCACCATGACAAAACACCCAAGCAATTTCTAAAGAGTTGAACTGGGGGCTCGGGGTTCCACAGAGTTATGGAGTCCGTGACCATCATGGAGTGGAGCACGGCAGCAGGCAGACAAGGAGGGCCTTGGAGCAGGAGCTAAGAGCTTATATCTGACCCACAATAATGAGGCAGAGAAAACGCTAACTGGAAATGGTATGTGCTTTTGAAAGCTCAGAGTCGGCCTCCAGGGACACACCTCCTCCAACAAGGCCACACCTTCTAATCCTTCGCAAACAGTTCCACCAACCGGGGACTAAGCATTCTAGTATATGAGACTTTGGGGATCATTCTCATTTGAACTATTCCCCAAACCCATTCTCAAATCTTGAATTACCTCTCCCGTACCCTCTTGTCTACCACCCTTCAGAATCCAAATATGTCTGAAGAAAACCATGGCTACACTGTGCCCAGAAATTAAGCTATTTCCCCAGTGCTGCCAAGCAACCATTGTGCGTGTTTCTAGTCAATGTCTTCTTTCTCCTAGTCTCTTATTGTCAAAAACCCCATCACCCCACCAGCAGCAAAATCAAGTGCACCTTCTCCCTGCAGCTATGCCCGTATGCTCTGCTGCTGCTGCTTCTGCGGCGATAGAGAAGCAACTTGCCTTTCTGCCTGATGCCACCATCTTCTCTGTGCCCTAGCATCTTCTCCCACAACCACCCATAAGATGCTTTCTTATATCTTATGTACAGATATTTATGTCACCATTGAATTGATTTCATTAGCCAGCAGACATCATTAAAAGAACCTCTTGCTTATATTGCTTTTCCCAAGTAGCACATTTTTCTGCTTCTTTTTACAGCAAAATGCTAAAGGGGTTGGCTTTCACTTGTTGTCTTTGTAGGTAGCACTGCCATTTACCAGTTAAGCTTAATTTCCACTGTGGGCTTCTCTGTTTCTAGGTTACACAGTTACATGCCAACCATAGTACTGTACCCTAAGAAACATGGTAACAGCCTAGCTTCGGTCATGATAAAATTCCCTGCCAGAGACAGCTTTGTTGTAATTGGTAGTCCCACCAGAAACACAGGAGTAAAGGAGAGGCCATAGGGGACAGGATGATGCTTTCAGCGAAGGCTCAGGGATGGAGGATACAGGAAAGCAACACATGGGTCCGCTGAAGTTCCTGAAGGGAAAGAGGAACCTGGAAACAGGGGTCCAAGGAGATATGACTGAAGTGTGTTTTGATTACAATTGATTCCAACACAAGAACATTTGTTTCAATGCATTGGATATTTTTTACTCACTCACTCATCTCATACATTTTATAAAATATTAAGTAAGCAAAGATCATAAGAAGTAAAGTATAGAGAAAGGCAAAATGAATCTAATTTTTATGTTGTAAGTGGCAATATACATCAGAAAAATCTTATTAACACCTTCAGTTACCAATTTCATAAAAATCTAAACCTTTACTGCTTACTTCTGTCACACACTGAAAACTGGAAGATACAGAGAAGATTAGCATGGCCCTACACAAAGATGACATGAAAATCTGTGAAGTATTACATATTAAAAACAGCAGCAACAACAACTTTTAGGTCCAATTGTGGGTAAAAGTGCTTGCTGCCAAGGCTGTCAACCTGAGTTATATCCTGGGACCCATAGGATGGAAAGAAGGAATTGTCTCCGACAAGTATCCTCTAGCCTCCACATGTGCAAAGTGACGTCCACGTTACACAGACAGACAGACAGACACACAGACAGACACAGAGAAAGAGAAATACACTCGCAACACACACACAAATGTAATTTTAAACCTTTAAATTCATTTTTATACTTTCCTACAGACCCAGTATAGGAAATAAAGCATACATTCTAAAATATTCAAACATGCCTTGCCTTAAAAAACAAACAAAAAATGGAGCAGGGCAAGGTGGTGCATGCCTGTAATCCCAGCACTCAGAGGCAGGTGGATTGCTGTAAATTCAAGGCCCATCTGGTCTACAGTACATCCAAGGCTACACAGAGAAACCCTGTCTTGAAAAACCAAAACCAACTGACCAACAGCAACAACAACAACACCCCAAACCCCAAAATTCTCAAAACCCAAACATGAGTCTTCAAAGTTTATCCGTAAAGAAAGTTTTGCTATATATCTTTTATTTATACAAGGTTAATTGTTGGTAATCAAATATTTTCCTTTCCAACTACGTTGATCAGGAATAAAAGAGGAGGGCCGCCAACTCTGCTGAGGTCTCACGAGGCCGACATCTTCAGAACCTCTGCTTGTGTTTCTAACACATGATGAGTTGTTTAAAATCAGGCCGATTTTTAGACTTGAGCTCCTTTAAAAGCTGCTGATTTCAGAAGCAACGGGATTGCAGCTAGAACTGTAAGTTGAACTGTAACTGGATACGAGAGACAAAGGCAGACCAGCTGGCTCTGTGAGTGGAGTGGGCTGCTGGCAAGGTGGCCTCATCAAAGGGATCAGCCATTCCCTGAAATCTTCAAACTTATCTTCCTGGCTTAAAGCCCTGAGGCCTGAAACTCCACCTTGAGCAACAGGGGTGGGATGAGACAGAGTTTCTTTGGACTGCCCAGCACCTATTTCACCAGTTGGTGACAACGTTCAGATTGTCCATAATAGCCATCTCTACAGCTGTCCTTGAAGCATCCTCAGGATAGATTGAGTCTAACCCTAACATTGCAGGTAGGTATGAGACTCAGTGTTGGCCAATGAGAACACTGCACTCCTTCCGTGGCCTCAGCAATTGGTCAGCAGCATATAGATACCTAACCCAACGGACACGGGGTAGGGTTACCGAAGGAGGACTCCAAAAGAGGCGCTACCCCTTCCCCTACCATGCGCCTGATGGTTGGAAGTGGTTTTCCTATCTCTCACTTAGACTAGCCACCCAGGTGCTAGGGTTGCAAAAAAAGCCTTTGAAGTCTCTTGCCTTGGTCCTCAGGACCAAACAACACATCTCTCGGGATATTTTCTAGCTCCCTCAATGCTCTAAGATGAATTTCATGTTTTCCATCCAGTTCCATAAGACATCTTTCAGGAGACTCATATGCTTATATGTGGGGCGTCAACAGTGCTGGCGCCCACACAGGCGGAGGAAAGAACTTTCTATTTGCAAGAGATCCAATATAGTGCTCAGCTTCAGCTTTACAGTGCTCAAGATGTAATGGCTATCGTTTCACTACACTTATGGAAGCTAGGTTTTCTAAGAGAATTAGAGTATTAAGAAGTAGGAGGGGGGTCTGGAGAGATGGCTCAGAGGTTAAGAGCACTGACTGCTTTTCTAAAGGTCATGAGTTCAATTCCTAGCAACCACATGATGGCTCACAACCATCTATAAGGAGATCTGGTGTTCTTCTGGCATGCAGGCAGAATGCTGTATACATAATAAATAAATAAATAAATAAATAAATAAATAAATAAATAAATATTTTTTAAAAAGTAGAAGGAACCTTAAGAATTGAGAAAATGGCTCCCAGCCAGGGAGGAGAAGCAATTTGCCCAAGGATGCCTGTAGTTACTGCATAGCTACCATGCAAAAGGTTCAAGATAAGTAAAGAGAAAGCCACGTCATGCCTTTAAGTCTCCAGGATAAGCGGCTCAGAGCCCAGTGGTAATGCACACTGGGCCTACGCTGTGAGGCACAGACAAAGTGGAGCGGGATAGGGCGGGGTGGGGTGGGTGAGGCAGACATGCAGATGGCACCCAAATACCTATTCTCAAATCCTATTACAGTACGTATTGGCTATTCTATTTGGAGCAAGACTGCTGATCTCTCTTTACCTCATTTGTTTCTGTTAAGAACGATTATTATACGGCATCACACAAGATTGCCGCACAGTTAAATGAGAAATTCACTTTGTAAACTGCCATAACCATGAAAATAAGTAGGATCTATGCTTCTCCTCCAGACTCGCACTTGCAGACCTGCTTTGCATTCCCCTCCAACCCGAAGGCATTAGAGATGAACAGCAAATCTCATCTTTGCCAGATTTCTGCCTGAGTAACGTCCCTGTCAGGATAACGTATCCCACCACGGTTATCAATGTCTGCTTCTGCGTCTGTCAACATCCCCTTCATGAGGTGACGTTCCAACACGTAATGCACTTTCTCCAATAATTAACTCAGAGGCTTCATTTCTCCAAGCCCCATTCTGCTTGTAGATTCATTTGTTACAAAGTGAAGCCCGATGCAATGAAAATAACTGTACTCTTCAAAAAAGAGGATAGACTTGAAGCTACATGCAACTGAGAACTATTTATAGCAAAGCCAGACAACTAGTGCACGCACACACACACACACACACACACACACACACACACACACACACACACACA